>CAUYUJ010001374.1:90000-102009 GCA_963575745.1 Prorocentrum cordatum
CCTCCCCCGGGGGGGGGCCGCTGGCGGCCCGGTCCTCGGAGGACGCGCATCGTCCACGCGCAGAGGGGGGCAGGGGGATGATAGGCTTGTTTTCCACTACCACCACCATAAGTTGGAGGGGGAGGGGGTCCTCCTCCTCCTCCTCCTCCTCCTCCTCCTCCTCCCCTTTCTCCTCCTCCTCCTCCTCCTCCTCCTCCTCCTCCTTCCCCCCTCCAACTTATGATGGTGGTGGTGGAAGACAGGCCCATCAGGGGGAGGGGCGAAGGCTTCTTGGAAGCACCTCTCCGCCTCTCGAGAGGCGCGGGCCCTGTCTGAAGATGTAGGGCCGCGGCGCCTTCGAAGAAGCAGTCTCCTCATAAGAAGCCTCCCCCCCTCCCCCATGCCCCCTACACCTTAGGCGATGTTTAAGAAAACCCAAGTTTTCGTCCAAAGTCTCGATTATTCTTAACTTTTCAATGTAAATCCCAAGATTTGTTGATAGAAGTTCTGGGTTTTATTCAATTTCTGAGACTATGAATTTCTGAACCCATGATTTCTTAAGCATTTCGCAGGGTGTAGTGCGCGCCGCCAAGCGTCATGGGGGGCCATACAAGTGTGCATCGTTTCCGCAAGTAGGCATGCGCATGACTGGTGTAGTGGATGGGGATGGTGCTGGTGTGCTTCTGCTGCATATCCGTAGCGTTTGGAGCTCTAGCTGAGCAGATCGTAAAGCAGGTGGTGAGCACGCAACCGGTCGCGGGCCTCGAAGGAAAATAATCACGCTGTGACCCTTCTCGCTCATTTCTTTGGGGCTGCCGGAAAGGAGCCAAGCAGCCCTTTCGGGCCCAGAAGGGGGCCTTGCACCTTTCTTCTCCCCCCCACACACTCATCGCCCTCCATTAATTCGCGCCCGAGATCCAATCCGATCCCGATCGGTAAGATCGGAATGGGTACGAAGACCGACCGCACTTCATGCGCCTTCTGAGCGGGGCTCGCTGCCAGTGCCGCCGCGGACTTTGTGTCCATTCGAGACAGGGGGCCGCCTGCCCAGCAGCGGCCGCTGTCGGCTTTGGACAGCGCTTGGTGTTGGGCACCCTGCACATGTTCCTCCTCCCTTTCCTCCTCCTCCTCCTCCTCCTCCTCCTCCTCCTTTCCATGTCCTCCTCCTCCTCCTCCTCCTCCTGCTCCTCCTGCTCCTCCTCCTCCTCCTCCTCCTCCTCCTGCTCCTCGTCCTCGTCCTCGTCCTCGTCCTCGTCTTCCGTATGGATTCCGGGCATCCAAAGCCCGCGGGGCTGCTCACGGCCCGATCCGATCCGAGCCCTGAAGCGCTGGAGCCCCCGGCGCCTCCAGCGCCGCCCTTGGCGCGTTCCGCGCGCCAGGGAGGGGGCTCCGGCGCCGATCCAAGAAGTCCGCGCGGACCTCCGAGAGCTGCTGTTTTATCATATTGGTGTTTGCTCCTCGATGGGGTTCGGTTCCGAGCCAGATGCGATCCGGCGCGACGCGGGCGGAGGCTCTCGCCGGTTCGTCAGGGGCCGGGCCCCATCCGCGACCCCCAGTGGACCTGATCCCGATCCGAGTCTGCGCCGACTCACGACCCGACTTCGCGATTCGATCCAGCTGAGGCCTGCCTCCCGAGTGAGCGACGCAACAAGAAAAACCGGGATCGTCTGCGCCGACATGGGCGCGTAGGCTGCCCGCGTAAGGTCGCGCGTAAGCGCCCTCGTCTCAACGTGGCGTGCCGCGCCGGCGGTCCGCGTAAGCCGCGGCGTCGGGTCGCTGTGTCATCTAGCGTAAGATCCTTCTTTGATCGTCGCTCAAATGGGGCATAGGTAAATGACGGCTCCAATGCAGTCACAGGGGCTCGTCTGGGGTGTTTCTCCTCCTCCCCGCGTCCTCTCCCTCCTTCTCTCCATGTTCCTTCTCCTCTCCTCCTCCTACGCCTCCTCCTCCCCCTCCTCCTCCTCCTCCTCCTCCTCCGCCTCCTCCTCCCCCTCCTCCTCCTCCTCCTCCTCCTCCTCCTCCTCCTCCTCCTCCTCCTCCTCCTCATCCCCCCTCCCCCAGTGAGATCCGGAACCAGATTTTCTCTATTCCGACGTCGCAGATGCATCGCCAGTGCGTCGGCGATGAGCTACGATCCTCCGACCCCATCTCCAATTCTGTCTGTTAGCCCCTAACCCCCAGGGGAGGAGGAGGGAGGAGGGAGGAAGACGGAGGAGGGGAGGAGGAAGGGAGGGAGGAGGGAGGGAGGAGGGAGGAGGAGAAAACTCCACTTGCGAGGCCTCCACATAGGGTCCAGGCCCCCTGCGGCGTTCCTTCGTTGAGGGGCCCAGGCCGCCAGCGACCCCATCCGTGTCCAGAGCAGTTACGCGCCAGCGCTGGCATGCCACTTCTGTCGCTGCTCTGCACTGAGGGGCCTGCAGCCTGGTCAGCACATCCGCTGGCGGGGCCGATCGCTTCCGACCAGACGTCCAGCAACCTAGGAATCATCCGACGGCCGGCTTGTAGCAGTGTGGTCCTCCAGAGGCTGGCTTCGGGTCGGGTTCCAGGATGGTTACGCTGTCGGCTCGGGATGCCAACTGGGCCTTGGGGAGATGTCGAGAGGTCCGGAACTCCATATTCAAGCAGTGGCGAAGCGTCCTGGTTCGCCTAAAGACCTACCAAACAATGTTCTAAGAACCTTTTGTGGTTTCCACGAAATGTTCTTAGAACATTTCTGGCTGGGACTGTTTTGTTTTAGCACGCCGGGTTTATGTTCTAAGAACACTGCTTCGTTCTTAGAATATTTTTGGGTTCTAAGAAGATTTCGTGGTAGGCCTACAGGAATGCCGGGACGGTCGGTCCTTACTCAACATGTGTCGAGAGAAGCGGGTTGCTGGTGCGCGGCCCAAGATCGTGACAGAAACTTGCAGTCGGTTCGCATCCATTCTGGTTCAAGCTACTTTGGTCCAGCTCTGTCGGGCTCATCGTGCTTTGTGGTTGTCATTCGAGCAGATGCTTGACCTCATGCCCCTCGCAGCTGTCCAGATTTCGTGGTTGCTATGCGGTGTTCCAGGCGAGCGAAAAACCGCCGCGAGGCGCCTTGTGCAAAGCCTGGAACCGAAAGTCCAGACTGGTGTTGGCGTGCGGTGTGGTGCTTCATTCACCCGATCGAACGGAGGCAGAGTTTGTCTGCCGTGTCCAGGAGGTGGCAATACGGAGTCTTCGGAGACCCGTCACTTTGGAGGTTCGTCTTGGTCTCGAACTCCCCGGTAACAGTCGACCTGATCCGGGAGGCTGCACGCACAGACGTGCATCGTGGCGCAGAGCTCTTCTCTGGCACGAGGGCCGCACTGAGCTACCTGGGAGAAGGTGCTCTGCCACTTCGCTTCTCGGAGCTTGCTCGGATTCCTGACTTGCGCTATGTGGAAACATTAGTCGTTGAGGATCCAGGCCTCCCAAATGGGGTCCGAGCTGATGGGGCCAAATGATCGCGCCGCATCGCGGATGCATCGTCGAGGCGGCGAGATCTTCGAGCCCCGTCTGCTCCGGCCCTATTTGAGAGGCCCCCAGAGGAACCTGCAGACCCAGAGTACAATCTACTTACCAGGACGCTCTCGTGGCGCGATCCACGCGTCATGCAGCATCGTGATTTTCTCTGGCTGTCGTCGCGAATGCTTTTTCTGGTTCAGTTCTCGTGCCTGAGAGCACTTCGACTACCAGTGTCGATGGTTGAATACGAAGGACCGTTGGCCCAGAGTCGTCGTCAGATTGTGTTCGAGTGGTTGAGAAGCATGCCAAAGACTCTACAGTACCTGAAGCTAGACAGTGGGTCGTTCTTTCTGGAGAGGTTCTACGGGTGGCTCCCTTGTCGTGTCCCTGAGTGGTTGCCGAATCTGCGCGGCTTGGATCACTTTAGCCAGCGTTGCATCAATCAGGAAGCAGTCCATTTGTGGCCATTGTCAACGCGGGAACAAATCGATGTCTTGGACGGCAACGAGCAGAGTTCATCTGTGCCTGTCCTGTTGAGATGGTTCGGCTTGTTCCCACGATTGAAGCGACTTCGGTGGTATGGTTTGAATGTGCCTGCTAACGACCTTACACGTCTGTGCACTCAGCTTCCGCGCACTGTGTCAGTCATGCATCTCTGGTTCGAGCACACCACGCCATATGTGTACCCCACGCTTGAGGAGTGGAGCTGCTTTGGTGTCCTTCGACAGCAGCTGCGTGAGTTATTCATCAGCTTTGATAGTCCCAGCCCTCGTTGCTTCACAGAGGGGACGTCGCCTCAGACATTGTCTGCGCACTTGGCTGCAATTCTGCCAGAAACTGTTGTTCTGGCAACAGATTTAAGTTACCCTTTTCATGTGGAAGAGGGTGGGCGTGTTGTTGGATACCCGGACCCAATGGACCACGTATTCTTGCCGCGCCTTCTTGAGCCGTGGCACATGCATCCAGATTGCAGTGGCCGTTTGGTGAAAGTGAAAATGAATTGCGTATCATTCCCCGGCTGATGCTTGCACTCGGGCGTTTGTGGTGTCATAGTCAGCCCGCATAGTAAGGATGGGCAACCCTCCGAAGGTACCTTTGCATCCTTGCCTCCTCGATCCATCCTTGGCCACTTTCGTTGGCCGCGCCCCGCTCGAAAAGCGCCGAAATGGGCGCCCAAGGCCCTTGCGCCCTTGTCGCGCATCCCTGTGATGCGGGCCGACGATGCCGAGTCTTCGGCACGTGCTTTTGCGGGTGTTCGCCCAGGCGCCCGCCCGTGGGCGAGTCGTCGGTGCTCCTTGCACTGGCTGGCTTCGTGGTCAAGCGGTTCGGCTGCAATGTAGCCATGCGGATCTGAGCTTACCATTTCTTGCCATTTTGGCGGGGGCTCGCAGGAGCGTTTGTGTTGTGATCAACTGTGCTCGATATATCCAGCGGCAGCCTTTCATCCCAAGATGTTGTTTTGAAAAAGTCAGCAGGGGCCAAATTGGTGATGTGAAGCGACATAGGTCTCGTATCTCGGCCGGCCTTCCCCCCCCCCCCTGTGGGCGCGCCTCGTGGCGCTGGCCGTGGCGCTGCCGGATGGGGTGTCCCGGGGTCCGCCCGTGGGCGCCCAAGTGCGCTGGACGCTGGAGAAGTAGGGGGGCCTCCGTAGAAAGGGAAAGCTGCCAGACATTCAGGATTCATCAGCACCATCAGTATCATGGTCAGCATCAGTATCATCCTCATCATCATCCATCATCATCCTCATCAGCATCATCCTGCGCGCGGTTGTCATCATTAGTATCATCATCCTCATCAGCATCATCCTCATCATCCTCATGCTGCGCGCGCACCTCCCCCCATTATCCTCATCAGCACCATCAGTATCAGAGTCTTCAAGGGCTGGAAGGCGTCAGTCGTCGCGGCAATCGTCGTGATTGTCGTTGCCGACGCCTGCGTCGTCGTTGCCACCATCCTCATCCTCATCATCGTTCTCATCTTCGTCATCATCAGCATCAGCATCAGCATAATCATCATCAGCACCGTCATCATCACCGTCGTCGCCGATGTTGTCTTCACCGCCATCACTCGCCCGCCCGAGCCAACGATCTGCATGATCAGGGACCGCGGGTCATTGCCCCTGGTAAGATGCGTGAGCAAGTTCCGCCGAACACTTTCACTCACGCCCGTTTGGCTGCTGCCACAAAGTTGGTGGGTCGGTCGGCGGGATGGTTGCTCAAGCTGGGCCGGCGTTCCCGCGCGGATGCTGGCCAGTTGATCCTCCTTCCTCAAAGAAGGGCCGACTCTACCACCTTCTCTTCCCCCTCGGCTTATGTTTCGTACCTTCTGGGACTCTGCTAAGGACATCTGGTTCTGCCTCTTCGTTCACTTCTCAGTTTTGAGTTTGCGCCATTCCTGGCAGGCCGGGCATCGCCCCTCCCCCTCCTCCTCCCCCTTTTTCATCCCTGTCAGCAAGAGCACTCCGCGCTCGCATTCGTTTATTGCAAAAAGGATGCGCTTCCCATAGCCCCCGGCAGAACATCGTTTTATTTTCCGTCGGCGGCGAGGCAGGAGAGCTGCACCAGGGATGAGCGGTCGGGGCGACCGAGACGCGAACTGGCCGGCATGCAAGAGAGGGGGGAATCCCTAGCAAAGCATGGCGCAACGTCCACACGCGCGCGTGCATGTCGAGATCATACACACACACGCACCAGTGTTGTCAGGAGCTTAGCACCCGAGCATCAACGGCTCTTTTTGGCGATTCGCCCCACTCCTGGAGACCTTCCAGCCCACACGCATGCTCTTAGACTGGCGGGGAAACCTTCTGATTTCAGCCATGCCGCCCAGACTCCGCATTCTCACCTCACCACGCGGTGCATCTGCGCTGATGCAGCATGGGCCCAGTGCACGAAGCCGTGCAAAATAACACCATGCGAGCCATGCGCGCGCCGCCACGCGAGCGGGCCGAGCTCTTCACAAACGCCAATCGCCCCACTTGCCGCCATCATTGTTCCATCAACTGCATCATCGACACATGGACATCATCATCATCATCATCATCATCGGCGTTACCAGCATCGGCGCCATCATTGGCCTTGCCGTCGTCATCTTCATCACCATCATCATCATCATCATCATCATCATCATCATCATCATCATCATCATCATCATCATCATCGTCATCGTCATCGTCATCGTCATCGTCACCATCATCGCTACTATTATCATCGTTGCCGTCGTTGTCGACGTCGTCTTGATAATTGCCGCGCCCGCCCGAGCCATGGACCCGCATTGAAGTGCCTGCGCGCCAGCGCGACCTCTGACACGCGCTGGGACGCTGCCATCGGTAAGCGCCGTCGAGGCCGCATCGGTTGTGCCAAACCAGCCGGCCGCTCTGCGCGCGAGCTTGCACGCACCAGCGTTGCTGCACGGATGCGCAAGCCATGGCCAAGCACGCATCA
The DNA here is from genome assembly GCA_963575745.1 of Prorocentrum cordatum. Classification (NCBI taxonomy): domain Eukaryota; class Dinophyceae; order Prorocentrales; family Prorocentraceae; genus Prorocentrum; species Prorocentrum cordatum. Next base: position 96,888 of record CAUYUJ010001374.1, read on the forward strand.
CAATCGCCGCCGCATGGGTTTTGCAAGCCCAGTTGCTGGTTGGAGGGGGGGGACGATTGCGCGAACAGTGAAATTGACAACCCATGAGGTGCCGAAACGTAATTGGCCCACATAGCTTGCACCACAAACTTTGGACCACATAGCTTACATAACGTCCATCCGATTTGAACTACACAGCGTCGCGTATAGTACAAGACATACATTGTTCCACGCAGCATGCAGGTAGGATCGCGTATGTTGCATCATACACATACGCAAGTTGACACCCCAACCCGCAATCGTTGGGTAACGCGTTCGTTGCTCTGTTGTTTCTTGTGAGGCAGTATCCTTCCGCGATGGAGGAATGAAGCCCATATACACATATACATATATATGTATATACATTTATATATATATATATATGTGTGTAGATCTCTGCGTGTATATATATATATATATATATATGTATATATATATCGATGTATGCATTCACGTATTTGCTAAATGTTGCACCGCAACCAGATTGTCCACACATGGTGAACGTCGGCAGTGCGATGGACCATGGTTTGGGGTGCGCGCTGGCAAGCACAAAGCATATATGTAAGCAGCTGTGTGCTACAGGAGCCGTCAGGCAGCCACAGCCGTGTGCTATCAGGAAGCGGGATTGGCTGGCGCTGGTGATGAGCCAACGAACGTTTCGACATGCCATTGCAGGGAGCCGGTCGAGGCGGGTCCCGTCGTGCCACCCCGTAGCTAGGGGCCTGTCGGGTCACTGGTGGCGAGCGCACAAGGGTCGGGGAGAGGGGGCGGGACGAGGGGGCTGGCGAGGGTGTGCGAGCCAGGAGCTCCCGCCACGGCAGGGCCAGGAGCCAGTCGGAGCCAGTCCGCGCACTCGTGGCGGCGGCGCGCAGAAGCCTGTCCGCAGACATCCCCCAGCGCTTCTCCTCCTCCTCCTCCTCCTCCTCCTCCTCCTCCTCCTCCTCTTTCTCCTCCTTCCCTCCTCCTCCTCCTCCTCCTTCCCTCCTCCTCCTCCTCCTCCTCCTCCTCCTCCTCCTCCTCCTCCTCCCCCTCCTCCTCCTCTGCGGACCAGTCTTGTCACCACCGGCCTCGCGCCCCACGGCCCCAAGCCGCGCAGCGGGCCCCCGCGAGGCCGAGAGCGGCGACGGGCTTCCAAATCGGGCCTCGGGTCCCTCGCGCCTCGAGCGGCGCCTCGGGCGCCAACCCAGCCGAGCCGAAGCCACACCACGGCCAGCGGCGGCCGTGGGGGGGCGCGCCGGGGCTCAAGAGACGGGGGTCCATGCTCGACTAGACGTAAGAGTGACCTTTCGCCGGAGTGACCTTTGGTGCGGGCACAGATGGGCCCCCAGATGGCCAAACGCGAAGCGGTAGCAGCGGCTAGCGCGCCTGGATTTGGCCTCCCCGCGGCCCCCCCAAAGCCGCGCACCAAAGGTCACTCTTACCCAGGGTCACTCTTACGTGTAGCCGACATGCAAACGGGGGTCAGTCAGGGCGGCGAATTCTGCAGGATCCTGCAGAGCCAGGGGTGCATTGGCTCGGGCTCGGGTGCGGGATCCTGCAGGGCCCGACTGACCCGGGTCTGGGTTTGACCCGGGTCAGTAGATCCCTGAGCGAGGGGGCGGGGGCTTTCTGAGAGGGCAGCGGGCCGCCTGGAAGCCCCCCCGCTTTCTCGGAGGCCTCCGCGCCATTCGAAGAGGCCCCCCTTCGTCTTCTAGGAAGGCATCACCCCGCGCTCGCCCCACCGCTGGGGTCCAGGCCCATAGTCGATTCGATCAGTCTGATTCTGTGCCAGATTCACCAGGATCGATCCGATTCCAGGCGCTCCGATGCGGTCCGATTCCCGCACAGCGTAGTACGATGTGTACCCGGGCGCAGCCGATCCCATTCTGTGCCGGTTCCGTGCCGATGCGGCCCGATCGATCCGACGCTTTTTCCGATTCGATCCGATGTAAATGGACAAGTCCAAGCTCGCGCAGCAGAAGCAGAAGCGCCACAAAAGTTGGGTCGGGGTTGCACCCGAGCCAATCCAGCTCCAGCTCAGATCCCGTCCGCAGCCATGTCGGATCACGTCCAGCCATTGAGTCACAGGAGGAAGGGGTACGGATACCACTACCCTTGCATCGTTTTCCCTTTTTTCTTGGCCCACTGAGAGGCCCTTGTCGCCACGTCTGGGTTCGCCTCGAAGTGATAGTCAGAATGCAACCTGGGAGAGGTCTGGGGAGTAGCGGTATCGGTACCTTCTGGTTTCGCAATTTGGGCGCAACATTTTTTTATTTGATCTATTCGTTTTCATCGGGAGCCATGGCCGGCGTCTCATTTGCTCGTCTCAACGTATTTTCAGCTCTCGACTGTTCAGGCAGATGCCAGTCTCCACCTGACGTCAGGCCAAACGCCAGAAGATGATCTGGATGACCTCTACCTGTGTAATCAAATGCAGTTTGAAGCCGGGTTCGGTGATATAAGCAGCACGTATAAGACTGGTGCGCATCCCGAGCCCCGCGACATCAGCTTTGTGTACATGCAGCCGCCTCACCATGCCACAGTTATTGTACTCGAAGGCTTAGCACAAGGCGTTTGACACAGCTCACTTCCAAACTGTGACAAATGACATTCGCACGAAAATCTCATCGAGACGATTGCAACCGTGGGAGGTTGACATGAATTCTTCACGTTTCGTGTATCCTCACCTGCGTTAATTAGCCACTCGCGCGGCCCGCCCGGACTTTGACTCGCCGCTGTTGCGTTCTCGCCTGCGGCTGCCGACAAAAAGTATCCTCACCTGCTCATTCGGAAATTTTTCCCGTGAGAGTTGACGGGAAAAGAGACGAAGAGACACATGTAGTGAAACACAGCGGGCAAACAGGGTGAACACGGAGATCTCTGGGAGCAAGGGGGTGGCTTTGGAGGGCATCTTCGGGCCATCCCTGGGGCCCGCGTGGGGGCGAGGGAAGGAAGAGGAGGAGGAGGAGGAGGAGGAGGAGGAGGAGGAGGAGGAAGAGGAGGATAGGAGACGACGATCTGTGGGAGGTAGGAGGAAAAACGACAACGACTGACGACCACGACGACGAGAGGAGGAGGAGGAAGAAAAGGAGAGGAAGACGATGAAGGCAAGGACAGGACGAGGGGGAGGAGGAGGAGGGGGAGGGGGAGGGGGAGGAGGGGGGGAGGAGGAGGAGTGGAGGAGGAGGAGGAGGAGGAGGAGGAGGAGGAAGAGGAGGAGGGAGGAGGGAGTAGGGAGGAGGAGAGGCGGGAGGAGGGAGGAGGATAGGAGAGGAGGAGGAGGAGGAGGAGGAGGAGGAGGAGGAGAATGAGGTGGGGGAGGAGGAGGAGGGGGGGAGGAGGAGGAGGAGGAGGAGGAGGAGGAGGAGGAGGAGGAGGAGGAGGAGGAGGAGGAGGAGGCGGAGGAGGAAGGGGAAAAGACAACGAGGACGAGGACAGAGTCCTCAACATCGCCTCTTGCAGCTCCCTTTGGACTCTTTTTGATAATAGATCGTGGGGTCCTCTTAGAGCTCGTTTGGGGGGTCTTTGGGCCCGCCTGGGGGGCCTCTTGGAGCCCTTTGGGGGTCCGTTGGGAGCAATGGACGGCCTCTTGAGGCCATTTTGGAGGCCATCGATCACAAGAGGGCGGCTCTCGATTTGCCCTGCCCCTCTGGGACCAGAAGCATCGCCTCTTGGGGCTTGCTTGTCCGCTCTTGGGGCCGTCTGGGGAACCTCTTGGGCCCCTCGTGTGCCTTTCCTGGGCCTCTATTGGGCCATTTCGGGGCCATCTTGACGCCTCAAGCACATCGGAAGCGAAACGGCGAGACGTCACAGATCATTGGTTGCCCGTATGTGTTTCAAGGATGTTGACCTCCTGAAAGGTGAGGTTCTGAGGGGGCCCCGAGGACACTTGAAGCCGTCTTGTGGCCCTCGCCGGGCCTCTAGGAGGTATGCGATAAGCTATTGTGAACCGTCTTCGGCAATCTTGAGCCGCCTTGGAGGCCATCATGGAGCATTGGAGGCCTTCTTGGAGCCACCTTGGGCCATCTTGGACGCTCTCACTCCTCCGCTCCGCACAGTCCCGCCCAGACCCAGGGAGGGGTGTGGGGAATGCACCCCCCGATAGGACGAGGATTTGTGGATGAGGGAAGACAGATACCGTTAGACCACCTTACTCCACAAGTCTGCTGTGGTTTGATAACATGTGTAATTCGCATTCATGTGTAACCCATGGGGGCGTGTGGTCAGCTGCGCTGGCTAGAGTCGTGTTGTTGGAGCGCATCTGGAAATTTCCTGGCCACGGCCAGTTAGGGATTTTCAGCATGCTGCACGCGGAGTTTTAGACCAAATGCAGTTACATTGGGCATTCAGCCGAAATTGCGTATGGACAGTGTCCTTCTGAGACGCGTGGGAATACGTGCTAATTTTTGTTGGGCCAGTGAAGCAATTGCAGCGCGGTGCTGGCACAATTCTCGGGTTGCTGAACGCATCACAAAAAAGGCACATCCCATAATCTATGTCCCAAACACTGTGTGAGTACGTGCTGCCCCGCTGATGAAGTGCATGGCTTCCATTATCTTGCACACAGCTCCACCTGTGTTCGACGACCCCATACCGATTAGTACATCGCAGAGACTCCGCACACATTTGTCGAAGCAGGGAAGTATGGCATCGAGGCGTTTGTTGCCGTGCTCGTAGAGTGATGCACCGATCCTGTTCAAGTGAGGGTGTCCCGGTGTCGCTTTCCTTCGTTCCGTTGACAGAGGTAGTGTTGCATGCACTGCGATTCCAGGAGTCGGCCGATTTCTGCTCTTGGCCTCTGAGTTCTCAGAGAATCAGATGCTTCTTGGGGTCTCTTCGGAGCGTTTCGTGGACCTCTTGGAAGCAGTCTGGGGGCATCTTGGGGGCCTCTTGGGGCTTTTTCGGGCCCCTTCGGCGACCTTCTAGGGCCTCTTGGGGGCTTCTTGGGGACATCATGCGGGGCTCTTGGGGCCTCCTGGGAGCCTCTGGGAGCCTCTGGGAGCCGAGGGCTCGAAGTGTCCGTTCGGGTCCCCCATCTGGGCCCCCTTTTGGAGCCGTCTTGGGGCTCTCTTGGGCCGTTTGGCGTATCGTGGGGAGTCTGGGGCCCTCTTGAGCCGTTTTGGGG
>CAUYUJ010001375.1:0-102009 GCA_963575745.1 Prorocentrum cordatum
GGTGGGGGGGGAGGTGGGCATCAGGAGTTGTTTTGTGACTCTGAGATGCCTCTTGGGGCAGTCGCTGCCACACACACATATCAGGAGTTGTTTTGTGACTCTGAGATGCCTCTTGGGGCAGTCGCTGCCACGCACACATACACACACGCACGCCGCCCCTCCACCCCACCCCGCCCCCTCTCGGATGCTCAAAAAAGGCGCATTGGGCGATCGCGGGCCGCTCTTGGAGCGCTATAGTATGTGAGCTCGTGGGAGCATATTGGGCGTCTTGGGGCTCCATTCGGCCATATTGGGGCCATCCTGACGCCTCAAGAGCGCATCGGAAGACAACGATCGACAAAGCAAACAACATTGATGTTCCTTTGGTCTTGGTGCAATTGTTGCATCTTTGTTGAGGGGGAGGGTGGTCCTGGAGGGCTCAGATTGCAATTGAAACCGTATATTGGAGCCGCATTGGAGCCTGGATGCATGTCGGAGGCGCAATCTTGATGTCTGTTGTGTAATCTTGAAGCCATCTGGGCTATCTGGGGCCCTCTTGGAGCAAATCCATTGAGCCAGCATGGGCGCTCTAACCCTTCGCGGGGAGCCCCTCTAGACGCAGTGTGCCTGTGTGTGTGTATGCGTGTGCGCGTGCGCGTGTGCGTGCGTGGGGTGGGCGGGTGAGCGGGCGGGGGGGAGGGGAGAGGGCGTAAACCTCCCGAGCTGGGAAAGGAGTGATATTGGAAAGAGGAACGCCATAAACCACCTGCGCCCAGAGGTGGGTTCACTGCTGGGAGTGCCATATATACGTGTCGGTCGGAAGGTGCCATATCGTCTCGTTGATTATCGGTTTATATCTATTGTGGGGAGTTCCCGACGCACTTGTCGTGAGAGTATTATAGGATTGCTGGGATCGTCTTCCACGCGCGTTGGGGGGTCCTTATCCACCTGCTCTGAAGCAGCATCTACGTTCGGTGCTGGAATTGCTATATGTACATGGGGAGGGGTGGTGCTGACCTATTGTATTTAGATCCGATCTACGTCTGAGAGTGTGATTCTACTTGGCGAGTCAGGGCCCTAACTATTTTCGGGTGGATCGTACATAGTGGGGGGCCCCATACCTGCTGAGAAGCTCGTTGCTTGGTCGAGGTTCGATGATCGAGGACCGAGGTTCGCATATGGAGTTTCGAGGATGTAGAATCGAGGCTCGAGGTTCAAGATTTGATCATCGAGGGTCGAGGTTCGAGGTTCGAGGATCGAGGGTCGAGGCTCGAGGTGGGTCGATGATCTAAGCTCGAGGATCGAGCATGCGACTCGAGGCTCGATGATCGATCGAGTTGTGAGGGGAGGATCGGGGCTCGATGTTAGCGGTCCGAGACTCGAGAGTCGATGACCGAGGCTTGCACGAAAGGTGGCACCCGCGTCACATCACGCGTGCCCGCGGGAGATCTGTGCAGGGGCGGCGCGCGCGCCCGCGGATGCATCGCGCGGTCGCGTTTTGTTTTTTTTTTTTTTTTTCTCATCTCGCAGGCGGCACGAATGCCCGCGGGAATGGCATAGCGCGCTCGACTCGCAGGGGGGCGGCGTCCCGCGGTTGAGCGAAGGAGCGCTCTGTATGCGCTCGGGCGCTCTATTATAGGCGCGCGCCTAGTGGCCGCCTCAGATCTGATTCTCGAGGTTCTTGATCTTCTCGGCCAAGTAGCTGATCATCTTATCCTGCGCGTCGATCTTCTTCTCAATCGTGCTCAGGTCCGTGTACAGGTCACTCAAGACAGCCTGCGCCTGGAACATCCTGCGGTGGCGCCGTTGTGCACTGGGGTAGATCTCAGCCACGGCCTGCTGGCCATTGTCGTGCTGCGTGTCGGAGTGCTGGTCCTTGCCACTGCCCGTCTGATCATCGTCGCCCTGGCCATCGTACTGCTGAGCCACGGCACGGTTGCCACTGCCCTGGTTGCCGTTGTCATGCTGCACGCTGGGCTGAGCGCTGCCGTGGTGCGTGGCACCATCGTCGTGCTGGTCGTCCTGCTGCACGCTGTCCTGCTGCGCGCCATCGCCGTCCTGCTGCACGTTGTCCTGCTGCGCGCCGTCGCCGATCTGCTGCACGTTGTCCTGCTGCGCGCCGTCGCCGTCGCTGGGCTGCCCATGGGCGGACTTGCGCTGGGCCAGCATATTCTGCACAAGCTCGTAGTACCGCTCCTTGTCAGATGGAGACAACCGTTCCCAAATGGCGGGATCGATCCACCCAGTCTCTGCATCAATGCCGTCGACCCACATGTTGTCCACGAACGCCCGAGCGCCAGCGACGCCCCTGCACGCCAAGCTCGAGCGCTGCGCCATCGAGGCGGTCGGGGAGTAGGGCGCGCGGGGCGGCACTCGGGTCGGGCGCTCTGAAAGAGCGATCGAGGATTGCCTTCGAGAGAATCAGTTCTACGGACAGGGGGGGGGTGCAATACAGAGCTGCTGATGCCTTCCCCCACATTCCCCCTCCCACGACCACCGCCGCCCCTCACAACCCCAGGCACGCGCATGTTGTTATCACTGTTACATCCTCCCCCAAGTTACACATGGGTTCCGTCGCTGACGGTCGTCGTTGAAACGTGATCCGCAGAACAGTACACCATAGCGCATAGCAGCGCACTTGCTCGTGCCGCAGAGTACCCGACGCAGCAGCCACACAAAAGTTCACGAGTGCACGACAGACGAATCAATGAATGCTCCGCGACACTTGCTGTCACGCAACATCCGATGCTGCAACCGAAGAGACCGAATGGCCTGCGCCGCTCGATCGTGCAGGAATCTCAGTCAGAGTCCTCGAAGACCACTGCATCTTCGATGGTGTACGTGATCTTATAACGTATCGAGCGTGTCATGTTTGTATTGGAAGGGCCGTCATCAGACTGCATCATGTTGAACGTGTTCCGAGCAGATTCGGGCATGTCGGCGATCGCAGAATACGTGCGCGTGATGCTCCGCTTGCGCCTGTCGTCAACCGAAGGGGCAGCCTCCGCGGGCTCCGACGACATCCCTTCGCCCGCGTGCGAGCCCGAGGAAGCGTCGCCTGCAGGCGCGTCGCGTGCAGGAGCGTCGCCTGCAAGAGCGGCGGCGCTGACGCCAGGCGGCGGAGATATCGGCGACCCTGGTGGACTCTCCAGGGGCGACCCAGGGTCGCCTGCAGGGGCGACGCCTGACATCTCGCGCGCGCGCGCACGCGGCTTGAGTCGGTAAGAGGCGCGAGCGCCGACACGCAATGCAAGTTAGAGCAACAAATGACCGCGGACGTAACGGGATATGCTGCGAGCAATGTCACCGATGCAATGCGTTGGTATGCACGTACATGCATTTGTATGCGTATATGCCTGTATTTGTGTATGTATATCCGCAACCGTGCCGCGCGGCACGGAGTGGGCGTGTCCTCAGGTCCCGTGTACAATCCTCCGAGCCTCGGTCCTCAGTAAGGGGACCATAACCACAATTTCCAATTCTCTCTGGCCTTCCCGCGGTTCTCCTGGGGCTTCTCGCAGCTTCCCGCGTGGCGTTTTCGGGCCCAAGCGGGCCTCACGACTGGCAACGAAGGCCCCGAGAGGCCCCGAATACACCCAATGAGCGCTCCAAGACGCTCAATATGGCCCCAATACGGGCCAATATGCCGCACAGACCGCCCAAGAGGCCCCTAAGGGCCCTCCCAATTCCTCACGCTGCGCGTATCCCCACCAGCCCATCCAGAAGCAACGCCCAGGCGAGTTGAGGTGATCAGGGACGTGCGGGAGCAAAGATGGGAGACAGCCGAACCGTGCGAATGAGGAATGAGGAGACGGGGGAGGCTGGATGGATAGATAAGGGAGTGGAGAGAAGGAAGATGAATAGGAGGAGGAGGATGAGGAGGAGGAAGGAGGGGCAGAAGGATGATGATGAGGAGGAGAGCAAGCAAAAGGGCCAAAGGTCTTGTAGATGCCTTTCGGAGCCTCTTGGGATCTCTCTTGGGCGCTTCTTGGAGGCCTCTTGGGGCGCCTTGGGGGTCTCCTGGCGGTCCTGGGGGTCTCTTGGGCGCCTTGGGTGCATCGGAGAGGCCTATGGGGTCCTCTTGGGGGCATCGTTGGGGCCTCTTGGTGGCTTTTGGGGTGGCCTCCTGTGGCAATCTTGGGGGCCTCTTGGGGCCGCATGGGCGCTTCTTGGGGCAATCTTGGAGGAGATATATAGAAAAAGAGGGGAGCTTTCATTAGCGTTGCCCCTCTAGAGCCTTTAAAATCGCATTATGGGGCCCTCTTGGGGCGCTCTTGGAGCGCTCTTGGAGCGCTCTTGGGCGCTCTTGGGGCTGTCTTGGGGCTCTCTTGGGCCCCTCTTGGGGCCCTCTTGTGCCCTCTTGGAGCAATGTTGAGGTCTCGGATGGCCATCGGAAGCGAAAAGGAGAGAAGCAGAACATCATTGATTTTCCGTAGGTTGTTGAAGGATTTTGGCTTATTGGGGAGCATCCTTGGGGAGCTATTTGGCCTTTTGGAGCCGTATTGGGGCGGTCACGGGGCATCTTGGACCATCTTCGGAGCCATCGTGGGGCATCTGAAGCTGTATTGAGCAATCTTGGAGCTCATCTTGGGCTCTCCGAGGCGCTCTTGGAGCAATCCTGGGCCATCTTGGACGCTCCAACCCCTCGTGGAACGCCCCGTCCAGGTCCAGGGGAGGGGGTAGGGGGGATGGGTAAACCCCTCCCCGAAGGGGAAGAAGGAAGTTGGAAGAGGAAACTCCTTAAACCACCTACGCCCAGAGGGTTGGTGGGATTAAGATTGCCCCGAGATGCTAAAATTGTTGATTTTCCATTGCGTGTTTCAATGAGCTTTGCTTTCGCACCTTTTCTGCTTCCCGACGCTCTGAGACGGCCCAATAGCACCCCCAAGACGGCCCCAAGAAGCCCTAACTAAGACAGCCCCAAGACGACCCAAGACGGCCCCCAATACGGCACAAGAGGGCTCCAAGACGGCCCAAGAGGGCTCAATGACGGCACCAAGAGGGGCCCAAGAGGGCGTCAAAACAATTAAAACAATCAAGTGGTTCGCCCCCAGAAACCCCAGGGGGCCCCAAGAGTGCCCCAAGATGCCCCCAGGCCCTCCAAGATGCCTCCAAGACGCCCCAAGCAGCCCCCAAGAAGCCACAAAAGACTATACCCCAAAACTGCCCCCAAGAGGCTTCAACACTGTCTTCCAGAGACCCCCGAAAGGCGTAACATGAGATCCAGACACACATACATTCGGCACCACTTGATGCATATTGCCGACGTGCCTCTAAAGGGAATTTGTTTGCTAACACATTAGGCATAATGACGACGCGCCTCAGGTGGTACCCGATCGGAACTACTTGAGGCATACAACGGGCGTGCCTCAAGTCGTACTTATTCGATACCACTTGAGGCATATTGCAGACATTCCCCCAGTGGCCCAGAATTTGAGATCGTCGCGCTTTCGGTCCGCCGCCGCTCCACGACGGCCCAAGAGCCTCCAACAACATCCAATGTCCACGAATCCAGGCACGGCGGCGGGATGGGCCGACGGCCACTAGATATACACGTATATTCAAATAAGGACTTATATATAATAGTTCACGCGCCAGGGCTGGTCGCCGCGGGTCCGCATCGAACAGTGCACGCGCCGCGGCTCGTCGCCGTGGCTCCGCCTCTGGACGCGGCTCGAAACAAGTGGTGCCGCCTGCATAACTCGCACATTCACGCACGAGAAAACAGCGAGTGTCATCACTCAAGTTCCCAATCATCAGTATGCGCGGAGATAAAAACAATGTGGATGTGTTAAGCTAACACAATGATAAGCACGATGCGCGAATATATACAGCGTCAAGGTATGGTGTGCAACGATAGAAACATATGTAAGGCAATATATGGCGCTCACAAGTATATGCGTGAATAAGGAAGCGCCACGATCGAGGGCGCGAAGATAAAAGCACCGCCGCCGTCACCAATTGACGCGGCGGCCCAGTTCCGGAACCGCGCCCCCGCGGGCCAAGTCGCACCCCCCGTCTTAATATCGGTTCATTGGTTTAGGCAAATATTGTTATAATATTGATAACAACGTTACCCTGTAGCCATATTTTGGCTCAAGACGGGGCCATGGCCGAGCCTCCCCGCCCGTCGCAGAGGGCCAGGCCGTCATCGGCCGCGTCCACGGCTCGCCCGCGGGAGCCCCAGCGCGCGGTCCCGCGCCCGACGGCGAGCCCATGCGCAGCAGGAGAGCCCGCCTCGCCCCAGCAGGAGCCCCCGATGGTCACCATCACAAAGGAGGAGTACGACAGGCTGCACGCCGTGGCAGCCAGCAGCGGGATCAGGGAGCATCAGGAGCCCGCGCCGCGCCTGCTGGCTGGCCCCAAGTGGGGCTGGCACCATGGCCCCGCCGACGCCGTGGACAGCGCCGCCCCGCCCGCCTGCGCCCCGTGGCCGAAGGCGAAGCCGATGCCAGGTCGACGGACTGGAGGCGGCCAGAGTGGCACGGCCAGTGCCGCGGCGACAGCAGACAGTTTTGTGGCGACACCACCGAAGCCGAAGTGGGCTAGTGGAGGTGGCCGCGAGGACAGCAAGCCGACGGAGGAGCACGACACGGGCGCCGCAGCCGAGTACTGCGAGTACGGCGGGGTGGCGGCGCAGCCGAGTACTGCGAGTACGACTGGCGACTGTGGCGGCGAGGTCGAGCCGAACGTTGGCGACGCTGTCGAAGGCAGTGGCGGCGAGTACAGCAGTGGCGACGGTGGCGTGCACAGCAGTGGCGGCGAGTACAGCAGTGGCGGCGAGTACAGCAGTGGCGGCAGTGGCGCAGCGAGTACAGCAGTGTACGACACGTGCGAGCACAGCGGCGAGTACAGCAGCGGGGCGCTCACGGCTGGGGCGCGGGCGACACGGCCCACGGGCGCCGAGTACGACGACCACGGCTGGGACGAGGGCGGCACATCCCACAAGCGCCGTCGTCAGCACAGCATGGACGACGATGCCAAGGTGCCGTGGCTCAAACAGCAGCTCAGCAAGGTGGAGGAGTTGCTCAGCGATGCGGGCGTCATCGTCATGAAGGCGGTGCAGCACGCAGGCGAGGAGCACGTGGCCCCAGTGCTGCTGGAAGACGAAGTGTCGGGGATTCCACCTACCGTTCGGACGGAGAAGATGAAGCGAGGTGGACGACACGTCAGGATCGCGAGGCTCATGGCCAAGCATGTTGCCAATGGTGGCGACCTGAATGCAGTGAGACAGTCGGCCGACCGCAACGTGCACAAGTACATCGAGTGGTTGTTCCAGAATCACTGGAATGAGTTCGAAGAATTCGGCTCAGCACAGGTTGTGTGGGACTGCCTTCGCTGGGGCGCTTCTTGAAACCCTTGTGCCTCTCTCATCCTTGCCTCCCGCCGTCGACGCCGCCCTCGTCCTTGGCATCGCCATCGTCGTCGTCATTGGCGGTCGCGCGTAAGCTGCCCGCGTAAGGTCGCGCGGGGGCGCACTCGTTTGCACGCGGCGTGTCGCGTCGACTGTTTGCGGATGCCATCGCGTGAGGTCGCGCGCCGTCGTCTGCTCAACATCGCGTCGTCGTCGGCGGCGGCGGCGTCGTCGTCGCTCGTCGGCAACGCCCCCCCCCCACTCGCCGTCGCCGCCGTCGTCGTCGTCGCCGTCGTCGGTGGCGTCGTCTGCGTCGTCGTCGTCGTCGCCGCCATCGCCGTCGTCGCCACCCCCATCTCCCAGAACAGCCCCTCAGACCCGTCCAGGAGTCCAGCCACACAAGAGTTCCCGAGCCGTTCCCAGCTGTGGTGACGAGGCCCACCCGACGGCCAGAACACCTCGAGCATCGGTCCGATTGGACTCGCGAAACCACCCTGGAGGGGCGGGGGCATGGCCGATGACATGAACCGAACCACGATCCTCGAGGATCGCAGGGCGATCAAATCCAGATGTCGATCTGCAAATCTGCAGATCGACATCGATGTCGATCTGCAGATTTGCAGATCGACATTTGCATCAATACTAAAACCAACACAATGCAAATGTCGATCTGCAAATCTGCAGATCGACATCGATGTCGATCTGCAAATCTGCAGATCGACATCGATGTCGATCTGCAGATTTGCAGATCGACATCTGGAGGCAACTGGTTCGGTACGTGCTGGCACACGCGCATCTGGTCATGTTTGGCGCTCTCGCGCATCGTTCTGTCATCAGTTTCAGCGTCCCATCGCACTCGCATCTCGCCTCTCGCACTGCCCCTCATCGCACATCCTTCATCGCATCATGAGTGTTGTGGGCTGCGCCCTGACCGCCGTCACGGGGCCCCAGGTGTGCCCCGCGGGGGGGGGTATGTGTCAACCATCCGATATATCACCTCTCGAAACGCTCCATCAATGGTCCCGAATTGCCCCCGAGCTACCCATATTGGCGTAAAACGCAGCCGCCACCCCCAATGGCCGTGCGCTGCTTCCGCGGTGGCCGTGTCAGTGACAACTGCGTGCGTGGTGTGACGTGCCGTGTAGTGCCGTGCGCGTGCAAACGTTTGGTGGGGATGTCTCGGGCGTCGTGGGATGCCTTAAGTGCGTTAGGGGCGTCTTGGGGCGCCTTGGACATCTTGGGCGTCTTGGGGCGTCTTGGGGCGTCTTGGGCGTCTTGGGGCGTCTTGGGGCGTATTCGTGGACGTATTGGGGCGTCTTGGGGCGTCATGGGGGCGTCTTGGGCGTCTTTGGCGTCTTGGGCATGCTAGTATCGATGACAGCTCGTAAGCTCGACAAATCTTGGGGCGTCTTGGTCGCCCACAGTCCGTATCCATTTTGGCTCGAGCCGAGCGTGGCTGTTACGCCATGTCTCGGCGCGACTACGCGCCCGCCGCGTGCCCCCCGTGCCGCGCATCTGTGCGCGCGGCGGCGCGCCTGGTCGCGGCGATGGCCACATACTTGGTGGTGGTTCCGCCTAACGTGGCGGTGCAGCATCACGTGCCACTAGGCGCGTACGTGGCGGTGCAGCCTAACGTGGTATTGCAGCCTGCCGTGGCGGTGATGCAGTCTAACGCGGCGGTGCAGCAGCCTAACGTGGCGGTGCAGCAGCCTAACGTGGCGGTGCAGCATCACGTGCCACTAGGCGCGTACGTGGCGGTGCAGCCTACGGCGACGGCGGGCCCCAGCTCGGCGCCAGCGCCAGGCGCGTACGTCGTGCAGCCTCCTGCTGCTGAGGGCGACGTGTGCACGGCAAAGCGGCAGAAGCACGGCGCGGACAGCAGCTGGCGCTGGCAGCGCCACAGCCACTACGGCACGTACACCGAGGGCAGCGACAACGAGGACGAGTACCCGCGCGGCGAGCGCGGCTGGAGGATTTCGGACGAGAAGTGGGAGCGCGAGGACGAGCGGCAGCCTGGCGAGTACGGCAGTGGCGGCGAGTACAGCAGTGGCGACGGTGGCGTGCACAGCAGTGGCGGCGAGTACGGCAGTGGCGCGCACGGCCGTGACGACGGTGGCGACTATGGCACGGCCGACGAGGACGCGCACGGCGCGGTCGACTCCAATAAGTGGCCATGGTACGCACAGGCAGCCTTCAAGCGGGCTCGGGGCGGTGGCCGCAAGACGCATGCTACGGCGGACTACTACGATCGCGAGAAGGGCTCGGGCCACGGCAGCCGTGGCGCGGGCAGAGGCGGCAGCTACCAGGCCGCAGACAAGCGCGACGCCAGCTCCTACCATGCCAGTCGCGCGCACACAGGCCACTGGCGAGATGGCGCGGCTGACGGCTGGTGGGACACGGACAAGGACGGCTGGAAGAACAATGACGGCTGGAAGGACACGGACAAGGACGGCTGGTGGGACAAGAGCACGTACGGCTCGAACGCCAGGGGCACTGACGACAGGACGCCCACGGACGAGGCGAATGGCGCAAAGTATTGGGACAAGGACTACTGGATGGCAAAGGACAATGGCGGTGGGAATGGCAGGCGCACGTACGGCTCGAAGGCCAAGGGCACTGGCGGCAGTACGCCCACAGACGAGGCTAACGGCAAGAGCACCAAGGACAACAAGAAGACAGGCTCGGCTGCCAGATCGAGGGGCACGGGTTCAACAGGCTCGGGCGGCAGCAGCACGCACCTGACGGGCAAGGGCGGGACCACGGGCGCGACGTGCACGGTCGCGAAGAACAATATCGCCGTGGATATCGACGTCGAGGCCAAGAAGATCGAGCACAAGCTGGAGGAGCTCAACATCGTTGCCTTCCGCGACTTGGACTTTTACGACTCCACGCTGAACGGCTCCGCCGCCGTCGCCGTCGCCGACGAGCTGGATGCGATGATGTCTATGGAGGACGACCTGGACGTGGGCGCGCTGGACCAGGTGAGGCGGGTCACTGGCGCGTGCCATCATCACCGCCGAGGTGTGTCCATGACCCGTATGAGGTGAGATAGGGCGGGAACGACGATACTGACGATGACGAGGATGACTACGACGTTGTGGGCAGGGTGGGGGAGGGGGTGACGATATGGGACGCTGGCGCGGATGATGATGCCGATGACGGCTGTGGTGAGTGGGGGGAGGGGGGGGGATTCGGGGGTAAGGATGGCGGCGAGGGGAACTACGGGTTGTGGCATGCACCTTGGCGGTGGCGGGGGCGCGTCGCACCGCGACCTTTATAGGTCGTGAAGGACTACGGGTGCTTCGGCAGGGACCGCCACGCCAGGCTCGCGCGGATCATGGCCAGGCACGTGGCCGCGGGCGGCGAGATCCATGAGCTGTACGACGCGGCCGACGACGAGATGTTAGCCTACCTCGAGTGGAGCTTCTACAAGTTCTGGGGCCAGTTCACGGATGCGGGTGGCGGGCACGCCTGGCGCATTTTCACGCTCTGCCGCGCGAGCAGCGCGGCTACTGCTTGAGAAAAAACCGTCAATCAAATCATTTGCGCGCTTGTGCATTGAGTTGCATTGCACTGTCAACATCAAACACCAAAACCAACAGCACACACACACACAACAACACACCATGATTTGCATTGAGTTGAATTGCATGCGATTGCCGATAGCATGATTGCATGATAAAACCATAATAGCACCAACAAATACACTCACCAGCCAACACGTGAGTTGCACTGAGTTGCACTGCGTTGCTTCGGCGCACGGCGCCAGCTTCACGCGCGCGCGGCGCCGACCATGATAGCTGCACTGCGCCCGAGCTGATACAACCGCGCACGTTCTACTTCATAGCTTCCCCCATAGTGTGATAGTCGGCGCCTTGCACCGCGCGCCACGCATACATGTAATAGTTGGTGCTGCGCAGCAGAATCTAGCTTACGCGTGCAAGGTCGCAGGGTTTCATGACCTGGCTAATCTTGAGGGCATGCGAGGGTCGTGCGATTCTGTTTGGTTCCAGTCGTGACTGCGCGCGCGCATTTCAGAATTGCCTGATTGGGATCACGCACGCCCACAGATGCCGCGTGCCATGCCAAATTTGCCGCACGAGTACGTGGTAACGTACATTGTGCCCACGCCAATCCAGGGCCCTCTAGCTAAACCCCCTGAATCGCGGGCATGACGCACCTGCCCCTCGCCTCCCCCCCACCCTCAATCCGCAGCCCCCCATGTTAGTATCCCTTCTCACCGTCCTCATCCCTACTCGTCTGTGGGGCCTTATGTATGGTGGAGTTTGCTGCGCTGCATGCGTTGCACTTGCAGGGAGAACCATAGGGGGTGGTGAGGAACCATGGGGCAGAGGGCAGAACGCGGGCGGGGGCGGCAAGCGGTGGTGCGATGGGCGAGGGCACGGGGGGGCATGGTGCGACCGCGCACAGCCGTCTCGCCCGAGACACATCGGGACTGCGCGACTGCTATCATGACACACAGCCGTCTCGCCCGAGACACCGTCACGCGCGCGACTGCGACTGCTATCATGCCGCCGCAGCATCCGTTTGAACCGCCGCCTAATTACTCGCCGCGGCATGGGGGCAACCGCCCGCCGCCATTTCAACGACCGCCCGCCCATCCTCCAATCCAGATTCATCCGCGTCCGAAAGCCAGAGCGCCGTCGCCCGCGATCCTGCAGCTGCGACCGAAAGCGAACCCCGCTTCGCGGGATTCCGCTGCATGGCATGCCTCAGATGCTTCGGCGGCGACCGAGGTCGCGCAGGCAGCGGCGTCGGCGGCCGATACCTCGGCAGGGCCCGATGCCGCGGAGGCAGATGCCGTGGGCGAGCCGAGCCCATCCTCAAGCGATGCCGAGCTTGACGAGCTGCGGATGAGGCTTGACGATCTCGCCATGGAGGAGGAGACTGCGGTCGCGGCCTGGCGCAGGGTTGCGGCGGCCCGTGCTCGGTTTGAGGTCGCCGACACTGGCACGTTTATTCCAAGCATGCGGGCCTTGGAGGCAGCTTGGATCGAGCGCGATGCCGCCGCCGATCGCTTGAATGCGGCGATCAGCGCGCTCGAGCTCGCGCGCGAGAGGGCCTTCATGTCCCGCGAGGAAACCATTGCGATGGGCGAGGAGCTCAAGGCCGCGGAGGAGGCGGCGAAACAGGTGTGGTGGGGACCTAAAGACCCAACCGTCAGCAGCTGCGAGCGTTGCATTGTGGAGGAATGCATGGTGGAGGGGTTGCGCGAACGGGGTGTGTCGATATGGTCGGGGTGGCAACGTGCTCCGCGTTTTCGCTGGCGCGGCGGGGCGTCGCTCGAGGCGCGCGCGCCGCTCGCCGTTCGCCGATCGGGATGTGTGCGCACACCTCCTCAACGCACTAATCGGCGTCCGCGTATTGGCTCGCGAGCCGATCGGCGTTCCGTTGCAGCATTATGCGGCTGCGTGCAGACCGCGACGGCTTGCGCTGTCGTGGTCGGCACCTCTGCGCTGAGGCTGGTGTTTGTGTGGTTTCTAAATAATGCATCTGGGACTAGCGTCCGCTTCGCATGTATATCTAATCCCACCAGCCCTCTGGTCGTAGGTGGTTTAAGGAGTTTCCTCTTCCAACCTCCTTCTTCTCCTTCGGGGAGGGGTTTACCCCTCCCCCTACCCCCTCCCCTGGACCTGGACGGGGCGTTCCGCGAGAGGTTGGGATGGCTCCAAGAGCGCCTCGGAGAGCCCAAGATGAGCTCCAAGATGGCTCAAGATAGCCTTATATGCCTCAATATGGCTCCGAAGATTGTCCAAGAGGCCCCAAGACCGCTCCTAGATAGCACCAATAGGCCAAACAGCTCCCCGAGAAGCCCCCCCACGCGGCCAAAATCTTCAAAAAGCCTAAGGAACACTAATGAGTTTCGGCTTCTCGCCTTTTCGCTTCCGATGGCCATCCGATGCCTCAAGATGGCCCCAAGAGGGCCCAGAGCCCCAACAGGGGCCCAAGAGAGCCCCAAGACGGCCCCAGGAGCGCCCACGAGCGCTCCAAGAGCGCCCCAAGAGGGGTCCAGGATGCGATTTTAGAAGCTCTGGAGGGGCAACGCTAACTAAAGCCCCCCTCTTCTTTGATCGACCTCCTTCAAGATGGCCCCAAGAGGCGCCCAGGATGCCCCCATAGGCCCAAGGTGGCCCCAGGAGGCCCCCAAAAAGCCCCAAGATGCTCCAAGATGCCCCTAAGAGGCCCCCAAGAGGACCGCAGAGGCACCCCCGAGGCACCCAATACGCCCAAGAGACCCCCAGGACCGCCCTAGGAGACCCCAAAGGCGCCCCAAGATGCACCCAATATGCGCCCAATATATATCCCAAGAGGCTCCGAGAGGCATCTAAAAGACCTTCGGCCCTTTTGCTCGCCCTCCCCCTCCTGCTCATCCTTCCTCCTCCTCCTCCTCATCCTTCTGATCCTCATCCTTCTCCTCCTCATCCTCCTCCTGTTCATCTTCCTTCTCCCCACTCCCTCATCCATCCATCCAGCCTCCTCCGTCTCCTCCTCCCTCCTTCGCGCGGTTCGGCTGTCCCCCTCTGTGCTCCCGCGCTTCCCTGATCACCTCAACTCGCATGGGCGTTGTTTCTGGGTGGGCTGGTGGGGATACGCGAAGCGTCTAGATGCGCATGTGCAATGTGCTATGTTCCACACGAATTCGTACACATCCCGTTCACACAACTGTTACACGTGCATACGGAGTACACATACATACGCGTTTATGCATACAAATTTGTGTCTACGACGCCATGGTGTTACACATCGCACATTCACCGCTAATCAACACACATGTACGCGGTTAAACGCTCGTGCAGCATACAATTCATACGTATATAATGTACCACAAGCCGCATGCAGCGTTACGCCTAAGCCTACATGCATGTAGATCAGAACGCCCCGCGTCGACCCGAACAGCTTTGAAGCATGGCCCACGATATATGTAGCAAACAAGCCTGTCACATTCGCGGGCGCGAATGTGCAATGTTTCGCACTGCGACCCAGAAGAGTGGAGCCCCTCCTCTCCTCTCCCCCCCCTCGCGGGGCCAATGATCGCCTCCCGTCTCTCCCGCCCGTCAGGTGGTCGACCTTCGGGTCTTGCCCTCTGGGCTCCACCTGACGGGAATGGGGGAGATGGGGGGGGGGGGGGCTGATGATTGGCCTCGCCTTCCGAAGCCGCGGGCTGCTGACAATCGCTGTTCCCCGAGTGTTTTCACAGTTCAGAGGCTCCTTATTGCCCTCGTGGTGCAGGGCAGCCCCTAAGCCCCCCATCACAGGGCGCTGCAGACTGCATGTGGGCCCCACCCTCCCCCGCCCCCCCTCAGCATATGTAGCTGATCCCTAAACAGTAGGCCCTCAGGGTAAAGCTAGAACGCCAGCAGCCATGCAGCAAACTTTACAATTGTATGCGTGCTGGTCAGAATGACCCGCGCGCCTTTTTGACGTCCTGACTTGTGGAACATTGCCCCTCAGAGCATTGACTGGTTGATATATATATATATATATATGGATGCCGTACTCGTGCGCTCTTTTTCCGATTGCCCAGCGGCAGACAACGTGCCAAGGAAGCCTCGCGCCGAGACAAGGCGGTGGAGGCCCAACCGTGTCCCCAGGGCAGGGGGGCTCCGACGCAGGCCGAAAAAGGCCCACATCCCAAAGATGAGTTGGACACTCCCGACAATTCAGTAGATCGAGCCATCCCAAAGGGAGGGGGACCATCCCAAACGCACACATGTTTTCACCCTCCCCCGACATCTCAACATTGCAAGTCGCCCACACGTATAATACAGCAC
Organism: Prorocentrum cordatum; assembly: GCA_963575745.1. NCBI lineage: Eukaryota > Dinophyceae > Prorocentrales > Prorocentraceae > Prorocentrum > Prorocentrum cordatum. The sequence continues at coordinate 15,127 of CAUYUJ010001375.1, forward strand.
GTAACTATATCAAAGGCAGATCGGCCATCGCAGAAACAGTCCTTCCCAACAAAACATGTACGCTCACCCCAACCGAAAACCTTTCCCGAATAGACTCCTCCCATCATGTGGGTAGCCCCCGCCCACCCCCGACCCCCCCCCAAACTCCTTGGGCTTGGAGGCTCTTCGCGTCACGATGACGTCCGCACGCACCGACCTATACCGACATACCGCTGCAACGCGTGCAACGCATTGCAAATGCTGCGCGAGCGCAAACCACAACCCCCACTCACGGGGCCGCCTCCACCAGCCCGCGCTTGATGGCGTCCTGCAGGAACGCGACCACGGCGTTGTACGCCTGCTTCTCAGAAGACACGTTGCGATGGTCGAACTTCCTTTTAACCTTGTTGCATCCGTCAAGCAAGACGCCCTGCGGTAGCTTTGCCGTCCACTTTGACTCAGACCTGCATTTAAACAGCCAGCAGCCATTGGGCTTCTTGAACGACCCCAGCTCGACGGCGTTGCAACTGCTGCCACTGCTGCGCGTATAGCGTGGGATCACCCCTTTGAGTGCACGGCTGCATGTGTGCTTCACCTTGGGCCGAATCGTGGGCTTGAGCATCTTCATGAGGCACGCGGCGCAATGTGCTGGGGCTGGCCCCGCCGCCTCCGTCGCTGACGTCTCCTTCGCCGCCGCCTCCTGAGCTTGCTGCGCCGCCCGCTGCGCCGCCTCCTCCTTCTTTGCCTCCTCGGCAGCCCTGCTCTCGAATATGCCCTTCATGAGCGAACATCCCCGAGTCCACCGCTCCTGCCGCGCTGCCCTCATCCACCGTGCCGAATCCCACCGCCGCACAGTCGCACTGCTTAAGCTGCTTGAGCTCGAGCTCTTCGAGCTCGAGCTCGACGAACTCGTCGAGCGGGAGCGGCTTCTCGAGCCCGATCTCACCATGGCGGCCCGAGGGACCGATTGCAACATGTAATATGCACAAGTGCAAACAGTTTGAGGCAAAATAGCCGCGGGCGGATGATCTGCCACCCAGTCAGGCGCTGATGGCACTGCGTAGATCGCACCACATATTATTCCCACAGCCCAGCGTAGCGTGACATCAACGTTATCACGCTCGCTCGCATAACATAGCACGGCATCGCATTCATCATTGGCGTAGCACGTTGACACGCGTAGCATAGCGCAGCATATCAGGTATTATGTCGTTGCTGCGGCTGGTGGCGCCCCAGGGCGCGCATGCACGTGTGCAACTCTGCGCTTGCAAATCATGTGCACCACAGCGTTTGCCACAAGCGGTTCTTATCGGAAATATGACACCCAGTAGCTCTGATACGCTCGATCGTGCTTCATAGCGATATCATGTTGACCCGATGTATCCCAAACCATTGGCGTGCGCGATCGCATGCATTAGATGCGCAAAGATAAAGGTGCAAAGGTAACCAGTCGCGAAGAGTGAATGCACGCCCCTAACACACGACCCACACATCCCTAAAGCATGGTCATTGGAACAACACTAAGTTAACACACAGCCCCTAAAACATCTCTAAAGCACGGTCCTGAAACTTCCCTAAAACACTGCCCCTGAAACATCACTAAGGTAAAACGCAGCCCCCAAAATATTACTGAAACACCTTGGCGCCCAAGTGGGCTCGAATGGCAAAAAAGAACTGCACTGGGCAGCGAGCGGGGATCGAGACCGTTTTTTTTTTCTGACTACCTAGCCAACTGTCCCCTCCCTCCTCCTAGCTTGTTTCTATCGCACGGGCGCCGCGGGCCGCCTATCATGTCCTACTCTCTATCGGCGGGCCTTCTGGATCTTCTCGTGCAGCCTCTCTCTTAGCCTCCTCTTGACATCCTCCTTCGCCTCCTCCTCCTCCTTCGCCTGCGCCTCCCTCTGCCTCCTCACCTCCTTTGCCAGAGTCTCCTTGATCGTCGCCCTCCTCTCCATGTCGTCCGCTTGCCTCCTGAGGACCTCCAGCGCACGCCTCATCCTGGTCACCTCGTCGCCCTCCTGCTGCGCCAGCGCCGCCTCCATGAGCTCATCTCTGCCCCTCAGGGCCCTCGCCTCCTCCTCCTCCTTCTTTCTCCTGGCGCCTTCCTTCTCCTCCTCCCTCCTTCTCCTCCACTCTTCCGCGCGCTTGAGGCGCCTCCTCGCCGTCTCCTCATCCTCCTGGGCCCCGCTCGCCGCATCCTCATTCACCATCGCCTGACGCCCCGCCGCGTCCTTCCTCTGTTTGGCCTGCGCCTCCTCCGCCTCCTCCTCCTCCTCCTCGCCGCCTCCTCCTCCATCCTGCTCCTCGGCCTCTTCGCGCACCTCGGACGTGATGCCTTCTGATGGATCCATCTCATCGAGGATGAAGCGGATCCGCAGGTACCATGGCTCCAGCATGGCTCCATCATTGGCCCCACGCGCCTTGGGCTCGATCCGCTCGGGAGGGAGAGGACCGTTTCTCACGGGAGGGTTGGTCAAAGCGGGGCCGTTTTTCTCATTGAGCGTCTTGGAACCATATGTTGTCTTGCGCCATTCGCGACCGATCCCAGAGCGAGTGGCCGAATGATCAGAAAAAGGGAGGGGAGGGGAGGCCCGAGAGGCTTGGCACAACATCGATTCGAGCGGGAGGGTGAAGCCTGTAGTTTCAAGGGTGGCGACACCTCAGCCACTCCACGCACCCCTTCACCTACACGACCCGCGATGGGGGGTGCAGGCGAGGGAGGGAATGAAAGTGGGGAGGTGTGGCGACCCTAGAGCCCAAGATGAGCTCCAAGGTGGCCCAAGATAGCCGAAGATGCCTCAATATGGCTCAAGAGGTCCCAAGACCGCTCCAAGATAACCCCAAGAGGCCAGATAGCTCCCCAAGGAGCCACCCCCCAATATGCCAAAATCGTTCAAAAACTTAAGGAAACACATTATTTTCTGCTTCTCGCTTTTTCGCTTCCGATTGCTATCCGAGGCTTCAATATAGCCCCAAAAGAGCCCAAAAGGGCCTTAAGATGAGCCCACGAGAGCCCCAAGACGGCCCCAAGAGCGCCCAAGAGCGCTCCAAGAGCGCCCCAAGAGGGGTCCAAGAGGCGATTCTGGGGGCTCTAGAGGGGCAAGGCTTGATCGATCTCCTTCAAGATGAGGCGCTCCTAGGAGGCCCCCAGAGGCGCCAAGATGGCCCCAAGATGGCCCCAAGCGGCTCTCAAGAGGCCTCCAAGAAGCGCCCAAGTGATATCCCAAGAGGCTCCGAGATGCATCCACAATACCTTTGGCCATTTCGCTCGCCCTCCTCCTCCTCCTCCTCCTCCTCCTCCTTCTCCTGCTCCTCCGTCCTCCGTCCTCCGTCCTCCTCCTCCTCCTCCTCCTCCTCCTCCTCCTCCTCCTCCCCCTCCTCCTATTCATCATCCTTCTCCCCACTCCCTCATCCATCCATCCAGCATCCTCCGTCTCCTCCTTCCTCCTTCGCACGGTTCGGCTGTCCCCCTCCTTGCTCCTGCACTTCCCTGATCACCTCAACTCGCCTGGGCGTTGTTTCTGGATGGGCTGGTGGAGATACGCGAAGCGTCTAGAATTGTGCGTGCGGCCATGCTGGGGGCATTTGTGTGTGCAGCCTGGTTGGGGGAATTTGTGTGTGCAGCCAAGCTGGGGGCATTTGTGCGTGCAGCCTGGCTCGGGGCATTTCTGCGTGCATGGAACACTGCCTCACGAGTTTTCTCTTCCACCTCCACCTCCCATCATCCAGAGGGGAAGAGGGGGGAGGAGGGAGGGGAGGGGGGAGGGGGAGAGGGGGGAGACGGGGGCGGTGGCTTGTAAGTCTATGTTCCAATCAGAGCCCACGAGTATCCATCATACGGCTGACATACTAAAACGTCTTCTCATCACAGTATAGGCGAATGAGGCGAGATGACGCGGGGTGCTGCTGAGGGCTCCATACAGGATTGTAACATCGCACCAGGTGCGTCGGCCGACCCTCAGTGAGTTCGAGATGCTGGAACGCTCGCAGAGAGGGACGCTGCCCTGAGGCCATGGATCGGGGAATGTGAAAAAGGGGAGGGCGGGTGGACAAGGATTACAAGGAGGATGCGGGAGAGAAACGATGGTGACAACACCAAGCCCTCACCCCCCAGTGCAGCAAGCACTTATAAAATTCTTGACGCTTTGCGTATCCCCACCTGCCCATCCAGAAACGATGTCCCCTCTGTCGGGAGAAGGAATGACGGGACGCACATAGACAGCGCGAGCGTGTGACTGGTCATGCTGCCGCTGCTGTTGCTGGTGATGCGCGTGCTGCTGGTGCTGGTGCTGATGTTGGTTATCTTGCTGCTGGTGCTGCTGCTGGTGCTGCTGGTGGTGGTGCTGCTGCTGATGCTGCTGTGCTGCTGGAGTTGCCGCTGGTGCTACTGTTGATGGTGATTGTGCTGTTGTTGGTGCTGCTGCTGATGGCGCGGCTTCTCGTTCTGATGGTCCTGCTGCTGGTGTTGCGGGTGCTGCTGCTACTGGTGCTACTGCTGGTGCTGCTGATGGTGTCGCTGATGGTGCTGCTGGTGACGGCGGCGGTGCTGCTGGTGCTGCCGCCGCTGCTAGTGCTGTGGCTGGTGGTTGCGGTGCTGCTGCTGCTGGCGCTGCTGATGCTGGTGCGGGCAGTGATGGTGGGAGCAAATTAGGTTAACGACCGCCTCGGGAGCGCGTTCTCGATCGGATTTTTGGAGAGGTTGCCCTCTTGGGGCACTATTGCGGGTCTCTTTTGGTAGATCTTGGGGCCCTCGTAGACATCTTGGGGCCGTCTTGCCTATGCTGTTCAAAAAGAAAAGGGCCATTCGGATCCCACCCCCCCCCCCATCAGAGGCTCAGAAAGGGCGCCCTGAGGCACTCACGGGCCGTCCTTGGAGTGCTGGCGCTCTGGCTGTTTGGGGTTCCATTGTGGAAATCGTGAGGTATCAAGAGCCAATGGAAAGCGATACGACCAGAATGCAATGACAGACATGTGTTATTTAGGTGTTGGAATTGCTTTTCCGATGGCTCGAATGCCACTTGGAATCATCTTGGGGCCGTAGCTTGGACAATCTAGAATCTTGGATGCGAATTCCAATTAAGCTCTCTGAGGCCACCGCAACCTTGGGCCGAAAATTGACAATCTGCCCCCTTCCCTCCCACCCACCTACCTCCTCCCCCCCCTTCCCACCCCCCGCCCCCGCCCGCCATCCCCCCGCCCACCCGCCCACCCGCGCACGCACAACACACACGCACACCACAACGCATACACGCACATCTACACACTTTTCCCCGAGGAGCGCACCGTGCTTCACGCGCGAGACACACCTACACACACCCCTTCCCTCCCCCCCCGCCCCAGACCCAAGGGGCGTTGTATAGGGGCACACACACGCGCGCACACCGCGCACCTCCCCCACCCTTCCCCGAGCAAGTGAAGGAGGAAGCTGTGGCGGAGAGAAGGAAAATTACGCTAAACCACCGCAGCCCAAAATGGCTCGCGGGATGATCTGACGCCTAGCAGGGCAAACGTGACTTATCGATTGTTAACTCGCGCGCGCGCGCGACATTTGTGGGCGCTGGCGCGTGCGCCTGCATGTGAATAACATATGTGCTTGTCATGACATGCCATTCTAGTTATGGGCACTGATCTCGAGCGCGCGCGCTTCCATGACATATTTCCCTCAAGCAATCGAGTCATTCACGCTGTATGCTAGGTGCAGAGTAGGATTTGAGAATGTCCACTCCTACCAAGCTCATCGCGGAGCTGGCCAACCTCCCCAAGTTCTTTGAGGAGCAGAAGCAGTGCAACCTCGACTCGGATGCCATGTCTGAGTTGATGCGCGCGCAGGCAACGTGCATCAGCGCAAAGATCAGGTCGCTCATTGAGTGCGACTTACGATCCGCAACGGAGTTGACTAAGGCCGTCCACGGCGTCGGGTGGGACAAGGAGACAACGGCTAAGTTGGCTACGCTGGTGAACGAGATGAAGAACAAGCTCGAGGATGGGAACCCTAACGCAAGGCGGCCGAACCAAAAGTGCTCATCATTCAACCTGTACTTGACTGATATCGAGTACACGATCCTCGCGGACAGCATGACGCCTTGGTCTGCTAAGTTCGCAACTGTGAAAAAGAGGTGCCTCTTCATCGGGCTCCTCCTGCCGAGTGAGAAGACGAAAGGGCACATCTTGGAGTGCATCTATGTGGCCAACGGGCTGCCGCTGGAGAAGGGGAAAGATTGGTTCGCCCATTTGAATAACATCAAGGAGGCGCTTGCGCCGCTGGGCACTGTCAAGTACCCATTTGAGTTTATGACAGAGTTTCCGCTTTCGCCCAAGGATCTCCCGAGTGAAACCTACAAGCATGCATACGAGACGGACCCGCCGTCGATGAAGGAGTACCGCGAGCTGACGTTCGGAACAGTCCGACAGAGCTCGACCGCCTATAAGCGCGCGCATACGGGAGCTGAAGAAGCGGAGTCGCAGCTGGCCCTCAATAAGAAGAGCCCGCCCATGCTGAACCTGTGCGCTCCATCCGCAACCGACCCCAATCAGTTCATGGCGGAAGCCTGCAGGCAGATCGGCGCCCAGATGCTCCTGCAGGGCATGATGAAGGGTCTCCCTAGCACGAGTGCAGGCATGGACCCGTATAACATGCTGCAGTGCTTCCGTTCTTCCGCCGACGCGGGCGCGTCGTCGGCCTCGCACCTGCCCGAGCCGAAGGGCAGCCGCTCCGCCGCCGAGCCCACTGGAGCGGCCGAGCCCAAGGCTGGCGTCCGCGCCGACGACAGCGCTGGAACATTCCCCATGCCTCCCCCAGCTGTCGACGAGAAGGCTGGCGCCTGCGCCGACGACAGCGATGCGAGCGAGGAATCTGCTGCGGAGCGCTTGCGCACGAAGGCGACAGGCAAGGGCAAAGCGGCTGGCCGCATGCCGCGCCCCGCAGCTTCGGCCTCCGCTGCAAAGCGCCCCGCATCGGCCGCCCCTTGCGACGCCGATCCGCCACCGATGAAGAAGGCGAAAGAGGCCAAGAAGGGCGGCGTCACAGAGAGTGATTTGCCAAAGGGCTTCAAGCTCAATCTGAAGGAGTTTCTCTCCAAGAGTGTCGCAGCAAAATACCCGTCCAAGGGCGCATACACCTCCAAGCTATACGCGGAGGGTGGGAAGCAGGCCAGGGATAAACAATTGAGCTCGGACGATGTGAAGCTCGCCCAGAAGGTCGCGTACAGCATTGGCTCATCTTTCTGGGCCAACTGTGGCTTGTAGGGGCGTGTGCGCCGTTGCAGGAGCTCGCAGCGCTAAATACTAGGCAACGATTGCATTCGTGCACGCGGCGAGTGCACGCGTGCAGCCGCGCATGCCGTATCTTTTTGCGATGAAACATTGCCAACCTTATTATTTCTCTTTCCCCCGCTCTTTCTCTCGCTCTCTATCTCGCTTTATCTCGCATTACGTTCACCCGCCATCATTCCCAATCTTGCCATAGCGTTCACTTTCTATGCTATCCTTTTCCGCCACCACTCCCCCTCTATATGCCCCACGCATATTTATATACATATATATATATATATATATATCCCATCTCTCTGCCCAATATCCTTACATATAGGCCCTCTCTATACAAAGAGCCCTTTCTCCTCGAACACATCCCATCACACTCTCTCTATATATAGCTCTCTTTCTCTCTCTCTCTCTCTCTCTCTCTCTCTCTCTCGCGCTCGCACGTTCTCCCTTTCGCTCCATTTCATTCTCCCTCGTTATCGTGATCTCATTCCCCTCTATATATCTCTCTCTCTCTCTCTCTCTCTCTCTCTCTCTGTCACACCTCCCGCCTACCCCTTCTCACCTGCATCCGATTGTCTCCCCAGCCCTCTGATTATCCATCCATCCACCCGCCCGCCCTTTCAGCCTACCAGCGTCGTCGCATCGCCATCCCCCGCACGCCGCGCTACCACCGTAAGATGAGAGCGGCTATTGTAGGATGACATATTGTGTTATTATTGAGCTCTTCACCGATGGAAATCCGTTGATCGTGTCGCGTGGCAGACTGTGGGTTGCGCGATTCTCGCGCGCCCCTGCCCCAGCCCACGCCCATCCCGATCCCATGATGCATCGCAGTTTGGCTCTGCGCTCGCTTAGCGTTTAAGCTGCTGCGCGCGTGGTTGCGGACTGTTTGAGATGGTGCGCTCGGAGATGGAGAAAATGCTGCAGAAGCAGCTGACCACCGTCAGGAAGGAGAGGTCGACGGCAGAGAGGCAGCTCGGAACCCAGAAGGTGTACTTCCTCAAGAAGATGCTCACGCAGCAGTCGACCTTCTTCCTTCAGTCGCTGTCGCGCGTCAGGGCCAACGGCCTGCCGACGGTGGAGTGCCAGAAGGTTGTGAATAAGTTGGTCGGGTCAATCATTCCCAAGCCAGAGACGAGTGAGGTCGGCACCCAGACGGACTTGAGGCTGTCGCAAGGCATTGAGCCCGCGAGGCTGCCCAAGCCGCTGACGGCGTTGGATGAGGTGTCGGACTCGAGCTGTGATGGGGACAGCGAGCAGCTGGGGTCGATGTCGGAATGAGCGCAGCTAGAGGCATGTCTTAGCCCACAGATTTACTGCCGTTGTTGCAGTACAGCCCGTTTTACTGCTGGGAGGGGAGATCCCAGAAAATGTGTTCCATCATTCGCACGCGTGCGTTTAACCGCGTCTAAATCCGCCACCGTGCCGCGAGGCGCGGAGTGGGAGTGCCCTCATGCCCCTTGTCAAATCCTCCGAGCCTCAGTCCTCAGTCCTGTGAGGAATCATTATAAAGGGGACCAGAGCCTCAATTTCCAATTCTCTCGGGCCTTCCCGCGGTTCACCTGGGGCTTCTTGCAATTTCCCGCGTGATTGTTTCGAGCTCAAGCGGGCCCCGAGACGGGCCAAGAAAGCACCAAAGAGGCCCCGAAGACGGCCCAGGCCCCGAGACGCCAAACGAGCGCTCCACGACGCCCAAAATGGCCCCAAGACGGGCCCAGAGGCCGCCCGCAGACGGCCCGCCTCCAAGAGGCTTCCCAAGAGGGCCCCGAGTGGCTAAACTTGTTGATTGCCCCTTGTGGTTTTCGATGTTGTGTTTTTGCTTTCTCGCCTTTTCGGCTTCCCGACGCTCTGAGACGGCCCAAGCCCCAAGAGGCCCCAAGGGGCCCCCAAGACGGCCCGACGACGGCCCAATACGGCCCCAAGATTGCCCATTATGGTTCCAAATACAACCCAAGAGCTCTTGGAGCCCTAGGGCTCCAAGACGGCACCAAGAGGGGCCCAAGAGGGCGACGAACAATTCAAACATTCAAGTCGCCCCCAGGGGCCCCAGGGTGCCCCAAGGCCCCCAAGACGCCCCAAGCAGCCCCCAAGGCCCCCAAACGACCTTGCAGATGCCCCAAAACGCCCCCCAAGAGGCTTCAAAACTGCCTCCCAGAAACCTCCGAAAGGCTTAACACGAGACCCAGACACACATTCGGTACCACTTGAGGCATATTGCCGACATACACGTTAGGCATACTGACGACGCGCCTCAGATGGTACCCGATCGGAACTACTTGAGGCATACAACGGACATGCCTCAAGTTGTATTTATTCGATGCCACTTGAGGCATACTGCCGACATGCCTCCCTCGGTCCAGAATGTGAGATTGTCGAGCTTTCGGTCCACCACCGCCCCGCGACGGCCCAAGCGCCTCCAACGCCATCAAATGTCCACGAATCCAGGCACGGTGGCGGAATGGGCCGAAGGCCATTATATAACCAAATTCAGTTCCGCGCATGTATGCACGCGTGTCGTATGAAGCGATCGCCCCACGCACCGCGCGCCGATCAAGAGGCGCACGCGCCACCGTCCTCGCCCTGGCCCGAGCGACCAGCGCGCCCTTGCGCGCGTGCACCCCTGGCTCATGAAGCGCGCGGGCGCTGACCTTAATGAGCTGCATCGCGATTCTTACGTTTCGCAGCGGGGGCTTGAGGCGATTCTGAAAAGGGTGAGGGCGGACGGGCTCCCCAGCGCGAGCAGCTCGCGCTCGCAGCTCCGAGCCCGCCATGCGTTCACTAGTGAGCCAACGCCATACGGCCCTGTGGTGCAGCCGATGGAGCTCACTCTAGAGGACAGGACTGTTGGAATTGCATTTGTCAATCACCCGTTTGCCCTCTTGGATCGTACCGTTCGGGAGTGCGCTCCGTTCAGGCAAATTATGAAGGCAAAGTTGGCGAAGTTCCCCAGCTCCCCGAGTACGCCGTGGAGGCTCATCATATACTTCGACGAGGTCAGCCCCACGAACCCACTTGCATCCAAGAAGGACCCACGCAAAGTGCAGAGCTTCTACTGGACGTTCGCTGAGTTTGAAAATCTTGTTCATCGGGAGGAAATGTGGTTCATTGTTACATGTACTCCGTCGCTCATTGTCGAGACCATGGACAGCGGCATGTCGCAGTTAGTCAAGCATGTACTGAAACACATGTTTTTCAATGACGAGTCTCATCACCTGACGAAGACAGGCATTTGCTTGGATTTGCGCGAGAGCGAAAACGATACCAATGATTTCACCAGGCTCTTTGCGCGTCATTACGGGACATTGGCTGACTTCAAAGCTATCAAGGAAGTCCTCGGTAGCATGGGCCACCGAGGCATCGTGCCATGCCCTTTGTGCCGAAACATCGCCAAGGACGGTAGATTCGGGCACCTCCCGTTGGACAATTTGGAGTGCCACCTTTGGGAGCCGCACTCGGACGCTTCTGTGCGAAACTTGCTGGGAGAACTGATGGTTGCAAAAACTGTTTTGGGTAAGACTGCTTACGCAGAGTTGGAGACCAGGAAAGGGTTCCACTACGGGCCCCACTACCTCACTGCTGATGCCGCCATGAAGCCAATCAGCACCACCATGTACGATTGGCCGCACATATATTTCATCACTGGGCTTTTCGAGTACGATCTCGATGAATTTATGCACAAGGCCAAGGCGGCTGCGGGGAGGAACAAAAAGGGCCTGGTGGAATACACAGACCTGCACGCGTACATGCAGCAGTGGACGTGGCCTCGGGAGTACAAGAGAACGGCTGAAATCTTCGAGACCAACAAGCTGGCCGCCACTGCGAGCGAGCAGCTGTCAGCGACACCAGTCGTACAGAGGTACTTCTCCAACGTGGTTGCAAAGGAGGAGAGCCTTGCCGCCCTCCACGGTGCAGCGGAATCAGTTTCGCTCTGTTGTGAGAGCATAGAGATGCTGCAATGCGCATCGCGCAAACAGGTGTCCGCGGTCCAGCTGCATGATTGCATCATGAAGCACTTGCATAAGTTTCGCGACGTGCACGGGCGAGGGCCCTGGCAATTCAAGCACCACCAGGCTGCTCATCTCGGTCCGCAGTACCGAGATTTCGGTTGCCTTTTCGACACGTTCGTCACCGAGCGAAGGCATAAGGACCCGAAAAAGTTCGCAATGAACCGCCAGTCGAGAGGCATATACTACACCAGGGGTCTCATGGAGGAGCTGTGCTGCCAACATTTTGCAGACCTTAAACAATTCTCGACGCACGTAAGCGGCAACTGGAGTGCGTTGCCGAAGGCGTTGCGCATGCCAGTGGGGGAAATGTTTCCGCGCGCAGCCAATATCGAGATATCTGGCACTTTCGTTGCCGAATCGGGCGCGAAGTTTAGCAATTTGGATGTCGTCCTGCTTGGTGGCGACAAGCGCCGACAGTGCGGGCAAATCTGGTATCATTTCTGCGTTGACGGCACTTACTGGACGTGCATCTCCATGTGGGAGTTTAGAAAAGCAGACGGCCGATATGCTAAATATAAGCGGGCTGAAAAGCCAACCCTAGTCTTGTCTAACGAGTTGCTGGCCCACGGAATTTGGCGATCAAGCGCCGACGGGGCTGTTACAGTTATATGGCCGCTGCATTATATGTTTGCATGCGGTTTGATGTAAGTCGATGCGCTCTCACGCTCTGTGCCTCGTGAGATCCCCAACCGCACCACCACAAACGACGAGCCCAGAAAATCTTCAAATCCGTATGGTATATTCGGTTCCCGAGCAATTATGTTATCATCGGCGCACACAACATCGAAGTGTGAATCCAATCAGCCCGTTCCCTTTTCCAACGAGGTTTGCCTTCCCTGCGTCTGGGCGGGCTTACCTGCGAGGAGTTCGAACGTCCTTGATGGCTCGAGATGGCTCCAAGACGGCCTCAGAGAGCCCGAGCTTCCAATATGGCCAAATATACTTCAAGGTGGCTCGAGATAGCATCCGACACGAACCAATACGGTTTCAAGTGCCCTCCAACCCCCCGCGTTCAAACCCACAGAGGCCAAATTTGCACCAACACCAAAGCAAAACAAATGTTTTTTGGTGTGTTCGCTTTTTCGCTTCCGATGGGCTCTTGAGGCGTCAAGATGACCCCGAGATGGCCCAAGGGGCCCCAAGAGGGCCCCAATGGCGCCCAAGAGCGCGAGAGCGCCTTTTTTGGAAGCTCCTAGGGGTGGGTGGGTGGAATTAAGCCCCCCTCTTTTTGAACAATGGTGGCCACTGCTCCAAGAGGTCCCCTATGCCACCAAAAAGAATTTAAGCTCCCCCCCAAGACCTTCCAAACGAGCACCACATGGCCCGAAGATCCCAATACCTCCGAGAAAACGCTTCCTAGGCGGTTGTTACGCTGCCTGATTTCACTACCACCGTCAGCACCTGCATCAATAGCAGCATCACTACAACCACCAGCAAGAGCACTTGGCAGCAGCGGTAGCACCAGCAACACCGCCACCACCGTCAGCAGCAGCACCAGCAGCAGCACCTAGCAGCAGCAGCAGCAACAGCACTAGCACTATCAGCAGCACCAACATCACCACCATTAGCAGCAAATGCATTAGCAGCAGCACCAGCAGCACCAGCAGCACGATAACCATCGCCAGCATCAGCCAGCACCAGCAGCACCAGCAGCAGCAGCAGCACCACCACCACCACCAACAGCAACACCAGCACCATCAGCAGCACCACAGCAGCGCCAGCAGCATCACGAGAACCAGCAACACCAGCAGCACCCGCAGCAAAACTACCAGAAGCAGCAGCACCACCAGCACCCACAGCACCACCAGCGGCAATGACACCAGCAGCAGCGCCAGCAACACCTGCCCAGCAGCAGCAGCACCACCAGCACCAGCACCAGCAGCAGCGCCAGCAGCACGAGAATCAGCAACACCAGCAGTAGCACCAGCAGCAGCAGCAGTGCCAGCAGCAGCAGCAACAGCACCAGCAGCAGCACCCGCACCCTTCGCTACCAGAGATCTCCCCAATTCAACAGTAGTGCCCGCGCTGTTTCACTATGGATGGGCTGGTGGGGATACGCGAAGTGTCAAGAATTTCGTTTAAGTTAGCATTGAAATTATAGGCGCGAACAACAGAAACAGAAATTTAATCAGGTTAACATCATGCGCACGAATGTAATTACAACCTGCGAAAATCTTGTTCCGAACATGGAAATATACGAATCCAGATTGCATGCTGAAAAAATCGACCTCCGAACATGGAACTCACAGAAAACATGTTAGCAAAATCGCAAACAGTTTGGAACCAAAACCATTGAAATTTAGAACCCACTGGCTACTTACGGGCTACTTACGGGCTACTTACGCGGCTACTTACGGACTACTTACGGGCTACTTACGGGCTAGTTACGGGCTACTTACGGGCTACTTATAAGTTACTTATAAGTTACTTATAAGTAGGCCGTAAGTTCATAAGTTACTTATAACTAGCATAAGTACTTATAAGTACCCCCGCCGCGCGCAGTTGCGCTCGGCTACGTTGCCTTTCTTCTGCGCCGGGGACCCCGCCTCGGAGAGGGCGAGGCCAGCGTGGCGCAGCCCCGGGAAAAGAAACCGCGCTGGCCGGCGGCGGCTTGTCGGCGGCGAGCGAGGGGGGAAGCGAGAATCGGGGGAGGAAAAGGTGCCCATACCACTACCCTTCCTCCTGGGAGGCCCTCGTCGCCACCGCTGCCAAGGTCATTTTTCATTGCTCCCCCCGCGGCGCCCTCTCCGGGTACTCCCGGCAGTGGGGCTTCGCGGTAGCGAGCAGACCCCGGTGAGCGACTGCGGCCTCCCGCGAGTGCCCGGCAGCGATAGGAGCCGATATCGCCGCGGGACGGAAGATGCGTTAGATCTCGCGGGGGGGATGTCTCGATCCTCGAACGTGGTGCTCTTCTCACGGTCCAGAGTCAGGAGACACAATTAATCCTCGATTCCCCCAAAAATATGGGAAAATATGGGAAGTGGGGGGGAAGACAAAAACCCAGAAAATATGAGAAAATATGGGGAACCTGTTTATTTGTGTGTATTTATTTGTGTGTTCCAGTTCCCCTTCACAGAGGTCAGGACCCCTCCCCTGGGGCCGCTTTTACTGTTCCGAGCTTGTTCTTGTGGGGAGCGGCCTCATGGCCCGGCAGTGGCCTCCCCCTTGGAGGGAGGCCCGACGCCGTGCCCACCTCTTCGGTCCTCTGCCTCCTGCACCTGCACGCTGAAGGCATTGATGTCGGTGATGACGCCTCCATCGCCTCTTCCTCCTCCTCCTCCTCCTCCTCCTCCTCCTCCTCCTCCTCCTCCTATTCCGTGTCCTTCTCCGTCTCTTCCTCCTCTTTCTCCTCCACCTTCTCCTCGTCTTCCTCCGAAGCACGTCTCCTCCTCTTCGTTCCCAATTACCCCATCCGGCTCCATCCTCCGCCTCCTCGATCCTCCCCTGCCTTCTCCTCCTCCTCCTCCTCCTCCGCCTCCTCCTCCTCCTGCTCCTCCTCTTTCTCGATCCCCTCTCCCCTCGCGCCCTGGCTCCTCTGGCCCACGCCCCCCAGGCGGCGCCGACGGGGAGCCGCGGCTGGAGACCACCCCCATGGACTTCTCCAGGCGCCCGCCCCGGCCTTCCGCGGGGGGGGAGGCGCCCTGCCGCGGCGCGCCCGCGGTCGCGCGCCCGCAGGAGCCCCGGCTAGGTCCCCCCATGGGCCCCTCACAATTGATCGTCGATTCCCAGGGAAATATGGGAAACAATGGGAAGTGGGGGGGAAGACAAAAACACAGAAAATGTGGGAACATGTGGAGAATATGTTGATTTGTGTGTATTTACTTGTGCGTCCTGGGGCCCCTTCAGTGTAGGGGTCCTGGTTGACCCAGGAGGGGGTCCAGCGAGAAGGGGGTGTTGCAATGGACTTGGTGCAATCGATTTGCGCGGTTGCAACAGAGTTGGGGTGTTCAAGGCACTCTGGTGCGCAGAAGTATTGCTGGATGTTCGCGTGCAGTGCACTAGTTGCATTACAATGCAGTGCCATTTTCTTGCGCAGCTCATTTTCAATACACTTGCCCCACGTCTATTGCACCACCCCCTTTCAGCCTGACCCCCTTCTGGGTCACGAGGATAATTACGTTCAAGGGCGTGTAAGGGTTGTGCCAACATTCAGGGTCAGGTCGGCCAGCCCGACCCCATTAGATTCCGATCCTCCGACGATCCTACGCGGCCCGAGGCCTGCATGTTGCTGCCGTGCATCCCCGGCGCGGCTGGCCCCACCCCGGTCCGACTCCGTGCCGATGCGGCCTGATCCGACACCCGTTCCGATTCGGTCCGACTTACCGATTCGCTGATGCTTGGTCCTGACAGCGACGCACGAGCAGCACAGGCGGCAGCAGCGGTTGCAGCGGCTGACCGCCCAGCAGCCCAGCAGCGGCAGGGGGGACGTCAGCAGCAGCCCCAGGCAGCCTCCGATACGATCCTTTTTCATCATCCGCGGCCCCAGAGCTCCCGACCCTTGCCCCGGGGGCAGTTTCGCGCCCCTCTGCGCCAAAGGCCGCGCACCGCACCAGGCAGAGACCAGAATATGTCCCGCTGGTCGCTCGTTCCCGATGCACTGCTGCTGGCCCAGGGGCCCGGTGAGGGGCCCTGGAGGCCGAGACGAAGGATCGCGCCGCAATACGGTGAAGGGATAGTCCCAGGAGGCGCCAGACCCTGGAGGATTCCTCAGCCAATGAGGGCGGCGGTGATATCCATGGCCGATCCACGATTGGAGTTCCACTGGCTTCCAGACCGTGGATTCCCGATCTAAGGGTTCCTTCTCCAATGCCCACACCGTCCGTAGCCATTTTGGCTCAAGCTGGCTCGGTCCCCCTGCGCGACGAGCGGTGCGAGCATGTTGGCTGCGGGAGTGCCCCTCCGTGGGGCCGCTGGGGCGCGTGCCTCGGCTGACCGGCTCATCTTCAAGATGAAGGGCGAGCTGAGCGCGGCGAAGCTGGAGCTCGACCGCCTGCGAGGGCTGCTGGACCGTGCAGCTGGCAGCGGCGGGGGCGCGGCCGAGGGCGAGGCTCGCCACCGCGAAACCATCTCGCGGCCTGCGCTGGTGGCCAGGCTCGCGGGGGACCAGGAGCAGCTGGAGGACCGCGTGCGCCGCAACGTGGCGTGGCACGCGCAACGCTGCCCCTCGGCCTCGGCGCCTCCAGGCGTTTGGCGGCGCGCCCAGCGAGGCCCGCGCCTCGGGGCCAGGCGCCCGCGAGGGGGCGCGGGGCTGCGCGCGGACGCCGAGGTTTTCGTGCCTGCAGCTGGGGTCTGGGAGCCGCTGGGTGGCGGCCAAGTTTTTCGCCGTGAAGCTGCCGAGTTCCTTCCTGGGGCAGGTCGCTGGTTTCCGCGTGCGGATGGGTCAGCCCCCGCGGGCCTCCATTGCACTTGCGATTCGCTGGCATTCTCCTCGGTGCTCATCGGCGCGACCTGCTTGGAAAAGCACCCTGTGCGGAGGGCTCTGGCGCTGGCGGAGCCGCCTGCCGCCTGCGCCCGATGTTGCAGGCGGCGGCGCTTTGGGGCCCCTGCGAGGGATGCCTGCTCTGCTGCTGGGGCCGCCGTGGTCGAGCGGGACGCGAAGAGCGAGTGCATCGGCGAGCGCCTCGCGGAGCTGGAGCAGTGGGCGGGCGCGACTACCCGTCTTTTCGTTCGACGGCCGGCGCGGCTCCGCCATGGCGGTTCCAGCGAGCAGGGCGCGTTCGTGCAGGTCGTCTTGCAGGGGCAGACACTGGATATTCGGAAGCCCGCTGCCGACTACCTGGCTGCACTCGTTCAGCTGGTCGGCGAGCTTCGCCTCAGCCCGACGGGACTCGAGGAGATCGAGTCGCTCTCGTTGGGGGCGGAGGCGGAGCTCATCGAGCAGATGGCGCAAGCAGGGGAAGAGGAGGATCGTGCCTTGAACCTGCGGGAGTTCGAGAGCAGTTTGCTTGCGCTCCTCGATGCGCTAGGAGTGCTCGGCGGCGCAGGCCGCGGAGAGGAGGCGCGCGAGAAGACTGAGTATGAAAAGCTGGTGCTGCTGCGCGACGTGGAGCCGCGGCGCCTAAGCTGGTTCCGCGGCAGGGTCGCGGCGATGTGGCTGGCGCGGAAAGCGGGGTGGAAAGAGCCACCCGAGGACGACGCCGACGCCGACGCCGAGTGGCCTGGCGGCGAGTCCGAGCGCGCGCGTAGGGCGGACGCCAGCGGCGTCGAACCGCGAGGGGACCCTTTGGCGCGAGAGTGACGCGTGCGGAGCGTAGTCGTTTGTGCCCGCGATTGAATCACATTGCGCGCGCGGGGCCCCAGGGGCCCTTGAAGAGAGAAGCAATGCCCAAGCCGTATTTGGTTTACTTGTTATGTGCGTTCCTCTTTTGTTCTGCTTGCTTTGTTTTGGGAAGTATGGGGCCGCGGTCGGCGGCAGCAAGCTGCAGCAGCGGCACGGCGGGCAGCGCGGCGGCAGCGGCGGGAGAGGGGCGAAGCCGAGCAGGGCGCGCGCGAGAGAAAGAGAGAGAAGGGGGAGGAGAAGGAGAAAAAGAAGGAGGGGGAGGAGGAGGAGGAGGAGGAGGAGGAGGAGGATGAGGAGGAGGAGGAGGAGGAGGAGGAGGAGGAGGAGGAGGAGAAGGAGGAGGGCGCGCGCGAGAGATAACGAGAGAGGCGATCGCAATACATGGATCAAAGGGGGCGTGGATTAGCGACGGGTCCTGTTTTCATAGGGGAATCGCGGATTTTCGCCGCCGAGCGAGGCGGCGCCAGCCGCATTTTGGGGAGGGCGCCTCCCCCGATCCATGGATTTGGCGACCGCGCACCAAATCCATGGGTCGCCAGTGCATGAGTGCGCGCCCTCGAGAGAGACAAGGAGAGAGGGATCAGCGGTTCAAGATTGGGGTCCTGAGGGATGGGGTCCTCAGGATAAGGAGGGATCCGACGGTGGGTGCACGTTGTTTGAGGCATCTCGTTTTCAGGACCCCATCCTTCAGGACTCCATCTTGGAACCACCGAGGGGAGGCGGGCGTCGTGCGGCGCCGCGGGAGACACCGAGTTATAACCCAGCGCCACCGGACGTGTGGGGAGCCAAACGGGGCGGAGGACGGCAGGGGAGGACGGGCTCCGCGTTTCGACCCCTCGGGCTCGAGTCGGTGCGATGCTGTGACGGCCTCCGGTGCCGATCCGATCTGCGGATTCCGATCTGGGTTCCAATCTCATCATGGAGGCCTACTCGCTTGCCGATTTCCGCTGGTCTGATTCATTTCGATCACCGACCCGGCTGATCGATTCGATACTTTGTTAGCCTGAGGGGGATAAGAAGCCACGGATGGACGGCAGGGTCTTGTCGTGTCGGCGCGGCGGCGCCAGTGGCCCAGAGTCGGCCAACATGGAGCGATTTGGCGATCGAGAAGTCGCCGATCGGTCAAGGCGGATCAATCCACGCGGTGTCACAATACAACGCCGGGTCGTCACGACACGAGCCTGCCATATATGATCCAGGGCCGATGGTTTGCAGGCCCCCCCCCCGCAGATTGGGATGGGCCCCAGGATTCCACAGCCCCCCCCTATACGGGATGGGGGGGTCGATGTTGACGACGACGACGACGACGGCGACGACGACGACGACGACGCTGACGACGACGCCGACGCCCACGACGACGACACTGACGCCGAGGCCGACGCCGACGACGACGCCGACGCTGACTCCGACGCCGACGACGATGCCGACACCGACGACGACGACGACGCTGACGCCGACGCCGACGGAAGACGACTGACGACGACGACGACGACGACGACGACGACGACGACGACGACGACGACGACGACGGCGACGGCGACGGCGACGGCGACGGCGACGGCGACGCTGGCGGCGGCGGTGCTGGCGGCGGCGGCGGCGACGACGACAACGACCTCGACCTCGACGACGACGACGACGACGACGACGACGACGACGACGACGACGACGACGACGACGTCCACCATCCACCACGCCACGCCCACCCACAGAGCCACGACCACATCGGGGGGGGGGGGGGCGACCCCATTCGCGAGGCCTTCGCGAGGCTCACGGGCCGACCCATCCATTGGAGGGGCGGGCGGAGGGGCGATCCCAATCGCATTGAAGTGGGGGGGGGGCCGAGCCCTGGATCATACATAAATGGCTTTGTGCGCATCCCGTCAACGTGCGCGGACAAGATGTCTCCTGCAGGCCCTCCTGGGGGCCTCGTGGGGGGTCTCTTGGAGGCCTCTCTCGGGGGCCTCCCTTGTGGTGACCTGTTGGAGGCCTGATGGACCCCTCTCGGAGGCCTTCCCCCCCCCCTGGGGCTCTCTGGGAATTTTTTGGGGCCTTCTCGCAGGACCGCCGAGGCGAGCGTGTGAAAGTTTAGGGGCAGCACAGACAGACACGGTGCTTCCCCGGGATGCTGGCCTCCGGGGCCGGCCGCCAAGGGTGCCCCATACAGGGAGAGGCCGAGGGAGAGGCCGACGCACGGAGGAGGCCCCGCGGCAGCAGGGCGCCCCTGGGACCACACTGGGAGGCTGGGCCTCGGCCCTCGCTAAAACACACACACACACACACACACAAACGCACGCACGCACGCACGCACGCACGCACGCACGCACGCACGCACGCACACACACACACAAACACACACACACACACACACACACACACACACACACGCACGCACGCACGCACGCACGCACGCACGCACGCACGCACGCACGCACGCACGCACGCACGCACATACCCACACACCCACACACCCACACACACACACACACACACACTTAAACAGCAGCAGAGGAGCAGGGAGTCACGGCAATTGTTGGGGGCACAAGCAGTTACAGAAGCATGGAAATTCCGAGGACCGCGCGGGTTCCTCGGATCGGCACTGGGGCCCCTTTGCAAGGGAGGGGTGTCCAGCACCGATCCGAGAAAGTCGCGCGGCCCTCCGAGTTTTTCAGTTTCATGCCATCGCGTATTCCCCAAATGATGCCTTCCAAGGTGTCCAATGCTTCAGTGTTTGCTGTTGTTCCGCGCCGGCTCCAGGTGATCGTTTTCTCATTCATTGTTTTGCCGATCGGCGCGGGCCCTCGCGCAGCCGCCCCCCAGAGTAGATCTTGGCTGTTTGTGCGCCTGTTTCATGCAGGCGGATATCTCCCTCGCAGGACGCACTGTTGCAACCAGCCGCACGAAGCAAAGGTCCAGAGCCAGAGAAGGAGGAGGAGGAGGAGGAGGAGAAGGAGGAGGAGGAGGCGGAGGAGGAGGCGGAGGAGGCGGAGCAGGAGGAAGGCAGGAGGCAAGGAGCAAGGACGAGGAGCGAGGAGGCGGAGCGAGGACGGGCCCGGACGCCCGGCACCGCCCCCCCGCGAGGCTGGCGCGCGCGGACCTGCCGAGCCGCGACGTGCCCGTGCCGAAGGAGCTCGTGGAGCACCTCATGACGCCCGAGCACCGGCAGCTGCTCTCCGAGGACGGCGGGCGGGTCTCCGGGGGGCCCGCGCGGGCGCGGACGACGACGACGACGACGACGACGACGACGACGACGACGACCACGACCACGGCCACGACCACGACCACGACCACGACCATGACCACGACCACGACCACGACCACGACCACGACCACGACCACGACCAGGACCAGGACCAGGACCGCGACCACGGCTACGGCCACGACCACGACGCCGCCCGCCGCCCGCCGCCGACGTCCGACGCCCGACGCCGACGCCGACGCCAGCGACGACGACGACCGTGACGACGGCGTCTTGAAGGAGATTGGGCCTGGAGTGAGCACCCAGAACGTACAAGGGTGGTTGCTGGCTAAGCCGAGTCAGGAGCAGTGGGACTAGTACGCACGGAGCTCAACACGCGGATTGAAAACGTAGGTCTGCCGCGATGCGTTTGCCCCAAACGTGGGCCAACACGAAGTCCGAACATCTGAGGAGCAGGAAAGGGTGTGGCCAAGAGTCTCTCGTCGGCTGCAGCCCTGCACGCCGCCACGCTGTCGGCCTCACCCCAACATAGTAATACTATATGTGCGTCGCCCCTCCAGGGGCGACGCGCGCACTGAGAAATCTTATAGTATATGCGTCGTGGCGGGCGCTTTCTGGCCACACCGCTCGGGAAACGATGCACTACAAGACGGTTCTACGACATGTTCGGGTCGGACGCGCGCCTCCACGGCGGACACATGGCACTAGTTTGTATGTCCCTAGGCCTCCCACGCTGGTCCCGGGCAGGCCGTGGGCCTAGAGTCGTGTCGTCGCTGTTTCCTGGCTGCCGGGGCCCTCTTCCTCTGTGGCACCCAAGGTCATTGGTCCGAAAGATACCCGTACCCGGGGCCAGCCAGGGTGAGATGGGCCGTCCGGGGGACCGGGCGTTTGCTATTGTGCCTGGTCAGCTTGCCCCGCGCGCGCCAGTGCAGCATCCGCGTGTCAAGACGCAACGGCGCGTGTCTGATTGCAGCGACAAGCGCTGGTTTTTTTTAGTGACGTTTCGGGGCATCGTGGTGCGCCCGCGGCTCAAAGCCGCCCATATGTGGTGGCGCCTGTCCCAATTGATAACAAGATGCGTTTCCTCGCTATCATCCTGGCAACCAATGCGCCTGGGCATGCCCTGAGGAATAACGTTGCAATGTCGCGCCCCCAGGGGGCCGCACCGGCCACGTTGGGGACGGCTCTGGACGGCATGCGATGTGCTCGAGAGCGTTTTGGGCCTGCCGCCACCTCGGCTAGGTACGGGGACTTGCCTGAAACCACTGAAACATACCCGGACCTAGCTGGGGTGGAGCTGCGACACCCCGGCTAGGTACGGGTATGTTTTTGGGCTTTCTGGGGGCAACCGTTCCTAGCTGGGGTGATCCGCTGACGGCCGTCCAAGGGGGGCGGCCTCTGGCGACCTCGCCCAGCGCTCAGAGCCGCGATGTCTCTGCATCGATCAATTCGCGATTGGGTGGTTGTCGCGCTGTGACGTTCGCGCCAGAGTTGTTCGCGTGCACCCCCGAGCGCGCGTTGATTCCTCAACGCCAGGATATGTGTCTCTGGGGGCGCGCCTCCTATGCAGCTGGTCTACATCTACAGCAACCAACGGGGGGTCGGCCATTCCGCCGATTCGAGCGCACGCGCGATCGGTGCTGACGTGCGCCTCGAGAGGACACCGGTCTGCAATGCTCGATCGGCCGTCGCTTCTACACTTGTGCAGCCGCCGTCAGCTGCGACGAACCGCCCCCCCAGACCCTTGCCACCCTGTCTAGGTAAGGGTACGGGTATCTTTCGCGCTCGAGACAAGGGGCCGCCGAGGCGCGGCGCGGAGAGAGGAGGAGGCCGCTGCCGCGGGGAGGCCTCGGAGCCCATGGCCCGTGCGGGGCTCGTTTCGAGCCTCCCGACTCCGATGTCGATTCGAGTTCGGTCGATTCCGATTCCGACTCGATCCGGCGTCGATCGGCTTCGATCGATGCGATGCGATTCGATTTCGATAGGTTCGACCTAGGACCTCGATCTTCGAAGTTTCGAAGTCCTCCCCCGCCCCCCCCCCTACACCCCTCGACGACCTGCGTCTTGCCCGCGGCGTGGACTCCTGGGACCTCCCCGGGGTTCATGTCAATTCCTCCGATTCGACTCGTTTCGATGTCAAAGGTTACCGGGTCCGATTCGATTCGGCTTGGCGTTCCGACGTGGATTCCGCTTGCTCTTTGGAGGCTTACTGGCGTGCCGATGTCGGCCGATTCTTTTTTTGTTCCCCCGACTCGGCTTCCGATTTCTGCCGATCCGATCGATTTCGATCGCCGATCCGAGTCGTCGACTTGATTATGAGCTCTCCTTCCCTTGCCCCCTCGCGGCCCGTGGATCGGGGATTCCCAGACGGTGCGGTGACCGCGCCGCGTGTTGAGCCACCATGGCTTCGGGGTCCCGTCGCGGCTCTGGGACTCGAGTCGTTCTCCGAGGGCGCCTCGGGCGACGGACGGGATTCCGAGGCCCCCAGACGCTGCGGCGACGCACCGCGCTGGGAGGCCTCCTGTTATTCTGGGGTCGCCACGCGGTCCAGGCACCACGCAGCTCGGGGCCCCGGAGTGGGCCCTCGAAAACTTCGGTGGGGCCTCCGCGTTCGAGGAGAGTCAAAAGGAGGTCGGGCCGCAGCCCTGGCGCGCCGCCGAGCGAGCTGCGGTTCCCCGGGCACGGGATCCGAGGCGGGGATTGATCCATGATGTCCACCGCCTGGAGGGTCAGTTTTCGGAGCTTCGGCAGGCGGTGGACGCGGGCATCTTCGGGCCCCCGCGGGGGCCGGCATATATCCATGCCCACCG
This sequence comes from Prorocentrum cordatum, assembly GCA_963575745.1. Taxonomy (NCBI): domain Eukaryota; class Dinophyceae; order Prorocentrales; family Prorocentraceae; genus Prorocentrum; species Prorocentrum cordatum. The sequence continues at coordinate 38,662 of CAUYUJ010001375.1, forward strand.
CCCGCTGCGGCACCAGGACGTCGGTTCCCAGGCGGTGGATACGGATAACTCCCCGCCGCGCACGGGAGGCGCGCGGCGAGGGGGGAGACGGGCAGGGCAGAGCCAGATTTCGGCTGGCCCAAGAGGCGCCACAAGAATGAGCGCTCCGGTCAGAGCGCCGTCGCGTCGCCTGAGGGGCGAAGCGGCGGACGGCTCGGATTAGAACCTTTTGAAGCGGTGGGCTCCCTGGTTCTGTTCGACTTGGCTTGTTTTCGGCTCCTGCGGCATTGGTGCCCGGCCCGCTGCAGCGAAAGCGAAAGACGAGGGAATGCAAAGCACACTGCCGCAACTGGGCGGGGAGGCCTTGCAGAGCCAGGGGTGGGAGCAGGATCCGAAGAGGGAGAAGGGGCAGGAGAAGCAGAAGCAGAGTCCACCCAGACGAGCCACTCCAGAGCTCCCTGCCCCGAGTCTGGAGACCCCCTCTGACCTCTTCGCCAGACCCCACCCAGAGCCCTCCAAGACACTCAGATCAGGCCCTGCCCCCCGACATCGAACCCCTCCAAGACAGCTCAAATCCCTACGAACGTGACACCGGCCGTGCAGTGCGGGGGGCGGCGGCCCGTCTTCCCATCCCACCGCCATACGGGGATGGGAAGTTCCCGAAGACGGAACGGGGTGCGGGCCCCATATCCGGCGGAAATTTACCGTCGCAGAGCATGAAGCTGCCCGCGTTCCCGCACGCACTGAGGGCGGAACGGATCGTGCAGCTGGCGGGCCTTGACCTGGGAGGTCCAGAGCGGCCCAAAGCCAGCGGAACGCGGACAGCACAAAGGGACCCCCGTGCAGTTGCGCGCGCGAGCAGAGCACAGCGCAGGGTGGAGTGGGTGGGCAATGAGACAGCGCCGTGCACCAGGCACGCGCCCAGACCCACGCCGAGCGGCCACGCGCCGCTGACGCGCACGAGAGTGCGCCAATCAACCAACCAACCAGCCAGGATGAGGGAGGAGGAGGACGCGGCGTGGCATCCCCACGCCGACTTCCACCGGCCGCGCCGCAGCCCAAGGCGCGGAGCACAGGAAGCACCCGACAGAGACCAGCAGGGCGCTAGGGAGGGCCTGCGGAGACCCACGGGGACACCCCCGAATCCGCAGCCCCGCTTTGGGAGCGCCCACGGGCGTGACAGCAAGAAGGCCAGTAGGCAATGAGGCAACAAGTGGCAAATGCACAACACCCCCGCTCCTCAAATTTCCCCGCCCCCCAAATCGCCGCGCAATCTAGGGGCGACTCAAAATCAAAAGGTGAGCATTATTTCATTATTTTGTTTTGCTTTCGGCGGAACGCCCCCCCCCCCCCTCCCCCCCCCCCCCCCCGTAGAGAAGTTCCGGGCTGATTTTGGCACCTGCTTCAATCGATCGGACGAACTACAGGGGCCGGCGCCCCCCCCCCTCCCCCGGTAGAAACTCGACTCGCTGATGTGTGCAACTGTGCGCATTTTATCGTGCTACTCTTCTGGAACCACAACGAAAGGGCTCAGGGGCGCCGGGCCCGATCGCCAGAAAGCACGCCTCCGGCTGGGCCCTCCCCTGTTATGCCAGCGACGGCCTCGTGGAATCATAAATAGGTGATCCCTAGCAATTCTGGCACAGGCTTGCCAAATCACGCATAGCCTTGGCGCATCCCCCCTAGGATTCCCTCATCGGCATCTCCCACAGGATTCCCCACATGATTCAATCGGAGGCATTGACTACGGGCCGAAAGCCGGACCCCCCCCCCTCCCCCCCATGCGCCTAAAGCCGGAACCCAGAATAAAAAAATGCTCACAAGAGGCATCATAGCCTCATCATTGACCGTTCTCGTTGGCATTTATGCTTTGCGTCACCACCGATCAGCGGTGATGTCCATGGCCGATTCACGATTGGAGTCCCGCTGGCTTCCAGACCCTGGAGTCCTTATCTGAGGGTTCCTTCTCGGACGCCGGGCAAGGGCTGCTAAATCCGTGGCTGCTAAAATCGACCTCCGGGAAGTTGTCTTCGCCCTTCCGGGAAGAAGCCCGTTGACTGTTTCGCGTGCCGCGCCTCATTCCGGGAAGCTGTTTTTTCCTTCCGGGAGGGCCGTTTTAGCAGCCGCGGTTTTAGCAGCCCTCGCCCAGCTTCCGACCTTCTCCAATGCCCACACCGTGGCCGCCGGCCTGGGTCTGCCCACCGCCGGGGCCGGGGGGAGCCGCCGCTGGGAACCCCCGCGGGCGGGCGGCGCAGAAAGCAGGCGGCCCGCGGGCTCGCGACCGCCCCCACCTCGGCCGCCGGAGCGGGCGTGGCCCCCCCGTGGCGTCGCACGCCGCGCCCCCGCGTGCCTCCGCTGCGCGGCACGCGCGCGCCCGGCGCGCGCTCGGAGAGCTCTATAGGAAGCAGCGCCCGCGCCGTGCCCGCAGGGGGTGGCCACCCGCTGCGGGTCCGCGGGCCCGGGCCCTGCCGCGGCGCCGCGGCCGACGTCGGCACGGCGCCCGCCCGCCCGCCGGCGGCCACCCGTATAGAGAGCGCCCCCGGCGCCGCCGGAGCACGCGTGCGGGGAGGCCCGCGGCCGAGAGCAGCAGCTCGGGGGAGGGCTCGGGGGGGGAATCACCACCCACCAAACCACCCCAACCCAACCCGAAGGCCTCAAATTGACTTCCATTTCCAGGGGGGGGGTCGTGGAACATCGAGAAAACACATATGGAGCCCGTGCCCCCCCCAACCCGAAATTCGGGTCTTCGGGTTGGGTTGGGGTGGTCTGGTAGGTAGTCAGGGAAGCGCACTTTTTGGTCTGCGGGTCGAGAGCGAGGCTCTTCCGGTTAAGAGCCAGGCGGGCCGCGCAAAGCACTACTTGGGAGGGGGGGGGAGCGCGCACAGGCACGATGGGATGTAGACCTCAAGAGACGATGAGAGAATTTGGGAAGTGGTGGGAAGACGAACATCAAGAAATTATCCTGGCGAAGGACCCAACCAGATGCAGTTGCGAGTACCGCAATTGTGAGTAGCTTCTTCGATGGCGTTCCCTATGGGGCCACGAACCGTATGAGGGGTGTGCCGAAATCTGTGCGGTGGGCGCATGGGAGCGCAGCCACTGGGGCCTTCGCTGGAGCTCCCTATGGGGCCACGAAGCGTGTGAGGGGTGTGCCGAAATGGTGCGGGGGCGCATGGGAGGCAGCCCACTGGGCCTTCCGATGGAGCTCCCCATGGGGCCAACGAAGCTGTGTGAGGGGTATTTTGGCCGAATGGGCTGCGGCCGGGCGCATGGGAGCGCAGCCACTGGGGCCTTCGGTGGAGCTCCCCATGGGACCACGAAACGTATGAGGGGTGTGCCGAAATGTGTGCGGCGGGCGCATGGGAGCGCAGCCACTGGGGCCTTCGCTGGAGCTCCCTATGGGGCCACGAAACGTATGAGGGGTGTGCCGAAATGGGCGCGGTGGGCGCATGGGAGCGCAGCCGCTGGGGCCTTCGCTGGAGCTCCCTATGGGGCCACGAAGCGTGTGAGGGGTGTGCCGAAATGGGCGCGGCGGGCGCATGGGAGCGCAGCCGCTGGGGCCTTCGGTGGAGCTCCCTATGGGGCCACGAAACGTGTGAGGGGTGTGCCGAAATCTGCGCGGTGGGCGCATGGGAGCGCAGCCACTGGGGCCTTCGCTGGAGTTCCCTATGGGGCCACGAAACGTATGAGGGGTGTGCCGAAATGGGTGCGGTGGGCGCATGGGGGCGCAGCCACTGGGGCCTTCGCTGGAGCTCCCTATGGGGCCACGAAACGTGTGAGGGGTGTGCCCAAATGGGTATAGCTGACGCATGCGAATGGGAGGCAGCCACTGGGGCCTTCGTGTGAGTCACATGGGGCCACGAGCGTTGATGGGTGTGCCGAAATGGGTGCGTGGGTGCGGTGGGCGCATGGGAGCGCAGCCAGTGGGGCCTTCGCTGGAGCTCCCGATGGGGCCACGAAACGTGTGAGGAGTGTGCAGACATGGGTGCGGTGGGCGCATGGGAGCGCAGCCACTGGGGCCTTCGGTGGAGCTCCCTATGGGGCCACGAAACGTGTGAGGGGTGTGCCGAAATCTGCGCGGTGGGCGCATGGGAGCGCAACCACTGGGGCCTTCGCTGGAGCTCCCTATGGGGCCACGAAACGTGTGAGGGGTGTGCCGAAATGGGTGCGGCGGGCGCATGGGAGCGCAGCCACTGGGGCCTTCGCTGGAGTTCCCCATGGGACCACGAAACGTGTGATGGGTGTGCCGAAATGGGTGCGGTGGGCGCATGGGAGCGCAGCCACTGGGGCCTTCGCTGGAGCTCCCTATGGGGCCACGAAGCGTGTGAGGGGTGTGCACAAATGGACGCGGTGGGCGCATGGGAGCGCAGCCAATGGGGCCTTCGCTGGAGCTCCCTTATGGGGCCACGAACCGTATGAGGGGTGTGCCGAAATCTGTGCGGTGGGCGCATGGGAGCGCAGCCACTGGGGCCTTCGCTGGAGCTCCCTATGGGGCCACGAAACGTATGAGGGGTGTGCCGAAATGGGTGCGGCGGGCGCATGGGGGCGCAGCCACTGGGGCCTTCGCTGGAGCTCCCTATGAGGCCACGAAGCGTGTGAGGGGTGGGGAAGGGAATGTGGGAGGGAGCAGTGCAGTGGAGCCAGGGTTTTTTTTTTTGTTCTGGGCAGCAGGACGCTCGGGGTCGTGTCTGCAGTGTCCAGGGGGGGGGGGGCAGGTCCACGGTGTGGATGGGCCTCGCGGCTCGAAGAGGCCGGACAGCTCCCGAGAAGGTACATACCTCCACCAGGCGTCGGACCCCTCGCCCACCAACTCTCCTCACCCAGCAGCTCCCCCGTGATACGTCCGAGAGCGGTTATTTGTTTTCTCTCTCCCTCTCTCTGTTTATTTTGTTTGTTGTGTCTCTCTCTCTCTCTTTCTCTCTCTCGCTCTCTCTGTCTTTGTCTCTTGGGTTCTCTCTCTTTCTCTTTCTTTGTTTAGTAGATCTTCCTTTGTATATATATATATATGTATATATACATACATACACCCACGGCGACCCCTTCTGCCAGCCCGCACTCATCTTTCGGGGATAGCGTTAGGGGGGAAAGGCTCAGGGGTGGCTGCACCGACTTCCAATCGCCCACTCATCGCCGACGGGAGCCCGATAGCCCACCCCGCCCGAGGACGTGCGGGATGCCCTGCCAGGGGGTCGGTGGATATTCCAGAACTCCGCGAACGCATCCTAAGCCAGTCGCATCGTGACACCATGCAGGGGTCCCCAAGCGATGTGGTGACCACACCACGTAGTGAGTCAGTTGGGATTCGGGGTCGCCCTGCGGTTTTTGGACTCGAGTCGTTCTTCGTGGGTGTCTTGAGCGGCCAGGACCTCCGAGGTTCCCAAACCTCGCGCTGACGGACCGCACGGCGAGGTTGTTGGGGGTTCCGAAGTCACCCTGCGGTCCGTCACCAATCGGTTTCGGGGCCCCGAAGCCAATCGCATCGTGACATCATTCTCGTCCTGTCCCAGCTCCGCGCCCCTCCGCGCATGCGAGGAGAGCGGCGCAGATGTGGAGTGGGCACCGGAGGAAGCGCAGGCCATCGCCCCCCAGCCCGAGCACCCCGCTGGAGTGGCGTTCGCCTGCGTAATTTTGGTGGGTGTTTTCTAATTTTTAGTGTGGGTTTTGTTATTTGGTTATTTTTTTTTTTTTTTTTTTTCCCCCCCCCGATTTTTTCTTTTTTTTTTTTTACTTTTTCTTTTCGCCTGCTCCCTTCATAGACCCTCTCGCGTTGAGAAGACATCTACTGAAGGTCGTCGCGTCTGTGTTTGGCACTGCTTCGGCATCCGGGAGTGCTCTGATGACCCCGGCTGGATTCCCTGCGACATTCTACCCATAGCGCCCCCCCTTTGATGGGCCTGGGGGTCGACTTTTTGATTCCTGGGGTCAGGCCCCTTCGCGTCGTGGAGTCTCATGGCGGAAGGTGTTTTGTGGTTGCTTGCCTCTGAGGGCCGGTGCAGAGCCCGGGGACCGTCGAGCAAACGCAGTGTTGAGTGAATGAATTGTGTTCTTTCGGGCGAAGCTGCCAGGCCACCAGCTAGCAGCTGCGAGTGTGTTCGGTGCCCGTGTCGTGCGTCTCTACAGGTGCGATGTGTTGTACAGCAGGTGATGTATGGTCTTTCTGTTGTGTGCTATTCGTCTGTGTATGCTGCTGCTGTGTGGTTATCGTAGTTGTGTTACACTCGTGCCACTTACGCACACTACGTAAAGGCATGGCTCATCATGGTTTATACCCCGGGCGTTTTACGACGATGCGTTGTGTGGGTTGCGCGCGTGTGGTGTCTGTTTACTCGAGTGTCTCATGCCGTTCCGCCGACCCCAAGAGGAGAAACGACGTCCACGGGTAGGGCCTTCTGCCTCTTGGGAACCGTTTTGATAGGGGCCCGTGGGGACATATCTTTGGGGCCTCTTTGGGGGCCTCTCGTCTTGGAGACTCTTAGGGGTCTGTGGAGCGCCTGCTGCTGGCGGTCTCGGTGGCCCTCGTTGGGCGGAGTGCTCGAGATGTCGGTTCGAGCTCCCCCTCTCGGGCCCCTCTTTTGAGGCTCTCTTGGGGCCCTCTCGGGCTGCCTTTGTGCACGGGCCACGCTGGGGCCCCCTCAGGAACGTTGGGCTGTCATGGAGCGATCTTGGGGGCCTCTTGCGCCGCCTTGGACGCTGTTGAAAACAACAGAATGTAAAATTCAAGTTTTCCGCAGGAATTGAGGCGCGTTGGGCGTATTGGGGCCCTCTTGGCGGTCCTCTTTGAGCTGTCTGGGGGCGTCTTGGAGGCTTTTTGGGTCGTCTTGAAGCTATCTTGGTTGTTTTTGAAGCCTCCTTGGCGTGTTGGAGCCCAGCTTGAGCAGGCTTTGATGGAACCACGAAGTGCAGAATTTTGAGGCTCCAGAGGGCGGCGCTGAGGAGCTCGTGGGAGACCCCCTCCCCGCGCAGCCTCCCCCCCCTCTCTTACCGGATCAGACCCCCTGAGGAGGAGGAGGAGGAGGAGGAGGAGGAGGAGGAGGAGGAGGAGGAGGAAAGGGGCATGGGGACAGCCAATTATCTTACACGCCTTTTGGCCCAGGGCAAGCGGGGGTGGATACATGTGTGTGTGTGTGTGTGCTGTGGATCCGTGTTACAAGGTACGGCGTGTTGTACATCTAGTTTGCGCTTCATGTTTGGTGTATGCCTGGTTGACTGCTGATGTGCGATCAAATCGTGTACGTTATGTTGTTGCCCACGTGTGATTATGATGCTGATGTCTGTCATGCCGCCTTCACTATTGTATATGGTATGTAGTGTTGATTGTCGAGTTGCCTCGGTCTCTTGGATGCCTGATGATGCCTGTTAGCGGCTCTAGGAACGCCTCTTGGGGGCCTCCCAGAAGCATCTTGAGGGGATTCGTGGGGTCTCGTCTGGCCCTCTGGGGGGCATATTGGGAGATGTCACTCGATACGTTGCGATGTACCTTGCCGCCCGGGCACGGATATCCTGTTGTTTAGGCGAACGTGATGGCTTGGCAAAGTATGCCGTGCCAGTCAGCAACCTGAGGAAGGACGCCTTGCATTTGTTGAAAAAGGACTTGTCGTGGCACCCCGCCCCTGTCAGCCGAAAGGGTAGGTGACCGAAAAAGGACGGTGACCGAAAACGTGCCCGAAGTTGTGACCGAAAACGTTGTGTGACCGCAAATGTGACCGAAGTTGAAAATCGTCAGGGCTTCGAGCCAAACATTGCGGTCGCACTTGGGCGCAGTCGGACATTTTCGGGTACATCTTTCTTTTGGTCCCACCGAGGCAGCGATTCGGGCACAGTTTCGTTCACGATGCTTCCCTGATAGAGACGAGGCTACGTGAGAGCTATGATGCTCCAACCTAATTTAGCCTTGGCCACCAGAAAAAGGATCGAGCACCAAGAAAGCACCGAAACTGGAGGGCTTCCACGTGTCGGGCCCCGGGAGGCGATACTCGCTCGACACTGCTTCGGTACTTCTTCTGGGTGCTCGAGATGATGTCTGGGACGTGGCCCTCAAGTCTTCAGTGCGCTGGGAGCAAGAGAACGTGAGAGTTGGCTCGTAGCGTGGGCGCTGCGACGTCCTCGCGCACGCGTGCCCACGGCACAGTGCGAGAGATGCCGGGGCGCCGCGCCGCGAGGTGCGGCTGCGGGGCTCCGCGGAGCAGGCCTCGCCGCCCCCGCGCCGCCGCCGCCGTGCCCGCCCGCTCCAGCCCCGCGGCCGGACAGCTTCCTCCTCCTCTCTCCTCCTCTCCTCATCATCCTCCTCCCCTCCTCTCCTCCTCTCCTCCTCCTCTCCTCCTCCTCTCATCCTCCTCCTCTCCTCCTCCTCCCTCCTCCTCTCTCCGCCTCCTCCTCCTCCTCCTCTCCTCCTCCACCTCCTACTCATCCCCTACTCCTCCCCCCTACTCCTCTCATCCTCCTTCATACTCCTCCTCATCCTCCTCCTCCCTCCTCCTCCTCTCTCCTCCTTCCGCATCCTCCTCCTCCTCCTCCTACTCATTCCATGTCTCCATCCTCCTCCTCCTCCTCCTCCTCCTCCTCCTCCTCCCCCGCGCGCCGCCTCTCTCGGGGCTCTTCTTCGGGCGGGGCTAGGACGAGCCTAGCTCCTGCAGACGGCGGCCTTCTCGTGTGCTCCGACGTTTGGTCCGACGCGGAGAACCAGCACGGTTTCGGCACGGAATTGACGCAGCTGCGACATTGGATGGCTGGCGCGATGGGCCAGCCGAGGTCCCCCAAAGATGCGACATTCGTGCGGGGTTGGGACGAGCAGAAATCCGCTCCAGAGCGTTCCCGAACGCTCTCAGAGCGTTCCGGAGCGCTCTGAGAAGGCCGCGGCGGCGCCCGAGACACCCTCCAAAGCCGCCGGATCTCAGAGATTCTCGATTTGTCCTCCCTGGGTTCTATTCTCGTCCTGGCTCCGTCTCAGCTCTCGGGTCGCGCCTTCGGACGCAGATTCGTTGGCTGCTGGAGGTTTGCCTGCCTCAACATGTCGGGTTCGTGACCGCGACAGGAAACCATTTCCGTGTATCCTCCAGGGCTGCAGCTCTTCTCGTCCCGCCAGCTTGGGCGCGGCTCTGCCCCCGCAGAAGGGCTGGATGGACGCTTGCTCCCTCGCTTGGGGTTTGCCTGCCTCGGGGCGCGTTCCCCGACGTCCTCGTCGCTGCCAAAGGAACACGGCGGAGAGATGTTGCGCAGTTCTGGGGCTCCTACACGGGGCGTGGAAACGACCACAGCCACTGCTTTTCTTTTGTTGCCGCCTTCCAGCCCGCAGAAACAGAGTAGTGGTTGTGGTCATTTTCGTTGAGCTTGGCACCAGGGATATGACCACAACTACTGCTTCTTTTTCGCCCGGCTGGAAGGCGGCGCAAACAAGAAGCAGTGGCTGTGGTCATTTTCCCGTCCCGCATCCTAGGGGCCGTCACCGGCCCCCGGGAGAGTCAGAAACGACTCAGGATGCAAAGCCGCTCCCAGAAAAGCGGTCCAGACCTCTGGGGAGCCACGTTGGGACAATCTCCCGACGGAGGATTTTTGGGTTTCAGCAGCTGCGCCAGGCCGAGCTGTAGCCCCGGGTCGCCCGCGTCGCCCCGACCCTCCCTCCGCCGGAGGCGCGAGCTGTGGCTCGGCGGCGAGCCCAGGGGGAAGTGAGAAGGGGAAGGCCTTCTCCAAAGGCTCGGGAGTCCCCCGGCCCTCGGAGAAGGTTTCGAAGCCTATTCCCCGAAGACGGAGAAGAATGTTCGGAGGGCGCGGGGGCTTCTGAGAAGTCCCGCCGCCTTCTGAGAGGGCCTTCTCCTTCTCGTTTTTCCCCCTTTCCCCCCCCCCTCGCTCGCGGGCGAGTGGCCCGAGAAGGCCAGACAGGGAGAGAGAGGGGAGCGCCGAGGGCTTCTGGCGCGCACCTCTCCTCGAGAAGGGCGGGGGCCTCCTTCGAGGGGGGGGGAGGAGGAGGAGGAGGAGGAGGAGGAGGAGGAGGAGGAGGAGGAGGAGGAGGAGGAGAGGAGGAGGAGGATGGAGGAGGAGGAGGAGGAGGAGGAGGAGGGGAGGAGGAGGAGGAGGAGGAGGAGGAGGAGGGAGGAGGAGGAGGAGGAGGAGGAGGAGGAGGAGGAGGAGGAGGAGGAGGAGGAGGAGGAGGAGGAGGAGAGGAGGAGGAGGAGGAGGAGAGAGGAGGAGGAGGAGGAGGAGGAGGAGGAGGAGGAGGAGGAGGAGGAGGAGGAGGAGGAGGAGGAGGGAGGAGGAGGAGGAGCGAGGAGGAGGAGGAGGAGGAGGAGAGGAGGAGGAGGAGGAAGGAAAGGAGGAGGAGGAGGAGGAGGAGTGAGGAGGAGGATGAGGAGAGGAGGAGGAGGAGGAGGGAGGAGGAGGAGGAGGAGGAGGAGGAGGAGGAGGAGGAGGAGGAGGAGGAGGAGGAGGAGGAGGAGGAGGGGAGGAGGAGGAGGAGGAGGAGGAGGAGGAGGAGGAGGAGGAGGAGGAGGAGGAGGAGGAGGAGGGGAGGAGGAGGAGGAAGGAGGAGGAGGAGGAGGAGAGGAGGAGGCGGAGGCGGGGAGGCGGCGGCGGCGGCGGGGGCGGCGGCGGCGGCGGCGGCGGCGGCGGCCGTTGGAAGCCATCCCAGGGTTTTTGAGAAGCCTCCTCAGAAGCTCACCGCCCACCAGACAACCCCGACCCAACCCCAAGGCCCCGACGTGCCCTCCATTTCCAGTGGAGGGGGGGGGGGTCGGGGGGCATGGACAACAACAGGTGTGGAGCCCGAGCCCCACCCCAACCCGAAATTCGGGTCTTCGGGTTGGGTTGGGGTGGTCTGGCAGGTAGGCAGAAACCACCCTGGGCCATCTAGGCCTCCTAGATGGGGTCCGGGTAGATGGGGTCGGAGGATCGCGCCGCATCCCCGATGCATCGACGATGCGGCTCGATGTGGAGCCCGTGTTTCCTCACATGGACGTCGCCGATGCATCGCCAATGCATCGCCGATGCATCGCCGATACATCGGCGATGCATTGGCGATGCGGCGCGATACTTCGACCCCATCCACTCGGACCCCATCTAGGAGGCCTCTGGCTTATCTCTCGAAGACGAGAAACCTACACAGAGATACACTTCCTGAGCTCACCGCGGGCTTCTCGGATCGGCGCTGGACCTCCCAGCGCCGCCTCCGGCGCCGCCCCTGGCGCCCGCCCTTGGCGCGTTCCGCGCGCCAGGGAGAAGGGGATGGCGCGTCCCCCCTCTCAGGGACAACGTTAGGCGGGGATCGTCTCAGGGGTAGTCTGGGTAGTTGTTTTTTCCACCCCCTGAGCCGCCGGCGCACGGCATGTTTGTTCACGGCACAGTGGCGCGTGCGCGTGCGCGTGCGCGTGCGCGTGCGCGCGCGCGCGTGTGTGTGTGTGTGTGTTTGTGGGTGTGCGTGTGCGTTTGTGCGTTTGTGCGTGTGTGCGTGTGCGTGTGCGTGTGCGTGTGCGTGTGCGTTTGCGTGTGCGTTTGCGTGTGCGTGTGCGTGTGCGTGTGCGTGCGCGTGCGCGTGTGCGTGTGCGTGTGCGTGTGCGTGTGCGTGTGCGTGTGTGTGTGTGTGTGTTTGTGTGTGTGTGTGTGTGTGGGCGTGTGTGTGTGTGTGTGCGTGCGTGTGTGTGTGTGTGTGTGACGTCCTGGACGGCGGTAGGTGCCACTCGGCGCATGTAGACCCCCAGTCAAGGCAGAGTGTGTGTCACGTCCCGGATGGCTCGCTTGGCGCAGGGGGGCCTTTCAGCCGCCCCCGAACGCCCCCGCGCAGCCTCGGCCCTGAGAGCCGAGCGCCCTCGCGCTGCCGGCGGCAGAGGAGAGGCTGCAGATGCCGTCGCGGACGCAGCGTTGCTGCGGCTTCGGCGTCTCCGCAGCCTTCGGACGACGCTGGGGCGCGCTGCGGTCGCCGCTCGGCAGGCTGCGGCAGCCACCAGGCAGGCGCTCCGCGCTGCATACGCTGCCTGTGCAGAATGGGCCCCCTCGATGGCGGCACTGCGGCTGGACGTGTCGCTTCCCGCGGAGATGGTGGAGCGCGCCGAGGCGGCGTGGCAGCAGGCGCGCGCGGCGGCGCAGTCGCGACGGCAGGCTGAGTGGCGCCGCTGGGTGGCGGATGCGCTCGCCATGGCCAGGGGCGGCTCTACCGATGGATCCGCGGCAGCTTGGACGCCGAGCTTTTGCCTGCTGGCGCCGCTGGCGGAGGCGCCCCTGGCACCCGCCCATGGTTGCTAGCACTGCAGGGCGGCCCAGCGGCGCGCCTGCGGTTCTTTAAAGAACCGTGGAAGGCGATTTGGCAAGGCCCGCCCGCCCCGCCAGTTGCGGAGGAATGGCTGCAGGAGCTGGATGGTTTGCCGCCGTTCCCGGACCGGACGCCTTGGACGGCAGGCATGGTCGAATGGTTGCTCAGGCACGTGCCGAAGAGGAAAAATGCAGGGCCTCGACGCGTGGACCGTCAGCGAGCTCCGGCTGCTGCCTGCAGAAGTGCATGGCTGGATCGCCGAGCTGCTCGAGGAGGTGGAGGCCCGCGGCGAGTGGCCGCGCGAGCTCGTCGAGGCCGAGGGGCTGCTGCTTCCGAAGCAGGGAGGCGCCAGGGGCCTTTGGAGTGCCGGCCGATTCGGCTCCTTCCCATCTTGTACCAGCTATGGGCGGCCGGGCGCGCCCGGCTCTTCGCGCAGTGGCGCAGCAGCTGGGACGGCCTTGGATGGCGGCGCGGGGCAGACGAGCAGGCCTGGGAGCTGGCCTTGGAGCTCGAGGCCACTGGCGCCCTCTCCGAGGAGATCGTTGGCAGCGCCCTGGAGTGGAGTAAGGCGTACGACCAGGTGGACCTTGGCACGCTCCCGGCTCTGCTTGAGGCGTGCCGCGTTGGCTCGTGCGCCTCGCGCTCTGTGCTTATAGGGCCCGTCGACGAGTGCGGGTCGGCAGCACTGTTGGTGAGCCTTGGGTTCCCTTGCGCGGGCTGCTGCCAGGGTGTCCGGTCGCCGTGTTCGCGCTGGGAGTCCTGACCTGGCCATGGAGCTGCCGCGTCGCTAGGCTCAGCGACCTGCTCCGCCAGCGGGTGTACGTTGACGACTTCACGTTGTGGGTTCGCGTGGAGGCCGCCCGCCTCGACGAGGCGGCACAGGAGCTCCAGCAAGCGTTGCAGGTGACCGTCGCTTTCGAAGCGGCCATGGGGTGGCAGCTCAATCGGAAGAAAAGTCACCAATTCGCAAGTCGCCAGGCGCTGCGGCGATGACTGGAAGAACGGCCTCCTGGCATCCAAGCCCGCGCAAACTTCAAGGACCTTGAGGTCGATGCCACCGCTGGCAAGGCTCGTCGCTGCGCTGTCTCCGCTGGCCGGCTGGCTGTGGCGCAGGGCCGGTTTCCCGACTTGGCCGGTTGCCTGTCAGGTTCCGCCAGCGTTGCTTGCTCGGCGCCGCCGCAGGCGCGGCCGCGGGGCTGCATGGCGCGGCCCCGCCGCGCGGGATTTGGCAAGGCTTCGCACTGCCGCGCGGCAAGCGGTCTGACGCGGAGGTCTTCGGGTGGCCGCGGAGATCGTCTTCGGCGTCCTGGCCCCGAGTTGGCGGCTCGACCCAGCGGCGGTGGCGGTAATCGCACCGCTGTGGCAGGTCGCCAAGGCCATCCGCAGGCGCCGCTTCCCGACGGAGCTGTTGAGGCACGCCGCCGGTGCAATGGCCGCTGGGCACGGCCGTGGCTTCGGCCCCGTGGACGCGGCGCTCCAGGCTTGGGGCAAGACATCGAGTGCTGGACGGGCGCCCCCGCCGCCCCAGGAGGCTGGCGCCCTGTCTTCCGTGCCCTGCCTGACGCGCGAGGCCGTCCTCGGCGCCCGGGCGGCCCGCGAGGCGCGCGAGGTGGCGGGGCGTCGCGCTGGCTTCCAGCACCTGGCCGCCGGCGCCGACCGGTGAGCCACCAGGCGGCGCCTCGACGGCGGAGAGCTGGCGGCCGACGCTGCGGGCGCGCTCCGCGCCGCGCTCTCCGGGAACGTAGTCACGGAGACTGGCGGCCAAGTGGGGGCGCCCAGCGGCGCGTCCACATTGCGGCGGGGCGTGCGACCACCTGGAACGCAGATTCTGGGTCTGCCCCTGCTGGGATCCCGCCAGCGCCGCCGCGCTGGCCGCCGAGGGCCTCGCGCGCGCGACAGCGCGCGCGGCTGCTGGCGGATACTTCGCTCGCCAGGGTGTTGCCGCGGCACCCGCACTGGCTGCGCTGCCTCCCCCCGACGCCAGCCTGCCTCGGGCGCGTGCTTGGACGGACGGTGCGCGCGAGTACCCAACCGACCCCCTCCTCGCAAGAGCGGGTTGTGGAGTGGCGTCGGCATTGGGCGCGGCAGGTCGCCAGGAGCACCGCGGGATGGGGCGCAGACAGCACAGCGGGCAGAGCTTACGGCTGCGGCGCACGCGCTGTGCCTGGCGGGGGGGGCCCGTCGAGATGGTGACAGATTCCCGTTTCGTCAGCAATGGCGTCGCTGCGCTCTGCGGTGGCGCCTCCCCCGTGGACTGGGCGCACGTGGACATTTGGGATTTGGTCGTCCCTCATTGTCGCAGTGGCGCGCTGGCTGCGCGATGGGTGAAGGGCCACCTCGACGCCGCCGAGGCCGCCGAGCGGGGCGCGTCGCTCGAGGACCGCGCCGGCCACGCCGCAGCGGCCCGCTTCGCGGGGGCGGCGGCCCAGGCCCAGCTGCCCCCCGCGGCGCAGCGCGTGCTGCCATGGTGGAGTTGGAGGCCCTGAAGGTGAACCACGGGCACGGCCCTGGGGGCCCGCGCGCGCGGCGGCGCTGGGCTTCGGCAGGGCATCGCCGTCGCTGCCGCGGTGGCCCCAGCGGTGGCACTGCGGCCAGCGAGCGCGGCGCCTGGCCCCAGCGCGACGGCCGCTGCGAGGGCGCTATTCGCCGGTCGTGCATGGCAGGGACAGGTCGCTTCCCAGGGTCCAGCCTGGGACGCCGGCATGGCCTGCGGGTGCTGGGCCCCAGGTGGCAGCGCCTGGCGAGCCGCCCATGCAGCAGGTGGGCGCCCCTGCTGCCCCCACGTGCAGCTGGGCTGCTGCTCCTGGACGCGCTGTGTGCGGGGGGCAGCCATGAGGCGTGGCGGGCGGCGGTGCGGCGTCGCCTGCTGGCGCGCCCAGGGCCGCCGGACTAGTTATGTGCACGGCGTCTGCTTCGGGCCAGCCGCCGGTCTCACGCGCTGCCGGGGCGCGTTGCTGTTTTTTCCCCGCCCTCCCCTCCTTCCCTCCCGCGCCTTCCCTCTCCCGGTCATTCCCGCGCCGTCACCCGCTCTCGCCAAAGGGTTTCTTCCGGATGGTATAAAAAAGTGTCGCGTCCTGGATGGCCGCAGGTATCATTCGGCGCATGTAGACTCCCGAGCTTGGGCAACACGCACCCCACGCCGCATTCGTTCCGAGTTCTGGGCGGTTGCTCTCGGTCCTATGCGGCAGATCCGTGTCGTGCCGGCTGGGCGGCGACGCTGGCGCGGACGTTCAAGTCAGCATGCCGCCAGCGGCCCAAACTCGGCCAAAGTTTTGGCGATGGAGCAGCCGCTGGTCGGTCAAGCGTGAACGATGTGCACGGTGACAAAAAAAACAGCTCGGGATCAACGATTGGGGGGAATAGGCATCGGGGGGAACGCATCGACCCCCAATCGCCGAATCGTTGATCGCCGAAAATAAAGTGCCCGTGGCCCCAATCTGCCCAGGAACGTGCGGAATCATTATCGGAGGCCTATCGCCGATCTATCGGCGATGTATTTCCGATTCCAGATCGATATCCCCCCGTATGCGAATCCCCCATATCGTTGCCCCTCATGTCAACAACCACCGCCGGGGTCGTCACGACACGAACCCACCCGTGAGAGAGGCACCCATGTGAGCGAAAACCGACTCAGCCTCGTTTTTGGCTTCAACTTCAGTTGTGGGGGCACCGTGACGCGCCTTCGGGCCAGCTCACCCGAGTCGGTTTCCCGCTCACATGGGCGCCCCCCCTCTCTTCGAGCTCCAGGCGGTCGCCTGTGGCCCGATAGCCCAGCAACGTTAGGTAGGCATCACCCGAACATATAAATACGATGTGTGAGGATGCACCCCAGGGGCGACGTGCGCGCCGGAAGATCGTATAGTGTAAGCTTCGTACTAGGCGCGTTCTGGCCATACCGTTCTGGAAAAGATTTGGTACAATACGTTTGCTCTACATGTTTGGGTCGGACTCGCGCCTTCGAGACGGACGGGCACATAGTAGTAGTAGTAGTAGTAGTAGTAGTAGTAGTAGTAGTAGTAGTAGTAGTAGTAGTAGTAGTAGTAGTAGTCGTAGTCGTAGTCGTAGTCGTAGTCGTAGTCGTAGTCGTAGTAGTAGTAGTAGTAGTAGTTTAGTAGTAGTAGTAGTAGTAGTAGTAGTAGTAGTAGTAGTAGTAGTAGGAGTAATTGGAGTGGTAGTGGTAGGTAGGTAGTAGTGTAGTCGTAGTCTAGTAGTCGTAGTCGTAGTCGTAGTCGTAGTCGTAGTAGTAGTAGTAGTTAGTAGTAGTAGAGTAGTAGTAGTAGTAGTAGTAGTAGTAGTAGTAGTAGTAGTAGTAGTAGTAGTAGTAGTAGTCGTAGTCGTAGTAGTAGTAGTAGTAGTAGTAGTAGTAGTAGTAGTAGTAGTAGTAGTAGTAGTAGTAGTAGTCGTAGTCGTAGTCGTAGTCGTAGTCGTAGTCGTAGTCGTAGTAGTAGTAGTAGTAGTAGTAGTAGTAGTAGTAGTAGTAGTAGTAGTAGTCGTAGTCGTAGTCGTATTAAGTCGTAGTCCTAGTCGTATAGTCGTAGTCGTAGTAGTAGTAGTAGTCGTAGTCGTAGTCGTAGTCGTAGTCGTAGTAGTAGTAGTAGTAGTAGTAGTAGTAGTAGTAGTAGTAGTAGTAGTAAGTAGTAGTAGTAGTAGTAGTAGTAGTAGTAGTAGTCGTAGTCGTAGTCGTAGTCGTAGTCGTAGTCGTAGTAGTAGTAGTAGTAGTAGTAGTAGTAGTAGTAGTAGTAGTACTAGTAGTTGTAGTAGTAGTAGTAGTAGTAGTTGTAGTTGTAGTTGTAGTTGTAGTAGTAGTAGTAGTAGTAGTAGTAGTAGTAGCAGTAGTAGTAGTAGTGGTAGTAGTAGTAGTAGTAGTAGTAGTAGTAGTAGTAGTAGTAGTAGTAGTCGTATGTCATTGTGCGTCCCATAGGTCGCAGATTGCCCAATTATTTGATGGCGATTTCGGCCCCGTCGGATCGCTTTGCAGCGCTTGCCTGCGCGCCGAGGCTCGCCCCGATGTGGGCTCTCCCCCTCTCTGTCACCGTCGACCCAGTTCGAAACATCCGAAGAAGAAGAAGAACACGCGTCATAACCATCAATTGTAGGAGTTCCGCGCGAATTTCCCCGATCGGCGGCCCCCCTGGCGGCGCCTCCAGCGCCGCCCCTGGCGCGCTTCGGGCGCGCCAGGGAGGGGGATCCAGCGCAGATCCGCGAAATCCGCGCGGAGGTTCGACGATTTATGTGTCATGTAGCTCTCGGAAGGTTATAGACCTCTTACCCTGACACGTCGATGAGCGAATCGGCCGTTTTCGGTGCGCGAGAGGGCGTCGCGGCTTCCATTTTTGCGGCTCCAGGTCCGTCGGTTTCGGTCCTAGGCCGTTGTCACCAAAGGGTGGTTTACGAAAGGGAGGTTTGTCCACCGCCGAAGTTCCTTCTTGTTTGAAGCATGTTGTGCTTGCATCCGCCCTGATTGAGGCGCGGACTCGGTGCTCGCTCGAGCCGCCAGCTCGACCGCGAGTGGCTTCTGCGCTTCTGGCTCCGTCGCAGCCTTCGCTGGGGCAGTCCCGCAGAAGCCGCCCCGCGTGGTGCGGCCGACGGGATTACTTACACGCCCGCTGCCCCAGGCCCGACCCACCCTGCTGGGCCCAGGAGCGGTGCGTCAGCATCGTTTCTCCGACCCCCATCCCCGTCCCCAATTCCCCTTGGAGACCCCCCTCCAAATTGCGCCCCCAGGCCCCGTCCCCATTCCCCTTCGAGACCCCCACCAACTTGCGCCCCCAGCTGGGGAGACGCCCCTCGAAACCCGAAGGGAGCGGCCCATGTCCCATGTCCCCATCTCGGGGGTGCAATCGGCCAGTGGGCCCAGGCCACGCCGCTGGGGCTATAGGGCTCGCCTCGGCGATGCTCCGTGCACACGCCCTCCTGGCTCGGCCAGGGAGGCGCGCGCACCGCTCCTCGTGGGGCCCGGGCTCTCGGCCCGGCCTGCGGCCGACGACGCTCACGAAGCAGCTCCCGCGGCACGCGCTTGAGCGGTGGCCGATGCGGACCGCCGCCGCGGCTCGCCGGGCACTCCTGGCGGCCCGCAGTGCCGCGGCGCGGGGCGCGCGCGCCGCCCCGCGCCGGAGTGCTGCCGGGCGGGCCCAGGCCGGCCTGGAGATCTCCAGCCTCAACGGGCCGTTCGGGGCCGTCGTTCGGTCCCCGCTGAGCGCTGAGGCGATCCTCGGCAGCCCGGACGTCGGGGGCAGCGCCGGGGCGGGATGCACGGCTTCGGCCTCGAGGGCTCGAGTATAGGAGATCGACTATACCAGCATTGATTTCCCCCAAACTTGTGTTTCGCCGAACACATACACAGTCGCATAATTACACACGCATATCTGTGTGTATCTAGTTGTTTGCATGTATGAATGTATGTACGCATGTATGCATGTATGCATGTATGTATGTGTATGTGTATGTGTATGTGTATGTGTATGTGTATGTGTATGTGTATGTGTATGTGTATGTGTATGTGTATGTGTATGCATGTATGTATGTATGTATGTGTATGTATGTATGTATGCATGTATGTATGTATGTATATATATATATATGCGTCTCTGTGTATGTATGTGTATGTGTATGTGTATGCATACATATACATACCTGTAGCCATACATACATACATGTATGTATACATACGCACATACATACATGCATGCATGCATACATACATACATGCACACACATACATACATACATACATACATACATACATACATGCATACATACATACATACATACATACATACACACACATACATACATACATACATACATACATACATACATACATACATACATACATATATACATACATACATACATACATACATACATACATACATACAATCATGCATGCATGCATGCGTGCATACATGCATGCATACATACATACATACATACATACATACATACATGCACACATAAGTACATACACATATGCATGCATACATACATGCGTACGTGCATGTATACAACCATTTACACATACACGTATACATGCATGCATCCATACATGCATTGATACATACGTCCATATATGAATGCATTGACGTCTATAGCTCTAATCGTATATAATTATATACATATAGTTAGTGGTCGCAGATCTTGTTTGCGCAATTTCGGTGGACTCGACGAGCATTTGAATTCTCGGGTAAATCAATTCTGTAGTCGATCTCCTACTCGAAGGTTCGATGTTCGAAGTTTTCGGACGTGTTCGTCGGTTCGCGGCTGCACCTCGCTGGGAGGTGTCCAGGGGTGCCCAGATCGTCTCGAACGGCCGCCGGAGACACCAGATATGATCGAACGCCATAGTTTACCTGGTCAGGGTCGCCTTCGGTGGAAAATCATGGGAGCCTGGTATACCCTCTTAAGTCCGTCTTTAGCGTCGATTGCCGTCTGGCAGTCGATGAGACAGCGCCGATTTCGCGTCGAATCGCGCTGATTAGCGTCGATTTAGTGTCGGCTTAGCGTCGATTTAGCGTCGACTAGCGTCGACTCGCAGGAGCCGACAAGATGGTATGGGAGGCTCCCATGAGTTGCCACCGAAACCTGGTCAGGGTCGCCGACAGAGGGGACAGGCTCAGGGGGGGGGGAGGGAGGCGTCGGCCCCAGTCGCCCAGACATCGCCGACAAGGAGCTTTGTAAACGTGAGGCTTTGCTATCGGGGGCCTATCGTGAAGTCGGGCATGTCCCTGCACAGGAGGAGCAGCCAGGAATGGTAAAACGATGTCTGGTGACCGTGTTTCGACTATTGTTTGACTATGTTTGAGCATCGTTCGTATTTTTTGGTTTTCCAGAATCCGCCTGTAGGAGGATATGCCCGTTTTAAGCCTATCGCCGATCTATCGGCGATGCACCGCGGATGCCAGGTCGACACTTCCTTCCCTTGAGCTCGTCCCCCAGTGTTCGGCGGCCCGCCAACTGTGTGGTGACCTCATCGTGTGGTGAGTCAGTGGGGATTCGAGGTCACCGCACGGTTTTGAGACCTGGGTCGTTCTCCGGGGATGTCTCGGACGATTGGGGCCTCAAGGGTCCCAACACCGTGTGGTGACGGACCGTGCGGTGAAATCCTTTGGGGATTCGAGGTCACCGCACGGTCCGTACGGCGTTGGGACCCCCAACCCTTCGTTGCTCCTCAGTGAGGACACCACAACCCACGTCCGCTCTGAGCCAGGACCCTCCACTCCCGACCTGGTGATCCAGGGTGTTCTGGCTGCGGGTGGGCTTCTGTTTTTGCGGGGGGTTCTTGGGGGCCATGAAACCACCTGCAACCCCAGCCAGGACCCCCTGGATCACCAGGTCGAGAGTGGGAGTTCCTGGCTGGGGGAAGGAGGAGGATCGAAAGCTGTATCTAAATATTGAGCGGGCGGCAACTAAAGTATAGATGGATATAGGGCGGCAATGCTGACGTGCCTCCTCCTCCTCGTCCTCCTCCTCCTCCTCCTTCTCCTCCTCCTCCTCCCTATCCTCCTCCTCCTCCTCCTCCTCCTCTTCCTCCTTCTCCTCCTCCTCCTCCTCCTCCTCCTCCTCCTCCTCTCCTCCTCTTCCTCCTCCTCCTCCTCCTCCTCCTCCCTCCTCCTCCTCCTCCTCCCCCTTCCTCCCCCTCCTCCTCTTCCTCCTCCTCCTCGTCCTCCTCCTCGGGAGTGGGAGTCCTGTCTGGGGCCGGGGGTGGGCCGTGCCGTCCTCACCTCAGGACGTCCCCGCGGCGCTGGTGCGCGCCTTCTTGGACTTCCGCGGCCTCCTCGTTCTGCGCGGCCTCGGGGCGCTGCTCCCGGAGCAGCTGCTCGCCATCAGCCGCTTCTTCGGCCAGGCCAGGAGCGTTCCAGGAGGGGCCTCTCACCTTCGCTTTTGTTGACGACCGAACCACACACACACACGTACCCACAGGAGGGTCGGAGGAGGGAGGACTGGCTATGGGCATGGGTGCGGGCTGTGGGGCCCTGGGGGGGGCCCCCGTTCGAATGAGGGCCCCCATCCGACAACACGCACCCATAGCCCCCTCCGTCCCCCCCTATGGGTATGGGTGCGTGTTGTCAGTTCGTCATCTGCGGGATGTGGGAATTGAGGCCTCTGTCCCCGCGTGAGGTCCGCGGAAGGCGGCGGCAGTGGAATGAGGGCGGCTCGGCTGGCGGAAGGCCCGCGGAAGCTGGCGGAAGTAGAAGCATCGCCCTCCGATTGAGACGACCGCGGGGGGGGCGAAGGGGATGGGGGTCTTGTCGGTGGATGCCAAAGTGGGTTACATCTGCCCTTACCTTTCTTACAAGTGCGTTATACGTACCCTACGAGAGGTCCAGGGGGGTGGCGATCCAGGCTAAGAGGGCTCCGCCCACTGAGCGGAGTCATCTACCCTTCTAGACCGCGAAGGGCATTTGTAATCCATACTATTAGACTAGAGTGTGTCAGATGCCACCCACCTTCGCATCCATGTCTAATGGCCATTTCAGAAGAGATGACAACATGTGTTGATGCATGGTTTCTGGAGTGGCCAAGGTGGAGCCGCAGTTGGACGACAGCAAGAAGCAGTACGAGGTCTGTCCGGGCCTTCCAGTGATGCGCATCGGTAACACCAGGGACGCCGACGGAGTCCTGACCGCCCTCTTCTCGAACGCAGCAAGGCTGGCCCCGGGCGCTTCGCCGCAGTACTGCCCGGAGTCGAGGACCCCTGTGTGGCACACCGACAGCACGTACCGTGCCTCCCCGCCCATCGGCTCCGTGCTCTACTGCAGGCCTAGGGGCCTGCAGAAAGATCCTGCCTGCACACGCGCGTGGCGTTCCAGCATGGGCACCGCCCTGACTCGACGCAGCCTCGCCCCAGGCGCAAGTAGCACGACGGCGGTGCCACGGGCGGAGGGCGGCGGGAGGAGCAGCGGGGCACCAGGCAGGGCACGTCCGCCCCAGAGCGGGCACGCACCATCGGAGGCCAGCCTGGCGGCAGGTGCCCCGCGGAAGTCCCTCCTCCTCCTCCTCCTCCTCCTCCTCCTCCTCCTCCTCCTCCTCCTCCTCCTCCTCCTCCTCCCCCTCCTCCCCCTCCTCCCCCTCCTCCTCCCCCTCCTCCTCCCCCTCCCCCTCCTTGCCCCTCCTCCTTGCCTCTCCTCCTCGCCCTCCCTCTCCGTGGGCGCTCCCGCCGTGGGCCCGAGAGGGGGCTGTCCCCAGATTGCGGAGACATGGCCAAGACCTTCGGCCCAGCGTGTCGTTCCGGCGGTTCTGGCCCACGACGCTTCGGCGCGACACACCGTCCTCAGGAGGGAAAAAACACACACACACACACACACACACACTTAATCCTCGATTCCCAGGAAAATATTGGAAAATATGGGAATTGGGGGGGAAGACAAAAACCCAGAAAATATGGGAAAATATGGGGAGTATTTTCATTTGTGTGTATTTATTTGTGTGTCCTAATTTCCCTTTACGTCCACGTGCCCCATTTCCAAGCGGTAGCGTCCCGAGCTCTTCCCCGCGGTCCGCTCAAGGCTTGTGGAGCGACGCGCCCTTAGCGGCCGCGACACGCTGAGCAAGATGTCCGCACCATAGCGAGGGTTCTTGTCGTACGGACCTATTGCAGCACCTCCCCCGTCCCCCACTCGTGGTCGTCGCCCTGCCCCCCCCCTGCCGCTCTTGCTGTCGTGGTCGTCGTCGCCGTCTCTCTCACTGTTTCACAGCACGGCCGATCTTCTTTCACGCTGTCTGCCCCTACGTATTTGCACGGCGTCTCTCTCTCTCTATCTATATGTGTGTTTACATACTTATACGTATACACAACTACAGCTGTATATATATATATATATATGTAGAAAAGTATGGATCTCTCTATCTCTTTCCCTCCTTACCGATGCGCCGCCGTTGGTGCCTGGGCCCCTCCGTGCCTCCTGTCTGCCCTGGCTCACGAGTGACGGGCACGCCCGTGTCCATGTCTCTCGCGGAGTCTGGACTCCAAGGCGCGGCCCCGCGGATTGCGCCTTCGCATTGGCTCGCTCCGCGCGGGGCATCCACGAAAAGCCGTCGCAATTATCCTCAATTCGGGCGTGTCCTTCTACAGGGGGAACATTCAAGAATAGTATAACATTAGTCAGGGGACGATTTTCCTTATATTCTGTCTGATTGTTGAATACGCTTTGACTAGTTGTTTTGTTCCGTCTGCAATCCGCCTACCTAAAATTATCCACGGGGTCGCGGCCGAGGGGTTCTCTCGGCGGCGAGCGAGGGTCAGGGGCGGCCTCACCGACCCATGGCAAACCATCCCCCTTCCGTGACGTCGCCCTCCGCCTCGCCTCCAGACGTGTGTGTGCGGCCGGAGGGCAGCCCGAAAGGCGAGCATGACGCCATAGAAGGGGATGGTCTGCCAGGGGTCGGGGTTAGACCGCGCCCGAGAGGGGGGAGAGTGAGTTCTGGAGAGGGCCTTCCCATAGGGCGGCGGGACTGCTCAGAGGCACTCGCGCCTGCCGAGAAGTGCTGTTCTCCATGCCTTCGGGGAAGGCGCAGAGAGCGTGCCAGACGGCCGGGGAGCCTCCGAGCCTTCAGAGAGGATCCGCCCCTCCTCGCTCCGCCCGGGCTCGCCGCCGCCCGTCGGCTGTACACGCGGGGGCGACCCTCTCGCCGGCGCGGCCTGCCGTGCGGGCGTGCAGGGGCCCCCGGACGGGCCGCATGCGCTGCGCGCCAGCAGCGGCTCGCGCGCACGGGCGGGGCCCGCCCGCCGCCCCCCGGAGGTCGCACGCCGGAGGCCGCTTGGCATCGCTCGGGCGGGTGCACTTTTCCTTCGGCGAGGACCCTCGAGGAGCATCCTTGATCATGTGGCGAAAAAGCCGCGCACGACCCCCCCCCCCAAAAAGCGCACAGGGAGTGGACGTCCGAGCGATGGCCAGGAGGCCCGGCCCTGCCCGCGGCCCCCTCCGGTTGCGGCGGCGGGCCCGGCGGGGAAGCGAGGAGAAGGAGGAGGAGGCTTCTCCCCCCAGACCCCCATCTCGCGCCGCGAGAAAAAAGTCACGGCCAGAGCTGTGTCCGTCCTTGCGGCCTCCGGAGGCGCCCCCACCGGGCCTCGGGGCCGTCCACAAAGCGACCCGGGATGAGGAACCAGTGCCCGGGGAGTGGGTCCAGCCTTGTGGGGGTCGACGTCGACGTCACGAAAAAACATGACGTCGGGGCTCGGGGTACGAAGGCTCGGAAGTCCCCCGCCTTCTCAGAAGTGATCCAAGCTTTCCCGGGAGACACAGAGTACCTCTCAGAATTCCCGAGGGCTTCTGAGAAGTCCCGCCGCCTTCCGAGAGGGCCTTCTCCTTCTCAGTTCCACCCCTCGCTCGCCGCAGGTTGTTCGGTAGCACATCATGGGAGCCGAGTATGCCCTCGACATTCCGTCTCTAGAGTACACTAGCGTCCATTAGAGCTTGACAATCGGTCTCTAGCGTCGATTCAGCGTCGGTTAGTGTCGCTTTAGCGTCGACTCGTGTCGAGCAGCGGCGGTTCGCAGGAGCCAACAAGATGATGGACGGGAGGCTCCCATGAGCTGCCGCAGGACTTGTTGCGTGCAAAGAGCACGGCTGGCCCGTGGGGATGGGAGTTCGCGTGTCCTCGTTGGGCGCGGAGGGCGTCCCTGCGCCCCCCCCCCCCTCCCCGTACAGTCGGGGCCCTGAAGAAGGAACCCTTTTCGTTGGGGAGGGGCTCCGTGTTCCTTGATTGTTTCGCAGCTGGCCTTGGATTTTCCTTAGGTTTTCGATCGGAAATCGAAGTTCAACTTATG
The DNA here is from genome assembly GCA_963575745.1 of Prorocentrum cordatum. Lineage (NCBI taxonomy): Eukaryota > Dinophyceae > Prorocentrales > Prorocentraceae > Prorocentrum > Prorocentrum cordatum. Next base: position 63,642 of record CAUYUJ010001375.1, read on the forward strand.
GAAAATAGGGGCCTCGTTCCTTATTTAGGGTTCCTTTGGTCAACGCCACTCCCCGTAGAGGCGGGCGCCCCCGGAGGGCGCCGCCACCTGCTTCGCGGACGCACGCGGCGCGTACGAGGCGTTGGAGGAGTGCCAGCGGCAGGAGCTGGACGGGCTCGAGTGCATCCCGCGCAGGATGCGCCGATGCGCCACCACCGCTGCCGCAGCCTGGGGCCGTCAGGCCAGGGCCGTCCTGGGCCCTGACATGCTCAATGTGCCCTGAGTGTTTTTGTTGTTTTGTGTGTGTGTGTGTGTGTGGGTGTGTTGTGTTTGTTTCTGTGTGCATGGCTTGTTGTTGCCGTTGTTCACCGAGCGCGGTCCACTGCTCGCAAAGCGCCTACTCGCAAACGTCCAGACAGCACATGTTCGCCTCGATGATCCAGGCAACTTGCGAGCAGTCACTTTGCGAGCACTGGAACACGCCCTCCCAGTTGCCAGGTCTCCACGCACGCACACGCACACGCACACAGGCACACGCACACAGGCACACAGGCGCACACGCACTCACGCACACGCACGCACGCTCGCACGCTCGCACGCTCGCACGCTCGCTCGCACGCATGCACGCACGCACACACGCACACACTCACACACGCACATGCACACGAACACGCACACGCACACGCACACGCACACTCACATGCATACGCATACGCATTCGCACACTCACACGCACACGCACACGCACACGCGCACGCGCACGCGCGCGCACACACAAACACACACACACACACACACGCACACGCACACGCACACGCACACGCACACACAAGTAATCGTCGATCCCGAGGAGAATATGGGAACATCTGGGAGGTTGGTGGGAAGTCGAAACTCCAGAAATTAAGGAGAATCTTAGGGAACCCTGGGATTTGTATATTTAATTGCGTGTCCCCGGGCCCCCTTCACGTTACAGTCTTCAGCTCTGCGCGGAACCAGTCAGTTTCAGCCCCAGCCTCGTCTACATAGCTAATGGGTCTTAAGATGAGCGCCGCACATAAGCAACGACCTGAAGCACGCAGAGCAGCGAGTTCTGGTTTGCGCTTTGCACCTGGTCGAGAGCCCCCAACGCTAAGAAACTCCCAGGGCGTTCTTCACGCGAGGCCAGGAGCTCCTGCGCACCGTCCTGGGGCCCACGTTGGCCCTGGCTGGGGACGATGACACTCTGGACGTGTGTTGGCACAGAGTGCGTGTTGCCCCGACCGCATCCACTGATGAGACGCAGCCCGTGCCACACCGCTTGCGTCGTCTTAAATGGCGCCGGTGGACTTGGCGTCAACCTGCGCCCGGAAGGGTCCTCTGCGGGCGTGGTGGTGGTGTGCGGATGCCTCCTGCGGGCGTCTGCTCCCTCGCGCACCACGACGCCAAGGTGCACTCGTACTCCCCCGACTACCCGCTGCCCACCGAGGAGCAGCGGCGCGCGAACCCGCCGAGGAGGGTGCCCGTGGTGCTGCGGCACCCCGTGACGGGGATGCGGGCGCTGTACGGCGTGAACTCCAGCACCTGCGCCGTCGTCCCCAGGGGGGAGGAGTCGGGGAAGGGAAAGAGGCGCGCGGCCGGAACTGATGGTAAGGATGCGCGGCAAGGGCAGAGGCCCCCTGGACGCCCACGTCGAGGCTTTTCGAGCGGGGCTCGCCATCGCGTGCGGTCAAGGACGGACCGAAGAGGCAAGGATGCCATGGTATCCTTGGGAAGGTCACCCGTCCTTACCATCGGTTCCGATTGTACACCGAAACTTTTCGGAGCTCCACGCGGAGTTCCTGCATCAGAGCTGGGGCCCCCCTGGCGACGCCTGCGGCGCCACCCCTGGGGCGCTCCGCGCGCCCTCGCGGGGGGGCGTCGGCGCCGATGCGAGAAGTCCGCGTGGACCTCGGGAAGCGTATGTTTGTGCTGCTCTTGCGCTGGCTCGTGAGGAAGTCCCGCAGGAGCGGCTGGACGAGCTGGAGCTGTCCCCCGCTGAAGACGAGAGCGTGCACAGGATCCTGCGCAGGGAGCTGCTGCCGTTCGCGACGTCGGAGCGATTCACCGTGGTCTGGCAGTGGGAGGCTGGCGATCTCGTTGTGTGGGACAACCGCTGCACCATGCACGCTGCTACTGGGTTCGACCACCACAGGCACGAGCGCGAGATGTGGCGCACCACCATCATAGACCGCGCGTGGCGAGTATGATATCGTCCTTCTCCCACCCCGCGGGGGCCCAGGAGCGCTCAATACACACACACACACACACCGTGGCCAGGGCCCCACAAGAGAGTGTAATGCAGGTACTCGCGCGCGGGATGTTCTTCGATGCCATGGCCAGGATCCGTCTGACCGACTCTTGGCTTTCCCAGTCTCCAGCTGGGCCGCGAGATCCCCCTGCCTGAGGCTGGTCTGGGGCGCTGCAGCCCGCGTGGTGCCAGGACTGTCTGCAGCCTCCAGCCCTCGCGAGCGCCCTGCTGCCCCCATCGGCTCGCTGTGGGACGCGAGGTCGCGCGCGCGGGGGGCAGACTGGCGCCGATGGCCGAGGCGCGAGGAAGAAACACTGGCATCGAAAAAAAAGCAACGCCACAAACATAAGCGTTTGGCGCTCCTCGCGGATTTCTTGGATCCGCGTTGCCCCCCCTGGCGCGCCCCGCGCGCCGGGGATGGGGGCCCAGCACAGATCCAAGAAAACCGCGCGGAGCGTCAAAAGTTTATGTTTACAGTGGAGACAGTTTCAAGGAACACCTTGCTTCCCTCCAGGGTGTCTTGGGTTTCTTGGGTTTCGATGGTTTTTCTATTGGAAGCGTGGCGTTCCCTCACCAGAAATCAGTGGACGTCCTGGGGTCTCAGGGTTGGGTTTCTTGTGGAAGGTTTCTTGTGGACTGGCCTCCTCTGTGTGCCGTTTTTTTTTCGTCGCCTATGGCATCAGCATTTTGGGAGGTCCGGCGAGATCGAGAATCGGGGGATGGCCCGAGGATCGAGGAAGCCTCGAGGGTCGAGAAAAATCGAGGGGGGGGGCGGCCGGGGGTCGAGGAGGAGCAGGGGGGCGACCATGGAGGGAGGCCCAAGGCGAGTCTAGGCTCAAGCCGGGCCTGTCCCTCTACAGGAGGCAGGCTCAAAAATAATCCAGAAATAGTCTGGGGACGATTTGTTTAGCATTTGTTTTGAGTATGTTTTGTATCATGTTTTTATTTTCCTCCAAAATCCCTCTGTTGGAGGACATGCGCGACCTAAGTCTAGGTCCATGCAGCTTTTGCTCGCCCCGCTGACGCGGCGCCCTCCCCCCCCCCAGAGCAGGCGAGTTTACCTCCCCAGTCCCGAGTTCCGCCCGAAAAGTTGGGCCGCTCAGAGAAGGGGGGAACTCTGGGATACACCCCCAGGGGGGCTCTGCTGGACGCGCCCCCGATCAAGGACGGACGCGCCCCTCTCATCGAGGATGGACCCCCGATCGAGGATGGACGCGCCCCCCTTATCGAGGATGGGTCCCCGAGTCGGGCCCCAACCGTTCTGGCCCAGTCGGAAACCCCCAAAGTGGTTCGTGGCCGCCGCATTCCCTGCTACGGCAGGCTCGCGTCCTCGTTGCCGCGGCGGGGATGCAGTGCGGGCGCTCCAGGGTCTGAACGCCGCCTGTGGCCCAGAATCGGCCGATGTAGCGAAAGATCTGCGCTATCGTAGAGCAGCGATCCCAGACCCCCTCGAGTCATGAACGAAATCACGACGGGACGCTTTCCACTATTTCAGCCTCTGGGGGCCCCTGCCGGGCATCGGGGCCGTTGAACAAAAACGACTCGGGATGAAAAGCCGGCCCCAGAGAATGGGCCCAGCCCCCTGGGTGTCGACGTCATGAAAGAATTATGACGTCGGGGGTCTGGGGAAGGTTGAACGATCCAACGCGGCGTCAGAGACCAACGCGCGCGACATCGCGACGCAAACCAGCCGCAGCGCCGAGGCCGTGCCGCTTCGCTGCCCGCCTCGGCACCGAGCCGAGCCGAGCGAGCTGCGCGGCTTCCGCGCGGAGCGCGCTGGCTGGCGGCGCCGCCACGTGGCTCCGCCGGCGGCGTGCTGTGCTGGAGCAGCGGCACCGCTTCTCCTCGGGGGCGTCCAAGTCGGAGGTTGGATAGCGAATTGGCCGTTGTCGGTTCGCGAGAGGGCGTCGCGGCCGTCATTTTTGCGGGTCCAGGTCCGTGGGTGTCGGTCCCAGGCCGTTTTCGCTAAAGGGAGGTTTACTAGAGGGAGGTTTGTCCACCGCCGACCAAGAGGGGGGCGATGATTACCGTGATCAATGGTCGCCAGATTTTCTCATGGCCGCGGCCGACGAGATCGGTCGCGGCCGATGTTGCTTCAACTGTTGGTATCGATCGCGTCCGAGAAGATCCGGTATCCAATGATCTGGGTAGGGGGATCCTTTCGACTCCTCCGATTGGATTCGATTCGACGGATCCCCGTTCCGATTCGATTCGTTTTCGGTTTCCGATTTGGATTCTGGTCTCTCAACGGAGTCCTTACTGGCCTAACGATTTCCGCCGGTCCGATTGTTCTCCTGGCTTGGCTGCCGATTTCCGCCGATCAGATTCATTTCGGTCGCCGATCCGGATTAGCCATTCGATTCTGGCCTCGTCTGCCAAGAGTGGGTGATGACTGGGAGGGGGTAGATCTCATGGTCTGGGCCATGGGATCTCCTCGGACTTCATGCCCTCGTCCGCGCACATTCCTCCAGCCACGATGCGCGACCTCCCTCCCGTCTTGGACGCCCCCTCCGTGGACGACCCCGATGCTCGCCACCGTTCGCTCGGTTGGCTTCGAGTCGCCCTGAAGCCCCCGGCACGGTGAGCAGGCTGCCCCAGGGTGGGGGATCGGGGGGGCGGGAGGGATGGGGGAAGGGGGTCCATCACGTCGCGATTCGCGCCAGCGCCTGGCAATGCTTAAGAAAGGGTCTTTCTCAGACGGCTCTGGCACGAATCGTGACGTGACCAGGGTGTGGGGCAAGATATATATATATATATATATATAAATTCATAGAATATATATATGTATATACAAGACCGCATTGGCGCTGCGCGCCATGCACCTTGGTCCTTTGAGTTCTGCACGCAAGCGGAATGCGTGCGTGCGTACATGCGCGCATACATCTGTACACGCACACGTGCATGCACGTTCCGTATACATGTCTAGGGTCTAGGTGTATACAATATGTTTACATTGTTGTATGTGTGAATACAGCGTGCATATGTACATATAATTTTATGTGTGTACGGGTATGAACATGCAAATGCAACTCGTACGGGGCATCCTCGGGCATCTTCGCTGCCTGCCACGAGACCCTCAACGACTGATATATATATATATATATATATCTACATGTATATATATAGGTGTGTATGAATGTATGCGTATACACAACTTTATATATATACACACAACTCCATTGGCGCTTCGCGCCATGCGCCTTGGTCCTTCTCGTATCACGTGCAGGCAAGACGAGAGAGAGACAGAGGTCGATCAACCAAAGCTGTCGCTGTTGGTTGCAGTTTTCAGCGTCACTGGTATTATAGTGTTATTTATCCTTCCCTCATGTGTTCTCTTCCTCTTCCTCTTTCTCGTTATCGCCTTCATTGCCCCGCGAACTCGTCCCCGTCCTCTTCAATATTGTTTGCGGAGGCTCCTCCAAGGCGAGCTTCTAGACGTCCTCGCGAAACTTTTTAGGGGCGTGCCTCTGGAGACGTCCCTGGCGCCTTTTTGGCGGCCTCTGGGGGGTCCTCTCTGGCCACCATGCCTCGAATCGTGGTCTCGGGTCACAGTTTGAATGCTGCTGGAGGGCGTCTTCGGGCGGGCTGTCTTCGGGCTCTCTGGGAATGTCAGGAACCAATTTGGGTCGTCTTGGACCGGTTTTCGGTGCCTCTCGGGCGTTCTCGGACGCCCCGAAGGCCGAATAACCCAGTAGCCCCACACTTCACAAACAAAACGTATGAAACATCAATTTGTCCTACGTTTCGAGAGCATCTCGGGGGTGATATTTGGGCCGTCTTCGGGCGTCAGGCGGGTTTCCGGGCCCGCTGGAGTCCTTTTTGGACCGTCTCGGGGGCCTCGTGGGGCCGCCTCATGGCCAATTTGCATAGTTCGGCGCGTCCTGGAAGTCCGTCAGGACCTCTTCTCAAGGGGCGTCCAGCAAGGCCCCGGGGCCCGGGATCCCGTTTCGGAGGGGGGGGCTTTTTCAGTGTCCGGATTATTACAGGCAGATGAAAGGGAATACATGTATACAAGTTTTTTGTTGGCTCGCTTCGCTTCGCCTCAACTCGTTGTCCTACGGCCGTGCACCTTCGGGCAGCTGCAGAAGGATAGAGAGGTGGGATGCTGCTCGAAGAAGGACGGGGGGAGCATAAAGGAGAAGTTGGGCCCCCGAAGCCGGGCTGGACAATCGGCGGGTCCGAGTGCGGAAACTTTGGGACGGATTTCGATATAGACAGACCAGGGCGACTTTATCTTGTCATTTCCCGAAGAGCATGCGAGGGCGACTGGAGCGGGCAAAGATCATGACCACGAGGGGGTGAAGGCCATGGCCTCGAGGCGGATCTCAATTATGACAATTGGTGGAGGTTGAGGGCATGGCCGCGACAACGGTTCAAATCGTGACCGCGACGGGTTTGACAGTAATACGGGGATGGGCGGTCACGGTGATGATCATGTCATGTGGGGGCGAGGGTGGTAACCGTGAGTGGGGTCTTGGTCAAGACGGTGAGGGGCTCCAAGTATACACCGTGAGAGGGGAGAACGTCACGCCGGGTCAATTTCCCACAGGTTGCTGCAGAAAGCATTCGCCCTTCGGTGAGACGCAGCTGCCGTTGAGGTGTCGGGAGGGCAGCGGCAGGTCGAGCACATCATTCCTCCTCGGAGTGGTCGTCGGGCTGATTCAATCCCAATGCACTTGTTCGGGACGATCCAGGCACCCCAGAAACGCCGTCTGCGAGGCGCACTTGCTGGAAGGCATCGCCAGGCGAGAGAATGTTCAAGAACCATCAAATTATTGCATTAGCCAGGATCCACGATGTCGCTTCGGGCACTTGCCCGAGAGAGCTCATGGCGCCGCCCGCCATTGTGACCCTTGGCGTTTAGCGTTTTTGTGCACGTGGAAACTGCGTCCGTCACTGGGCCGTATGGGGCCCTGGGGGCTTATGAAGAAGTGCATCGAAGCATATCGGGAGCTTCTTGGGAGTCTTTTGGAAGCTTTATGGGCCATCTTGGGGGCCTCTTGGAGGCCTCTGGGGCGTTTGGGGGGGCTCTTGGACCATCTTGGGGCTCTCTTAGACCGTCGTGGGGCTCTCTTGGGCCGTTTTGGGGTCTTATGGGGCCGTCTTGGAAGTCTCCTGGGCCTTCTTGAAGCCCTCTTGGAGGCCTTCTTCGGACGCTCTCTGACCGTCCTTGGGCCCTCTTGGGCAGTGTCCAGGCACTCTTGGAGGCCCACTGGGCCGTCTTGGCGCGATCTCGAAAGCCCCTCGGGGCCTCTCGGGCTGTCGGAAGCCAGAAAAAACGAGTGCGCCAGAACCGCTCAACATCGTAAGGAAACCCCTGGATCGTTAGGTATATCCTGGGGCCCTTCTGGGAGCCGTCTTGGGGCGCCCTTGTCGATTGGGGGAGTCGTTGCACGCCTTTTGGGGCGGTCCGCACCGTCAAAAAGGAAGAGTGCGGGCGGCTTGCCAGGGAGGCTCAGGAGCCTTCCGAAAGGAAACCCAGGGCGAGGCGGGGCGTCGGAAGAATGTCTTGGGATGTTGCGAGGGGGGTGTGCGCCATCTGGGCGAGGGTTTCCCATGCAGGGTGTTTACTACCCAGACCCCCGACGTTATGATTTGTTCATTATGTCGACCCCCCGAGGTCTGGACCCATTCCCGGGACCAGTCCTTCATCCTGAGTCGCTTTCTGACGGTCCCGAAGCCCATTAGGGGACCCCAGAGGCCGAAAAGCGATAGCGAAAAACTTCCCGTCGTGATTTTGTTCAGGCCTCCAGGGGGCCCGGGCTTTGGTCGATTACGCGTAAGAGTGACCCTTCGCTGGAGTGACCTTTGGTGCGAGCTCATCTGGGTCCCCCCGATCGCTCAGCGCGATGCCAGATGGCGGCTGCTGGCGCGCCTGGATGTGGCCACGCTGCGCTCCCTTCGCCCGCGCACCGAAGGTCACTCGTACCCAGGGTCGCTCTTGCGGGCAGTCGACCAGGCCCACCCACGCTCAGAGGTTCGGATGCAAATCCTGGGAGGTCAAATTCTGATTTAGCCCAGGTCCGAAATCCCAACTAATCCGGCTTTATCCCTTTTAATCCGGCTTAATCCCGCTCAATCCCGCTCAATCCGGGTTAATCCCGCTTGATCCTCTGGCTTACCAGCCCCCCAACGGGGCTTAATCCTCCTTAATCCTCCCGACCAATGATAGGAGGCCGGAGGACGGATTCAGCTTGTGCCTGCTTCCTCTTTGTGCACGTGTGCCCGTTGCCCTGCTGAGGGAAGCTATGATGTGTGGCAGCTTCGCCAGGGCATGCTCGCCCGCGCCCTGTTCGGCGTCACGTGTTACCCGCATGGGCACAGCAACAACCTCCCAGGAGTTGCCTCCCGCTTATAATCCCGCTCAATCCGGGTTCATCCCGCTTGATCCTCTGGCTTATCAGCCCCCCAACGGGGCTTAAAATCCTCCTCAACCCTTCCGACGAAAACCTCCCAAGAGTTGCCTCCAAACAGAGGGCCACCTGCGAACCATACCCCTACCCCCTCAGAAATCGTGGGGGGCAGGGGTAGGGTTCACCTGTGGCCCCCTCCCAGCAGCGGGCTGCTGGGGTGGAGCCGCCAGGACCTCGGCCGAGGCGCGGCGCGCACGGCACGTGGGCGGCGGCGCGTGGCCGCCCGGGCGCGGCGGCCGCGGCGCGCAGCCGGGCGCGGCACGGCGCCGCACGGCGCGCACCGCCGGCGGCGTGCCGCCGGGCGCCGCTGCGTCGGCCGGGCGTGCTGGCCGGGCAGAGTCCCTCAAGCAGTGGCGAAGCGTCCCGGCTCACTTCTAGCCCCACCAAGCAGTGTTCTAACAGCCTTTTGCGGTTTCCCACGAAATGTTCTGAGAACCTTTCTGGCGGAGGCTGTCTTGTTTTAACACTTGTGTTCTAAGAACATTGTTTTTTACGTGCGCAAAATCAGAGCCTGAATTTAGTCATCAACCTCGCCCTTTTCTTGGCGTGATCAACCGGAGAACTACCTTTCTCTCCGCTTCTGCTCCTCGGTGCGCCGCTCGCGCTCCCCTCTGGCTCTTATCCTTCGCCCCCCTTCTCTATCCTTAGCCGCTCCCTGCTCCAATTGTTCGTCATTCGCTTGGCTCCGGAGGTGGCCCTCGAGGCTTTGGCATCGGACCTCCCCTCCTCTCTTCTTCGCCCCCCCCCCCCCTGCGCGACTGTCCAGACCGTTACGCCTCCCGCTAAAAATTCGCGAGAGTCCGGGCCCCCCGCGACGAATTCGCGAGAGTCCCGCGAAAGATTCGCGGGAACCCTTCGTGCCGTGCACTGTCCTCCGAGGCGCCCCCCCGGGCTACCTCGCCCCCGTGGGACCCCCCTGGGCGATGCGCGAGGGCTGTTCCCGCGCGAGACCACCCCGGGCGACTCGTGCAGGAACTGATTGGCGGAGACCCCCACGGGCGATTCCACCGCTCGGACCGACCCCCCCCAGGGCGAGTCGGCCCGTCCTGGAACCCCCCAGGCGATCCAGGACCCCCCGCGCCCTCCCAGGCGAGCGGGGGCGCCTACGGGAAAAGCCCACGCCTAAGCTCCCCCTTTTAAGGGAACACTGGCGGGGGCGATCCGCGCCGGGGCGGCAGTCGAACCCTCCTGGGCGATCGACCGCGGCAGATTCCTCCCGCACAAAAAACAACAACACACAAAAAACACAACAAAGCACCGGACGGAACATAAAAAAAAACACAAAAAGACACAAAAGCCACACAGACACACACAAATGACTGAATTATGGCTCTGACTTTGTACACCTAAGGTTTTTGTTCTTAAAACATTTTTGGGTTCTAAGAACATTTCGTGGTATGGCTATAGGAATGCCGCGACGGTCGGTCCCTGTTGAAGTCCCCAGACCCCTTCGAGTCTGGAGCAAAAATCACGACGGCAGGGTTTTTGCAAGTTTCGGCCTCTGGGGGCCCCTAATTGCCGGGCCTCGGGGCCGTCCACAGAACAGGTCAGGACAAAGAACCAGTCCTGGAGAATGAGTGCAGACTTCTGAGGGTCGACGTCATGAAAAAATCATGACGTCGAGGGTCTGGGTCAGAGGAGGCAAAGGCACCGAGACCTCGACCCTTGCCTTGTTTTTTGCGTGCTTTGGGCCTCCTCGAAGTATGAGATCCTGGCGACTCAATTTGTGTCGAGCTGGGCCTTTTCGCTCCATTTCGTGCCTCACGACCCTCACATATCGATCTGGCTCGGAAAGTGATGCAGAAAGATGGGGTCCAGGGGTCCAGTCATAATTAGTTTGCGATGTTGCAGTTGTTTATTGCAACGTCGGATCTCAAGACCCGCCGCCGCAGAGATGCGTCATCGGCTTGCTGGAGCTCTGAACCCAGACCCCCTCTCGCTATAACAGAAAAATCACGACGGGATAGTGTTTGCTGTTGTCGGCCTCCGGGGGTCCTTGCCGGGCCTCGGAACCCTCAATCAATTATTAGAGGTCTCCCAGATGGGGTTAGAGGACGTGTGTGTGAGTGTTTTCGCGCGCGCGCGTGTGTGCGCGCGCGTGCGCGCGCGTGCGTGCGTGCGTGCGCGCGTGCGTGTGTGTGTGTGTGTGTGCGTGTGTGTGTGTGTGTGTGTGTGTTTGTGTGTCTCTTCGCGTGTGTGTGTGTGTGTGTGCGTGTGTGTGTGTGTGTGCGTGTGTGCGTGTGTACGTATGTGTGTGTGTGTGCGTGTGTGTGTGTGTGCGTGTGTGTGTGTGTGCGTGTGCGTGTGCGTGTGTGTGTGAGAGAGAGAGTGTGTTTGTGCGTGCGTGCGTGCGTGCGTGCGTGCGTGCGTCCGTGCGTGCGTGCGTGCGTGCGTGCGTATGTGCATGAGTATGTGCATGCGTGCGTGCGTGCGTGCGTGCGTGTGTGTTTGTGTGTGTGATTCTTGCCGCACGCAGCTGGTTTCGGCCCCGCCCCCCTGGTCGGGGAGACAGTCTGCACGAGCTGAGTCGCAACCCCCCCCTTTGCCATCCCCCCTCCAATCTTCTGTCCGATCCGATCGTTGTCGACCTCTTGCACGATTGCGTGATACGCGTGCAGGCCGTTGTGATGTTTCCAGGCCGCGCCCCGCCCGCTCACGCACCAGCCTCGAAGGGCCAGCCTGGGGGGGAAGTGAGAGGGGGCGGGCCTTCTCAGGAGGCTTAGAAGTCCTCCACCCTTTGAGAACTCTCTGAGCCTTTTCGGTTGTCAGTAGGCCGGAGGGCTTCTGAGAAGCCCCGCCGCCTTCCGAGATGGCCTTGTTCTTCTCTTTTCCCCGCCTCGCTCGACGCCAATGTACACGTTACGCGTGCAGGCCGTTGCTGCGTTTCCAGGCCGCGCCCCGCCCGCTCACGGACAAGCCTCTTAGGCGGGACCGGGCCTCCGTCTGCGCAGAGGCGGCGGAGCAGCCGTGGCGGCAGCAAGGGGAGCGGGAGGGGAGGCGGCGGGAGTGGGGAGATCAGGTGCTGGCCTTCTCGTGGCTCACCTGCACTCAACCCGCACAGTGAGGACGAGCAGCTTTCCACGGTGAATCACCCTTGCATCCGTCCCCTGCGGCCCATCCTCGGCGGCGTTCGCTGGCCGCACCCCGCTCGCAAAGTGTCGGCATGGCCTTCCAAGGCCCCCTGCCTCCTTCCAAGGCCCTTCTAGCAGGAGCTGGGAAATTTACACCCACCAGAAAACGTACGAAGCAGCGCAAAGGTTCATGGACTCGAGATCTCAGAGGATCAAGAGGTTGAACTAGACCCTGGGCGTGTTCTTGGAGCTTCTCTTTCTTTCCCGGCCCGTAAGCGTTTCGTAGATCTTGACCCGCACGACTGTCTAAGAACACGTTTCGAGTGAAGTTCATTATGTTTCCTTACAGCTCTCTTAACTCTAAGCAAGCACGTAGTTGCTGGTTTGGGGGCCTTTTCCCGGGGCTCATCTGACGTATCCAGTCCGACTCGAGCTCGACTCGAGCCGACGGACGCCCGACGCAGCATCGACGCATGAGTGCAGCGAGTGTCTCCAGGAAGGCCCGCAGCGCCGGAGGGTGGCGGGACCCGGCCGTGAGGGCGGTCCGCCGAGGCGGCACGAGAAGCACACCCCACCCCGGCCTGTCTTCTCCCCTCTGGGGAGGGGGGCCAGGTGGGGGTGTGGGGGGGTCTCTTTCTGCTCCCCTGCGGGAGGGCTCACCTCTCCAGTTCGATTCGATTCGATGTCGATGGCTCCCGATTCCGATTCCGAGTCGACTTGGGATTCCGATGTGGGCTCCGAGTTCTTATGGGGGGCATGCTAATCTGCCGATTTCCGCCGATTCGACTTTTTCTGACTCGGCTGCCGATTTCCGCCGATCCGATTCATTTCGATCGCCGATCCGACTTGTCGATTCGAGTATTGGCTCTCCTGCGAGCAGGAGTTGCTTGCCATGCACGCGCAATCTTCTGCAGAGGCGCGCCCATACTGGTTCTAGGCGATATCAGAGTCTTACTGGCCATCGCCGTTGACCCATCCCCTTCATCTACCACTTTTTTGCACAGTGAGGGGTTAACCAATTTTTTCAGTTTGGATCGAAGTGGAAAGATAAAGGTCGCCCCAGACATCCAATCGCATTCCGTGTCATCGATTCGTTCTGGATCAGGAGAGTTCCGTGGCGTTGACGGCTTGAATGGCGCGGGATATCTGGGGCCGGGCAGATGTTCCTTCCGTATTTGGTTTTGGTTCCAGGGCCAGGGAAGGGAGAGAGAGAGAACAGAGAACACAGACACAAACGCATAACTATCCATACAGATCGATACATGCATTGTGCCTGGAGCGACACAGAGGGGGTGAGAGAGAGGGGACAAAAGAGATTGCCTCAAGATACCCTCGCCAAGACCAATGCGATCCCCCCCTCTTACCCTCCCTCCCTCCCCCGTTCCCTGCGGGAGAGGAGGGGGGAGGCGACGTGGACTGGTGGTCCGAGGGAGGGCCTCGTACAGCAACGGAGAGGGCGCGTGCGGCGTAGCGCCATCCCATGCGGTGAGTCAGCCCGTGCTGCAGAACTACGTGTCCCGCCTTCGCCCATCTTTAGACGCATATATGTCAGGAGGAAAACAAACACACAGACATAATTAATCGTCAATTCCTCGGAAACTATGGGAAAATATAGGAAGTGGGGGGAAGACAGAAACCCAGAACATATGGGAAAATATGTGGATTCGTTTTATTTGTGTGTATTTATTTGTGTGTCCCAGGGTCTCTTCAATATGGTTTGTTGCCATCCTTGGAAGTCTCGTCCAACCTCTACCGGCTTTCGGCTCAGAAGGCACACGTGCAGAAAGTGCGCTTCCCTTCCGCTTTGGAAGCGGGAGAGTGTCGTGATCAGGTTTTTGGAGTGGCAGAAGTCATTTGTTAGGGTACATATTCCTCCCATCCTATGGAGAATCTGGAGTTGGTCCGTGTCTTCTTTCCTTGCGCCTATTTTCTTATTTCTCCCCCTCCGCTTCCCGCGAACCGCCGCAGACTAAGCGCGCCACGCGCTTGCTGCAGCGGGTGATCATGCATTGCCATTGGGGGCGCAGCGAGATGAAGGCCAGCTTCCTCCTGCGAATTCTCATATGCTCATCCTGTGCCATCGCTTACCTGCCAACTCACTCGTCGTGTTCCGTCTGATGGCGTCGCGCCCGTGCGCAGGGCACGTGTGTGTTTGTCCAGCATGTATCCGTACATCGCTCGCTCGGGATGTGGATGTCGTTCTCAGCTGGTCTTCCCATCGTTGTGTAGAGCAACCTGCCGATGCCGACAGCAATGTCATTCCATGTGGACCACTGGCAGTTGGATCGAAGGGAGCCCATCCTGCGCCAGTAGGCACGCAACAGCGCAACTTTGTTTTGTGTAAATCCGAGTGCAACGTGAACACGGCATTGCACGCGCGTAGAACGGATGGCATGCGTACCGGCAAAGCTCGTCATGCGAAGCGGGCACGCATCCAGCACGGTCATACATAAGTAAGCAGGGGGTCCGTGCAAGTTCGCGTTAGGGCGTTAGGCTCGAATCCAGTTGCAGCTCGCTTGTCCTGTGGTCCTTTGCGCAGGTGTGCGAATATACTTGCAAAGCAAAGTGGATTGTTTACTATCGTATTCTTCGCGAGGCGCAATTCGAGTGAGGGTCACCATCTGCACCGTGTTGCCACAGTCGCGACAGCAGAGATACCATACATTTGTTGCTGATTCGAGATGATGGTCGCGGAGAGTTTCAGTCCATTGATGGCCCAGAAAGCGCGTCATGACCAGCCCCCATTCCCTACCCATCACGCAACGCCCCTCCCCTCCCTCCCCGCAGCTCGCGCCTTGTACTGTCGCAGTACACGCATGCATCATGGCCTCGATGCGGGGTGCGATCGTTGCGCGTGCGTGGTGCTCGCAGGCTACGTTGGTCCTCGCACACCGCAGGGTTGCCCACAGTCTGCGGGGATGCTCGCTGGGTGCTGTAGGCTTCACGTGTTGCCGTTGCTCGCAGAGCGCTCGCAGGCTATCGTTGCACCTGAAGGGTCTGGCATGCTAGCGTGTGGCGTTTGCACTCCTCACAGTGGTGTTGGCTGGGGTCAGGCTTCCTCTCGCCGGCTGGCGGTCGTGATCATATTTTGTGCTGCGCACCATTCCGTGGCGCTCGCGGGCTCTGCGTGGTGCTCCTCGACGTCGGCGGCGCTGGCAAAACGGCGGACGCCATGCTGCGGCGGGCGCCGCCGCCGCAGCGGCTGTACCCGGGGGGGCCAAGATCCCTTCTCAAGAAGAGGCCAGTGGTGGCCTCCGAGAGCCTTCCGAAAGCCAGGGGGGATCTGGAATGCGACAGCTTCCAGAGCCGCGCCAGCTTCGGCATCGTCGTTGTCCCTCCCACTCTCTCTCCTCCACCATCTCATACTCGCGTTCAGTCCCGTCCTCCCCCGCATCCCCGTCCCCCGCCCCCTGGTCACCTTCCTCTGATGCACCATTTAATCATATGAGTACTAGTATAACCCTCTTTCCTCTAAAGTTGTCCAGAAGATGGCGGGCCCTCTCCGCGTGATGTTGTGCAGACAGGATTCGGATCATGATGTTGCCTGCGCAATCCAACTGATCACGGTGTTTCAAAATGATGCTCCCGCTGCAGCGTAGGACTGATTTTCGGATCGGCGCTTTACTCTCGCCCCAGCGCGGGCCACGTGTTTGGATCCGAGTCGTTCTTCACTGTTGTCTCCCCCCTCATTTCCCCTCCGCCTTCCCCTGGTCTTCCTGTTCCTCCCGCTCCTTCCACTCCAGTTCCTTCTGCTGCTGTTCGTCCTCGTTCTCTTCCTTCCGCTGACCCTCCTGCTCACCCACCACCTCCTCCTCCTCCTCCTGCTCCTCCTCCTCCTGCGCACGCAGCTCCCAGTTTGCGGATTGCGCATAGCACGATGTAGCCTTTTGGTTGGAGTTGCAGGTCATCTATGACATGCATCCGCGGATGAAGAAACAATCTGCGCAATGGGAATGCATGGGGGGAGGTGTAGGATGTCAGATGAGGCGCGAGCGCACCTAGCTTGTCCTCCTCCCCCTCTTCCCCCTTCTGCTCTTACTGCTTGTTCTCCTCCTGCTCTTCCTGCTCGTCGTCATTGTGCTTATCATCCGCCTCCTGGTCGTCGTTGTCGGTCTCGTCGTCGTCGGCGTCGTCCTTCGTCATCGCCCCCCTCGCCTTCGCGATCTTCGTTCTTGTCCTCCTCCACGGTCGCTCTCCACATCTTCCTGCTCCTCCTCCTGCCCATTCCTGCCCCTCCACATCTTCCTGCTCCTCCTCCTCTTGCTCCTCCTCCTCTTGCCCCTCTTCCTGCTCCTCCTCCTCCCCTTTCCTCCTCGTCCTCCACATCCTCCTGCCCCTTCTCCTCCTCAGCCTCTTCTCTCCGCTCTGGGAGGGCCTCGGCGCCCGAGGCATCCTCCAAAAAGCCGCCGGACCTCAGGGATTCTCTCGATGTCTATCCCCCCCCGCGACGCTGCCCTCGTCCCGGCTCCGTCCACCTCGCAGTTCCCGGGCAGGGGCGCGAAGAGAGAGATTGGGCGCTGCGTAATGGGGGGGTCATAAATGGGGGGGGGGCGAGGGTGGTTCGAAAAGGTACCCAAACGGTACCTAAACGAGCCCCCTGGGGGTCCGGAGGGGTTCGAAAGGGGCACGAAAGGGGACCTTTTCTGACCCCCCCATTTGTGACCCCCCCATTAAGCCACGCCCAAAGAGAGGCGCCCGGCGCACGTCGCGGCCTGGGCCACGGCGGAGCGCGAGCGGTCTGTCTGGGGTGGTGCCCCCGAGGGCGCGGAGCGACAGGCAGCCGCGTCTGGCGCACCGCGGGCGCGAGGCCCGCGGAGCGGGGCGGCCCGGAGCCCCCCTTAAAGGTCGGGCCGAGGTGTGAGGGCAAGGTCGGTTCGGGGAGGGTGCCCTCATTCGACTGCGAGCGACGGTAGAGGGGAGCAATCATGGTGGACGCGCCCCCCCGCTCCCCCAAACTCAGAGTTGGCATGCGCGGGGAAGACTGCGGTCGAAGCGCAGCTCATTCAACCCACCGCCCACATTGATCATGGGGGGGGGGGCATTGACGGATGAATGCGGCATGAGTGTTCGCTATTTTTTCCCAGGCCTGGATGGGGGGGAAGTGAGAAGGAGAAGGCCTTCTCAGAAGGTGACGGGGCTTCTCAGAAGCCCTCCGGCCTTCTGAGAGATGTTCCGTGTCTTCGGGGAGATCTTAGAAATTGTGTCAGAAGGCCGGAGGACTTGCGAGCCTTCGGCGAAGGCCTTCCCCTTCTCACTTCCTTCCCCCGCTCGCCGCCAAGTAATGATTTTCAGTGTTTGACGGGTGTTCTTGTGTCTCTTGGGGGAGAATGCCCTAAGAATGCTCATCAGCTTTGCCGGCGGAGGGTCGTCTGTTCTTGGAGGATGGCTTTCTATCCCAGGTTTGGCCGTGTCGGTGCGATCGAAGTGGGTACGGAAAGAATGTGTACGAAAACAAGCGGCAGTTCTTGCCCAGTTTGAGCAGCGTCGCCGCGGACGTTGTGCGTTTCAGGCAGAAGGCCGCTTGCCGAACAGCGACCTCGATCCCCCCTAGAACGTTTCGGCGGCGCGCAAGGAGAAGGCCTTCTCAGAAGGCTCGGACGTCCCCTTGACTCCTGAGAAGTTTCCTTAAGATCTCCCCGAAGGCACAGGAACCTGTTCAGAAGGCGCGAGGGCTTCTAAGAAGCCCTGCCACCTCCGCCCCACGTCGCCCCCTCGCTCGCCGCCGACCCCTGGAACGTTTGCAGGTCGTGACGAAACATCGTCCGGGTGACCCCGAAACCCCCTTCAAGCAGTGGCGACGCGTCTTGGCTTGCCTATAGGGTTCGCCTACAGGCCCACCAAAGAGTTCTAAGGACCTCTTGTGTGTTGCACGACATGGTCGGACATTTCTGGCTGAGACTGTCCTGTTTTGACACGTCGGCTATTATGTTATAAGAGCACTGTTTTTGTTATTCGGGCATGCCCTTGTTCGAAGAACAGGTCGGCAGGCCTACAGGGAATGCCGGGACGATCGGTCCCTGCCCGGGCCCTCGAGCTCTTGCAGGTCGTGTCGAGACATCGTCCAGGAGACTCCCGAAGGAGGAGTAGGAGGAGGAGGGCGGAGGAGGGCGGAGGAGGAGGAGGAGGAGGAGGAGGAGGAGGAGGAGGAGGGCGGAGGAGGAGGGCGGGAGGAGGAGGAGGAGGAGGAGGAGGAGGAGGCAGTGTTTCATTCCTGGCCCGTTTCGGAAGGCCCCGGGGGGCCCGAGAGCGGCCCCCGAATAGCGGGAGCCTCGAGAGGGGGGTCCGTGCAGGCGGGGGTCCGCCAGCGCGCCGGATCCTGCATGGATCCTCTGCGAAGACCCCCTCTTCGGAGGGCACCAACTATACACCAACACCGATCCTGGCCCAGGATCACCCAGGATCCTGGCCCAGGATCACCCACGGTCCTGGCATATACACCGATCCTGGCCCAGGATCGGTGTATATGCCTTCTTGCGCAAGGCAGGAGGGCGTATACACCGATCCTGGGCCCAGGGTGATCCTGGCCAGGATCGGTGTTGGTGTATAGTTGGTGCCCTCCTACCTCTGGCTGACCCGGGTTCGCGAGCCGCTCGTGGCCGCGAGGCGGCCGCGCGTATGGGCTGACCCGGGTTTGCGAGGGCCTGCGCTGCAGCTTTTTTTTCTCCTGCATCGCAGTTTGTTGGTTTCCTGCTGACACGGGTCTGGATTGACCCGGGTCAGAAGATCCCCGACCGAAGGCCACACCATACGAAGAAGTGGCAGGCGACGAGCGCAAGCAGACCGATGCCATGGAAGCTGCACTGCTTCTCCCAGGGCAGTGCAGATCCGCACCTGCCGAGGTCAAGAGGCTGCTGAAGCCCAGGATCGTCGAGTCGACCATCTGCCGCCTCTCGCCGATGAACACGCTGTGCCCTCGCCCCGCGCGCTCGCTGGGGGGCCAGAGAGGCGATGGGGGGAGGGAGGGAGCGGGGGTTAAGTCGGGCATGTCCCTCCTCCTGTAGCCCTCGGCAGGAGGACTTCTCAAAAAAGTAGTCAAAGCAAAAACTCAGGGGATGATTTTTGAGTATGTTTGAGCAGGGTCTCCGCATGTTTTGACTATTTTCTCATTTCGTCCGAAATCCGCCTGTAGGGGGACACGCCCGACCTAAGGCGAGGGAGTTGGAGCCGTCTGGGGGTCTGAGGTGGTCCAGCACTGGTTCCGGCCGGCAGGAGGAAGGGCGGGCAGCTTCGATGTGCTGGGCGCGGGAAAAGGCTTTCCAGGGTGAGAGATTGCACCAGACGGGCCCCGGGAGGGGTACGGGGACCGAGGTTGAACGGCTTTTGTCTCATCTCCCCCATCGTGACCACTTCGCTGGGGTCCCAGCCAGTTCAGAGCCCCCGGCCGCCTCCAGCGAGGGAGGGAGTTTTGTGCTTGTGGCGGACGATCCATGGAGAGGAAGCATGTTGCCAAATAATTCCCAGATGTCTGAAAGATGTTTCAAATCTGGTTTACATGTGAAACACACGTTTAACACATTTGTATAACATGTGTTCAAGCATGTTTAAACACATGCTTAATTCAATGATCGGATGTCCACTGTCATGGCATCTACAATGCTGCGTCATGAGCGCAGTGAGTGATCTGCGCCGCGATTTGCGCCAGGAAAGCCACTGGGCCTGGCCCTTTGGGGGCCCCGGAAACGGCAGGGCCGTTTTTTCACCGTTTTCGAAAAAGTGTCCCTTGAAAGTGGAAACGGCAAAAAAACGGCGACCGGAAACGGCAAAAAAAACGGCTCCAGGACTGGAACCGGGGCCGGAACCGGTCAAAAAACAGCGACGGAACCGGCAAAAAAACGGCGTCCGAACCGGCAAACAAACAGCAAAACGGAGCCGGTAAAAAAACGGCCCTGTCGTTTCCAGGGCCCATTGAGGCCCGGCCTCAGGGTGGCCAGGCTCGCGCGGTGCTTGGGGAGGGATCCCAAACCCTAACCCCAATGCTCGGGGGCCCCCCCCTGTGATGGAGGAGGAGACCCACTCGGGTGCCCCCGGATCGGGGGGGGAGGGAGGGAGGGAGAGGAGGAGGAGGAGGAGGAGGAGGAGGAGGAGGAGGCGAATGCGGAGGCGGATGTGGAGGCAGAGGCGGAGGCAGAGGCGGAGGCGGAGGCGGAGGAGGAAGAGGAAGAGGAGGAGGGGGGGGAGGAGGAGGAGGAGGAGGAGGAGGAGGAGGAGGAGGAGGAGGAGGAGGAGGAGGAGGAGGGATGCGGAGGAGGGAGGAGGAGGGGGAGGAGGAGGCAGGGTTGGATGTGAGTTTTGCGGCTGTCTTGTGGGTGTCTAGTTGGGCGTTTTTAAAGGATTTAGTTGGTTCTAGGGGGGAGGAGGAGGAGGAGGAGGAGGAGGAGGATTGAAGAGTAGGAGGCGGAAGCAAAGGGAATGATGATGAGGAGCAGGAGAGATGAGGAGAAGGCGGGATGGACGAGGAGAAGCAGCAGCGGCCAACTCAATTGGTTTGACATGGTTTCTCTCGCCGCCAAATGTCGAGCTCTTAAATCCGAGATCGGAAACACGTAAAAACATGCATGTACTTTTACACATAGAATGTGTGTGCATGCCCTTGTGTTGTTTGTGCTGAATTTGGGCGCAGGGGTCCAGCATGTGTTCAGATGTGAATGCACCTCGCTGGTGGAAGCCACACTACGAACTGTGTATTCCCAGTCCCCCCTTTATCTTCCTCGCCCTCACCGCCAGCCTCCCCTCGCCTCGCCTGCCTTCTCCGGTCGTCTCCTGCCCTGCTGCATTCCACTGCCCCCTCCCCCCATCCCCTGCGTTACGTAGCATCCTCGGGAGACCTCGCCTGTCCCAGAAGTTGGTGTCTTTCCTGGTGCCCGACGCAGGCTCGGTGCGCACTCGACGCGGAGTTGGCGTGGATTCGGCGCGGATCCGACACGGATTCGACACGGATCCGACTTGTCCGACGTGCATCCGACCCGGGCTCGACGCGGATAGGGCCTCGACGGGACAGACGAGGTCCCCCGCGGATGCAACATAACCCTGCGCACGACTGCCTACATGTGTTGCTCGGCGGCGAGCGAGGTGTGGAGGGGGGGGGGGGCACGTGAGAGAAGGAGAGGGCCTTCTCAGAAGGCGGCGGGGCTGTGGCCCCCGCGCGGTTTCTGAGCAGTGTCGTCCGCATCTTCGGGGGAGGCTTGAGGACACTTCACACAAGGCCGGGGGGGGGACTTCCGAGCCTTGAGAGACCCAGACCCCCTCGCGCGTCGTGGAACAGCCACGACAGGGAGGCCTGTCGCTGCGCTCGTCATCTGGGGGCCCAATTGCCGGCCTTCGGAGCCGTCGGAGAGCGACTCGGGATGAGGGGCCGGTCCCGGAGAAGGGGTCCAGGCCTCTGGGGGTCCTCCTCCTCCTCCTCCTCCTCCTCCTCCTCCTCCTCCTCCTCCTCCTCCTGTCGGGGGGTGTTCGGAGAGACGGCCCGCCCCGGTTCGCGTCTCCCCACCAGGCGCGCCGCCGGATGGCGACGTGGGGTGCCGCGTCTGCTCTTCTCTGGCCCCGAGTCCCGAAGTCAAGCAGCGGCGAAGCGTCCCGGCTCGCCTATAGCCTATAGCCCTACCAAGCAATGTTTTCAGGACCTTTTCTGTGGTTTCCACGAAATGTTCTTAGAACGTTTCTGGCGGAGTCTGTCCTGTTTTATCTCATCGGGCTTATGCTCTGAGAACATGGTTTCGGTTCTTAGAACATGTTTTGGTTGAACATGTCGTGGTAGGACTATAGGGATGCCGGGACGGCCGGTCCCTGCTCAACAAACGCCGCCGCACGCCCATTTCCCAGATAGGGGCAGGCCCACGTACGAGCAGCAATGGATGCGCAATTGTCATTCCATACGGACTGGTGCACGGCATGCTTGCACGCAGGCGCCCGGCGCAGAAGACGCTCAACTCGGTGACGCCTGTCATGAGTATTGGCAAGGACTGCCCCCTTTTCTCCTGTAGCATCGCGGACGGCAGAATGCGCGACAAGGGAAGCATGACCGATTGGACATTCCCACGCACTTCACCACTGATCGTGGAGCAGATTTTTCTGTACCCGATTGCGTCGCGGACCTCTTGGGGTTCTGGGGCATACCACCAAACTGATCCAGGGGGTGCAGGGAGGGAGGGAATAAGAGGAGAGCGCGAACCATGAGGGATAGGAGGAGGAGGCTAAGGTCGTAGGGGGGAGGGCATCGGACTGTCCCATCACCATCCTGGGACGTGGACAGGATGCATTTTCTTCTCCGAGCAGTGCTCACTTGCGGACTTGTACTTCAATCCTGAAGACCTCGGTCCGGTTGGCGGTCTCTGGCGGCTCAGCGCTCGCCGCTTCACAGATTGCCTCACATCGATTGCGCAGCATAGACGACTAGAAAAACACTGCTTAGGGGCCCAACCTGGCTAACATTTGTTTGGAGGGATCTCTCAGGAAGCCTTTCGGGTGCATATCGGAGGCATGCTTGGGGCTTCTAGGGGCGTCACGTGGACCTCATGGGGCACATGTCTGTGTGTTTTCGTGTCTGTGTGTTTGTATGTCTGTGTGTCTGTGTGTCTGTGTGTTTTAGTGTCTGTGTGTCTGTATGCGTGGGTGGGTGCGTGCGTGGGTGGGTGGGTGCGTGCGTGCGGGCGTGTGTGTGTGTGTGTGTGTGTGTGTGCGTGTGTGTGTGTGTGTATGTGAGTGGATGTGTGTGTGGGTGCATGGGTGTGTGTGTGTGTGTGTGTCGTGGGTGTGAGTGTGGGTGAGGGTGAGGGTGAATGTGAGTGTGTGTGTGTGTCTGTCTGTGTGTGTTCCGCGTGCGTTCCCCACGGGAAGCGTAAGCGACCGCGCAACGATTGTGCGAGTGCCGGCGATCTCGGGGCGCCCAACTTGAGGGAAAGGATCGACATGCAAGTTCGGGTTTGCATGCTCGGGTGCTCCTGTGGGCTCTCTTGAGCGCGTTTTGAAGTTTCGAATCTGCCAGCGTTCGAAATTGGACATGTTTCCCAACCATCCTGTGGTGTTGGGTCCTCGTTTTGAGGAGACAGCGCCCCGCGTCACCTCCTCCTCACTCCTCCTCCCCTTCCTCCTCCTCCTCCTCCTCCTCCTCCTCCTCCTCCTCCTCCTCCTCCTCCTTCTCCTCCTCCTCCTCCTCCGCGAGGTACTGGTGATGTGCCAGGAATGGCATCGGGGAGAACCTGAGTTGTTTTGGCACAGCCGCATGCGGGGACCGCCACCCATTTTGGCAAACCCCTCACATGGTTCGTGGCCCCGCAGGGAGCTCCACCGAAGGCCCCAGTGGCACAGACCGCATGCGTGGACCGCCACCCATTTTGGCACACCCCTCACACGGTTCGTGGCCGCACAGGGAGCTCCACCGAATGCCCCATTGGCACAGGCCGCATGCGAGGGCCGCCGCCTACCTTGGCACACCCCTCACACGGTTCGTGGCCCTACAGGGAGCTCCACCAAAGGCCCCAATGGCACAGGCCATGCGGGGACCGCCACCGATTTTGGCACACCCCTCACACGGTTCGTGGCCCCGCAGGGAGCTTCACCGAAGGTCTTAGTGGCACAGGCCGCATGCGGGGGCCGCCGCCCATTGTGGCACACCCATCACACGGTTCGTGGCCCCAAAGGGGGCTCCACCGAAGACCCCAGTGGCACAGGCCGCATGCGGGGACCGCCACCCATTTTGGCACACCCCTCACATGGTTCGTGGCCCCACAGGGAGCACCACCGAAGGCCCCAGTGGCACAGACCGCATGCGTGGACCGCCACCCATTTTGGCACACCCTTCACACGGTTCGTGGCCCCACAGGGAGCTCCATCGAATGCCCCACTGGCACAGGCCGCATGCGGGGGCCGCCGCCTACTTTGGCACACCCCTCACACGGTTCGTGGCCCTACAGGGAGCTCCACCAAAGGCCCCAATGGCACAGGCCGCATGCGAGGAACGCCACCGATTTTGGCACACCCCTCACACGGTTCGTGGCCCCACAGGGAGCTCCACCGACGGCCCTAGTGGCACAGGCCGCATGCGGGGACCGCCGCTCATTTTGGCACACCCCTCATACGGTTCGTGGCCCCAGAGGGAGCTCCCCCGAAGACCCCAGTGGCACAGGCCGCATGCGGGGACCGCCACCCATTTTGGCACACCCCTCACATGGTTCGTGGCCCCACAGAGAGTTCCACCGACGGCCCCAGTGGCACAGGCCGCATGCTTGGACCGCCACCGATTTTGGCACACCCATCACACGGTTCGTGGCCCCGCAGGGAGCCCCACCGAAGGCCCTATTGGCGCAGGGTCGTATGCGGGGAGCGCCACCCATTTTGGCACACCCCTCCCCCCACAGGGAGCTCCACCGAAGGCCCCGTAAGGAGCTCCCCTTTCTTTGTCCCAGCGGACCTGCGGTACTCACACCTGCATATGGTTGGGTTCTTCGCCAGTTTATTGTTTCGGGCCCACGGAATAATCGTAAGTTGACGGAGGGGTCGTACGTGGAGTTTCGGATTCCAGAGGTTGCATCAAAGTTCTTGGGCCGTCCTGTATCCCTCTTGGACCGTTTTGCGGCACTTTGGGGGGTCTCTTGGGCTGTCCTTCAGCGATCTCGTGTGCCGTTTTCTGCCGTCTTGGAGCGCTGGGAGTCCGAACGGGTGAGACGGCCCAGAGTTTGATGCTCAATCGCTTGCAGCGAATGAGGTTGGCATCTTCTTGCCCTGTGGAGGCCCTCCTGGGGTGTCTTGGGGGGCCTCTCGGGTTGTCTCGAAGACTTCTTGGGCTGTCTTCAAGTAGTGTCGTTTTTGATGCTGTTGCTGGCCAACATGAGATGATGGCAACTTCGACTCGCAACTACCCCCTCTTGGATTATCAAGTTCGGCCCCCGCGCCCCTCTCCACAATTAAATCCGATTGAACCGGGATTAAGGATATAGAGGGGGGAAAGGGGGGGTATATTTTTATCAGTGGTAGTCGAGTAGTGTCCGGCCACCTTGGGAGCTCTCTTGTGGGCCTTCTGGGGGCTCTCTTGGACCGTCGTGGGGCCCCCTTTGGACCCCTTTCTTGGGCCGTGTCCTGGTGCCTTCGGGCCTCGGGAAAGGTCCCGCGGGAAATCTCGGCAACGTTCGGCCGCGCCCGGATAGGGAGGCCGAGGCCCTCCTCCAGAATCTTTCAACCCCAAATCCCAGCATCCTTTTTTTGAATTGGTGATCGTGTTTCTATTCATTGTTTTGCCGATCGTCGCGGGCCCCCAAATCCCCCCCCCCATGGAGTAGATTTTGGTTGTCTTGGGCGCCTGTTTCGAGCAGGTGGAGTCTTCCCTCAGAGGACCCACTGCTGCAAACAGTCGAATTAAGCACCAGGCATCCCCCTCCACCCCCCTTTCCGCCCAATGTCGAAACGCCGAGTGAAAAAACGCTCACCTGAGCCTTGGCCTACTTACTGCGTGTCGTAGCGCAGCGTGCGTATCACAAAGATCAGCGATGACTGCGCCAGTCCCGAAGGACACCAAGCCCACGAGGAAAGTGAAGATGAGCATCAAACCCCCGGTCCTTGCCGGAATGTGGCGGGATGATGGCCGGCGGCGCAGAGGCCGCTTTCTTTGAGGAACACCACGGTCAGCGAGCAGGGTGGAGAGAGCGGGGGCCTTGGCGATGCCCACGCGGGCGGGGGGTCCGGCCCCACCTGGGAGCCTGGGCCCTCTTGCCGAAAGCCGGTGCGGGGACTGGTCGAAGATGAAGCCGGAGATCCGCTTCCTGCCCAAGAAGATGATGGGCCTGGCCTCGCAGACTTGGCTACGTTCAGAGCCCCGAATCATCATGGGTAACTCGGGTCAGGGATAACTCGGGTTCGTTTTTCGGGAATCCAAACCCGAGTTACCCTGGACCCGAGTTACCCCGGATAACTCGGGCGTCCAGAGCCCCGAATCATCAGGGGTAACTCGGGTCAGGGATAACTCGGGTTCCTTTTTCGGGAATCCAAACCCGAGTTACCCCGGACCCGAGTTACCCCGGATAACTCGGGCGACCAATACGTGGCCCGTCATGTTCTCTGTGGGCCCCGGGGAAGGGGCCCAGCAGCGGAGCAGTTACCCCTTGCCAGATACGGTGACGCGTCCTGGCACCATGCAACTGTTGGTGCGCGCGCATGGTTTCATGCTCAACCGTATCTGGGAATATGGATCGTGGGAGCTGCTGTCCCATTGCCGAGCCGGCCCCCCGGCCGCGGAGAAGATGAAACACGAGTCGCCCACCACTGGAGCCGCGCACACTCGCCTGAAAGCCGCCGGGCCCGTCATGGAGTCGACCACGCCACACATATCTGGGACACGAACCCAGACCGAGTGGCGAGCTCGGCGACCGTCTACAGCATAGCGCAACCAATCCAGCAACCCGGTCTCCTGGGTAAGGCTGGGCTCGCCAAACCCGCATGTTTGGCAGCTCTTGGGCCGCCAAGCCCGGATGGCCGGCGATCCCGCGCTCCACCTCTGCCTCGAACAAAAGAACATTCAGCGAGCGAAGAACGGTATACAATAAATTTTCCGCCGTCGGGGACACCTGCCCCTGGGCGACTGGAAAGTTTATACCCCTACGGTGCCACCGTAAGGGTATAAACTTTCCAGCCGCCCTGGGGCAGGTGTCCCCGACGGCGAAAAAGTTTATGTCATACCGTTCTTCGCCCGTTAAACAGAACACGCACAGGCCAAAAGTCTCTGGAGAACTTTGTGTCACGCTAGCGCAAGCGATCTGCGGGACGAGCCCGCCGAGGATCACCTCGCCCCCTGCCGCCTGAACCTTCCCCCGGCGCCGTCAGGTCGGTCGTCGGGGCGCCGCTCCAGCTCGGCCAGCGCAGCGTGCGTCGTCCTGCCAGTCGTGTGCTCGGGCGGCTCCGCTGCGAGACATGCCGACAGAAAGGGGAACGCCGCCTCGCGCGCTGCGGCTCATCGGGGGGGGCGGGGTCGGAGGGAGGAGAAGCAACACCAACACCACCAGGGGGCCCACCTCCAGCGAGGAGGTCCACAATGCTTCCCCGAGCGGGAGACTCGGGATGTCTCGAGCGAGAGGGGGGGACCACACCACCAGGGAGACCCCCCTTGCCTCCGCGCATCTCCTCGCCCTGTTGGTGTTGGTGTCGCCTTTCCTTGCTCCTAGCGGGGGGCGCGGGAGGTGGAGGAGTTGGGCAACTCTTCCCCAAGCGACTTGCGGGGATCGAGCCAACGGAGGCGAGGTGAGCGTCTGCGCGTCTGCGCGAGGCCCGTCGTGGGTCGAGGCAGGTGCAGAGAGGTGTGCCCGGGGAGCCTGGGGGAGCCGCGGGAGCTCCCAGCGCGAGCCGAGAGGCGGCGGGAGTGGGCAGCAGGGTGCACGGGGGGGGGGGGGGGCGGGGGCCTCCGCGTGCGGCCGGGCATGCGGGCCGCCAGGCAGGCCCCCAGCCAGGGCTGCCTGCGATCCGATCCGCCGCGATCCGAATCGCCGGCTGGGGCCGCGCTGCCAATCTTCTCGGGGCTCGAGAGGCAGGGGTCAGCGCAAACGGGGGTCAGCCAGAGCGCCAGAGAGCCTGCAGGACCCTGCAGGGCCCTGCAGGGCCAGCCAGGGGCGCACCGACCCGCATCTGGGCGCAGGGTCCTGCAGGATCCAGCAGGATCCTGCAAGGCCGGACTGACCCGGGTCTGGGTTGAGCCGGGCCAGAAGATCCCCGACACTCTATGCGATCTGGCAGTCTACACCGGCATCGGCCAGGGCCAGCCAGACCAGAGGCGGGGCGCGGCGGTTCGATGCCGATCCGATGCAGGGCGAGGCGCTGTCGACTCGATCCGCTCTCGGTCCGATCCGATTCCGCGATCCGAGCCATCGCAGACCTGCCAGACCAATCTCGGCTGCGCTTTGGTCAGCACGCGGGTCCGGCCGCGACCGCGGGGAAGCCCAGGAGTGGCAGAATCAGGAGGGAAAAAACAAACAGCCACAACGAATCGTCGACTCCCAGGAAAGCAGGGTAAAAGATGGGAAGTGGGGAGGGGGAAAGACGAGCACCCCGAAGCCACGGGGGAAACTATGGGCATCCTGGGTTTTGTGTCTGCGAGGGCCCCTGCGCAGGAGCGGCAAACAACGTAGTATTGGAAAGCCTCAGCCGCGTTCGCGCCCAGGACAGGCACTGCGACGTGGTGATCCCGGACCCCATCATCTCGCGCCAGCACTGCGCGCTGGAGGGCTGGGCTCGGTAGCGCATCCAGGGTCAAGTCGGGGCTGTCCCTCTACAGGAGGAATCTTAAAAGATAGCCAAAGAATTGTCAGGGGACGACGCTCAGTAGTGTTTAAACAGTTTTCCGTATGTCTTGACTATTTGTTATCTCTCGTCCAGAGTCCGCCTGTCGGGGGACACGCCCGACATGATGGCAGACCTAGGCCACATGCGAACCCTATCCCTGCCCTCCGCGATTTCTGAGGGGGACGGTGGGGTTTACCTCGTTCGGGAGCTCCCGAGCGAAGTGAACCCCTCCCTCCCCCCAAGAAATCGCGAGGGCAGGGGTAGGGCTCGCACGTGGTCCGCTACAATCATGTTGGGCTCGTGTACCCTCGCTCTTCCGCCTTTAGATCGGCAAGCGAAGAATGACATAAACATAACATCTCGGAGGTCCGCGCGGATTCCTCGCTTCCGCGCCGGGGCCCACTGGCGGCGCCTCCGGCGCCGCCACTGGCGCGCTCCGCGCGCCAGGGAGGGGGTCCAGCGCGGATCCGAGAAGTCCGCGCGGTTTTTCAGAGTTTGTATGGTTACGTCATTCTTCGTTCCCCTATCGTGTACCCTCGTACTTCTGTCCTTGGACTGCAGTACAGTGGGGGCCCATGCCAAGAAACACCCTGCCTGCCTCCAGGGTGCCCTTGGTTTCTTGGGTGTCGACGCTTTTGCGATGGGGAGCGCGACGCTCCCACGCCCAAGATCGATGGACATCCTGGGGTCTCAGGGTTGGGTTTCTTGTGGACGGCTTCTTGTGGTCGAGCCCCCACTGTAGCAAATCGTGGGAGCCTGGTATCTCCTTTAGAGTGCAGTCGCGTCGATGGGATAGCGCCGATTCAGCGTCGATGGTCGCCGATTCGCATGTAGCGTCGATCCAGCGTCGATCAGCGTCGATTCGCAAGAGTAATAAAGATGGTATGGGACGCTCCCATGAGTTGCCACAGCGGGGGGGCATGGCTTCAGCCACGGCAGAGGGGAGTTCGCGAGCCACCACGACCATCGAAGCAGATGTCGGCTTGTGGAAGAGGATCAATGGAGAGGAGGCATGTTGTCAAATCATTCCCAGTTGTTTCTTTGTATGTTGAAGCATGTCTTGAACCAAAAACATGTTCAACAGAGCTTCACAACATGATCCAAAAAGGTGAAACACAGTGTTAGTTCAACGATAGGGCTGTTAGAGTGCCCATTGTCATGGCATCCGCGAATGTCAGCAGGAAGGATGGAGTTCCTGGAGGGTTCTTGCTGATTTCGGGCCGCCATGGCCCGGGAACGGCCCCCCAAAATTGTTCAGAATGGAGAGTTGGATATCGTGGAAAGCCCCGGGTCCACCAGGACCCATTTCTTGGATTCGTCGGCGAGCGATGGGGGGGACGTGAGAATGAGAAGGCCCTCTCAGAAGGCGGCAGAGCCTCTCAGAAGTGCTCCTGGCCTTGTGAGAAGTTGTCTGTGTCTTCGGGGAAGGCTGAGACAACCACTTATCAGGAGAGGAAAAAACACACAGACACAATTAATCCTCGATTCCCAGGAAAATATGGGAAAATATGGGAAGTGGTGGGGAAGACAGAAACCCAGAAAATATGGGAAAATATGGGTTCTATTTTTATTTGTGTGTATTTATTTGAATGTCCTAATTTCCCTTTAACTTAGGTGGCCGCGGGACTCCGAGACTTCTGAGGAGGCCCGCCCCGCCTCGCCTCCCCCGGACTCGCCGCCGATTGCTGCCACAGATGCCTCGTCCTTCGAAGCACACCCTGGACGCTGCCTGGCAGATCGGTCCAGTCATCATACTGGACCCGAGATACACCTTAGGCGATGCTTAAGAAAACCTAAGTTTTCGCCCAGAGTCTCGATTATTCTTAACGTTTCAATGTAAATCCTAAGATTTGGATGGGAAATTTGGGTTTTTATGCAAGTTCTGAGACTATGAATGTCTTAACCCATGATTTCTAAAGCATTTCGCAGGGTGTATTTCTCTTTCACTTCGGACGTTTCGCGCACGCCGGAGATACTGTCCGTCGTCGATCTTCTGGGTGTTGGGCGGACGGAGGCCAGCGACGAAGACGGAGTCGTTCCTTGCCGTCTGGCAACCGGTGTGGAGCAGGAGGGCCAGAGGTACAGTGGGGGCCCATGCCAAGACGCACCCTGCTTGCCTCCAGGGTGCCCTGGGTTTCTTGGGATTCGATGGCTTTGCCATGGAAGGCGTGACGTTCCCAAGCCAAAAACCCATGGACGTCCTGGGGTCTCAGGGTTGGGTTTCTTGTGGAAGGTCTCTTGTGGTCGGGCCCCTACTGTAGATCTTGTATCTGCGGCCTGGCATCGACAGTCGAGAAGCGGGGGCCGGCGCGCTGGAACGGCAGCCCGCAGGACTCCCGCGGCAGCAGGGCCGGGTGCAGCGCAGGGAGGTTTGGGAGCGGCGCTGGGGCGGAGCCGTGATCCGGAGGAGACCGACGTGGGCAAGGGGGCACGAGGCGACGAGCGAAGGCGGGAGAGGAGTGGGGTTGAGGAGGGGCGCGACGGAACACAGGAGGTGAGCGGGGAAGGTGAGCACGGAGCACAGGGGCGCGACGGAACACAGGGGCGCGACGGAACACAGGAGGTGAACACAGGAGTGGGGTTGAGGAGGAGCGATGGGGTTGGAGGTGAGCGGGGAAAGGCGGGGTATGCGCGGTCCAGAACCGTTGCTCAGCGCGTCGCGCTGTCGATTCTGGTGCGCCACGCCTCGGCGCGGCACGCGAGCCACGCCCCAGCAGTCCCCAGGCATCGGCGCCCCGAGCTTTGCCCACCCCCCCCTCGGGGGCGGCACAGAGGGGGGTGATGACCATGATATCTCTCCCTAGATGTCATGGCGCCTCCTCTTACCTCATTACGTCCCTGGCCCCTCCCCTTGGGCCGCGCACATGCCGTCGGCCATGGTCTGCGCCCCCTCCTCCTGGACGCCCCCCTCTTGGCCGCACCCGGCCCCCACCCCTCGAAGCGGAGCGGCACGCTGCAGCCGCTCGCAGGGTACCGGCGTGTTGCCCGGGGGGTTCGCCGCCCCGACGCGCCGAGCAGAAGAGAGTGCCCGACCGCAGCCGCGGCATCGCTCGGACGTGTGCATCTCTTCTCGGCGAGGGCCATCGAGGAGCATCCTGGGTCATCGAGCGGCGAGGACCATCGAGGAGCATCCTGGATCATGGAGCGAACAAGAAAACACGCGCGATAACTGCAATTTTACGGGGGAAGGGACGTCCTAGCGGCGGCAAGTAGCGGGCGGGAGGGGACAGGGTGGGAGGGAGGCAAGGGGTGCAGGGGCGAGGAGGGGGGTGACCTCGGGGGAACCGAAACCAGCACCAGCATAAACATGTTTGTTCGAAGTCCTGCGTGGCTTTCCTGGATGGGCGCTGGATCCCCCTGGCGGGGCCACCGTCACCGCCCCTGGCGCGCTGCGTGCGACAGGGAGGGGGATCCGGCGCCGATCCAAGACATCCGCGCGGACCTCTGAAAGATTTTGTGTTGTGGCTTGGCATCGCTCGGACGCGTGCATTTTCCCTTCGGCGAGGACCTTCGAGGAGCATCCTCGACCATCTGTCGAAAAAAACACGCACGAAACCAAAAAAACACAGGAAATGGACGTCCGAGCGATGCCCAGGTGGGTGGACCGAGGTAATTATAAGATCGAGGTCGGTTCGGGGAGGGTGCCCTGATGTTATTTGTGTTTGTTGGATGTTGCTCTTGTGCATCCTGGGGCAGGGCACCTTGAATGTTCTTCGGTTCGGGCCGGCGGAGGGTCTCATGTTCTCGGGGGATGCTCTTCTGTCCTAGGTCCGGCTGTCTGCAGACTTGTTCGAAGGAGAGAACACGCCATAAACTTAAAACTGTTGGCGCTCCGCGCGGATTCCTTGGATCCGCGCTGGGCCCCCTCGGCGGCGCCTCTGACGCCGCCCCTGGCGCGCTCCGCGCGCCATGGAGGGGGGTCCAGCGCAGATCCAAGAAATCCGCGCGGGGTGCCAAAAGTTGATGTTTTGTGTAGTTTTGTCTTTCTTCTACAGTCGACCATGATCGTCAGGATGGGGCAACTTCCAAGGCTGCCCTTGCATCCTTGCCCCTTCGGCATTCGGCACCCTTCGGCAGTCTGCTGCGCCCCGCACGGAAGACGCCAACATGGCGCTCCGAGGCCCTTGCACATCCGTGCCGCGCATCCTCGCTCTCCTGGCCGAGTGTACCCCGTGCTCCTCCGAGGAGAGGAGATGGGGGGGGCAGGAGGGGCCGTCAAAAACTGCTCCCGCGGGACCTTGCTCCTCCGAGGAGAGGGAGTGGGGGGGGGCAGGAGGGGCCGCCGGTGGAGAGAGAGCAGCCGGCAGGGTCCCCCCGGGGGCGAGCGGGCCTCCCTGGCCGCCGTCCGTCGGCGGAGGGGGCCCCCGGCGCCGAGTTGTCGGGGGCCACGGGAGGAGCTCGACTCCGAGAGGGGCGCCGTGTATGCGATCGACTGCAGGCGTGCCACCTCCCCAGCGCCCTCGTTTTTGGGGGAGCGCGAGTCAGGAGGGACAAAAAAAAACACAGACACAACGAGTCGTCGATTCCCCTAGAAAATATAAGAAACTATGGGAAGTGGGGGGGGGGAAGACAAAAACCCAGAACATATGGGGAAAATATGGGGAATCATGCTATTTGTGTATATATATATAATATATATATATATATATATATATATATGTGTGTGTGTGTGTGTGTGTGTGTGTGTGTGTGTGTGTGTGTGTGTGTGTGTGTCAGGGCACCTTTATTCTAGGCCTCCCAGGTGGGGTCGGAGTAGATGGGGTCGGAGGATCGCGCCGCATCGGCGATGCATCCCCGATGCATCCCCGATGCATCGGCAATGCGGCGAGATCCTCCGACCCCATCTACTCGGACCCCATCTAAGATGCCTCTAAAGACTCGAGTGCGCCAGAACTCTGGTTTACCTGCGCGTTCTGACGAGCCCGCCCCGGATTTGGACGGTCCAGACTTCGTGGGATGTTTACCGTGGGAGTTCGCATCAGATTTCAGGTTGGGTCTCGTCATTTCCCCGATGGCCACTGCCAGGCCAACCCGAGTCCCCCGTACCCGGGTCTTACGTCTACCCGATCTCGTGCAAAGAAGAAATAGAAGAAGATGAAGAAGAAACACAGCTAAATAGACATCAGTTCCTCGAGCACCGCGCAGGCTGGTTGGGTTCCTGGTCATGTTCGGGCTCCGGGGGCCTTCGTTGGGCTGCGGGGCCGTCGACCAAAAGGGCTCGGGATGAAAAGCCGGTCCCCGGGGGGAGAGGGTCCAGACCTTCGGAGGGGTCCACACTTTGAGTAAGTCGCGGCGTCGGAGGTCTGGGTTGAGGATGCGCAGGACGTCAGGAGTGGAAGTAACGACAGGGTCTCTAGGGGTATGCATAGGATTCGAGGGATGCCGTGGAAGTTGTTTTCGGAGGGGAGGCAGGGGCGGGGGGGGGATCGACAGGTGAAGCGAGGGTCTTTGAATGGGGCCAGGATGCCGAGCATTGGCTGGTCGTAGGATCAAGGATTTTCCCAGGAGGGACTGGACCGTCAGCCGAGAAGAGACACGCTCGCTCTACAACTTAGCCACCATTGGCAGCCAGATTGGATTCCGCCTTGCAGGATATCTCATTCAATCAGCCGCAAGGGGCTTAAACACTGCATCCTGGGCATCTTTGCGATTCGACTTTGCACGACTGCTCAGCTGGACTCATAGCCTGGGGTGCAAGGCTTTCGAAAAATGTTGGTGCCCATTGGGCAATGTCAATGTCACTCCGAATGGCCGCATTGAGTGATGGTTCGACGTTGCCCAGCGCAACACATCGTAGATTACACTATGGTAACATACCGCTTGATCCAGTGATTAGTTCGCGGCCCGGATGGATTCTGCCCGCTGCATTTGTTCACATGTTTCTTTCATCTCTTGTCTCGGTCGCCGCTTTCCATATTGATCTATCATCCGGCATAATGGTATACAGCGATTGCGTGAAACCTACATGTTCGGCCTCGACCAGTCTGTCAACGCGTTTTACTTTTATGCCATTATTGTATGTTCCCAGTCGACATGGAGGTAGAGACGGGAAGATGAGGATGACATGGGGAAGGACGCTTCTCACGGGATCTGCGCTCGTAGCAGAACGTAGGGCACATCCATGCGCCATCCCGAGATCAGCATTCCCAGAAGTCTTCTGCCACGGGTATTTGTCTCCACCTCTTGGGCAGTTTATGGCGGCCTCTCTGAAACTATGATTTCATTGATGGCAGGCTGCAGGGGACGAAGGGCATCTGTTCCCATGTGTTTTCTCCTGGTACCCCCTGCACAGACCGTTTTCTTGTTCAGAAGAAGCGATGGGTGCCCTACCCACTGTGAGACTCCGAGTTGGCCGAGAGCGTCTCAGCATTCGCAGGCCGGCCTGCGGAAGTGACCCTGCAGGATGATTCACAAGCGTTGTGCTGTTTTTCCCAACCATCCTGTGGTGTTGGGTCCTCGTTTTGAAGAGACAGCGCCCGCGTCCTCACTCCTCTCCTCCTCCCCCCCTCCTCCCTCCTCCCACCATCATCATCATCGTCATCATCATCATCATCGTCATCATCAACATCACCATGATATTCGGCGTCATCATCAGCATCACCCTCCGCATGCCTCTATTTCGGCACACCCCTCACACGGTTCGTTGTCCCGTAGGGAGCTCCACCGAAGCCCCCAGTGGCAGGGTTCGCATGGCGGCCCGCCCCATTTTGGCGCACCCCTCACACGGTTCGTGGCGCCATAGGGAGCTCCACCGAAGGCCCCAGTGGCAGGGTTCGCATGGCGGCCCCGCCCCATTTTGGCGCACCCCTCACACGGTTCGTGGCCCCATAGGGAGCTCCACCGAAGGCCCCAGTGGCAGGGTTCACATGGCGGCCCCGCCCCATTTTGGCGCACCCCTCACACGGTTGTGGCCCCATAGGGAGCTCCACCGAAGGCCCCAGTGGCAGGGTTCGCATGGCGGCCCCGCGCCCATTTTGGCGCACCCCTCACACGGATTTCGTGGCCCCATAGGGAGCTCCACCGAAGGCCTCGTGTGGCATAGGGAGCTCCACCGAAGGCCTGGCAGGCCCAGGGTTCTTGCATGGCGGCCCCGCCCCATTTTCGCTCACACGGTTCGTGTCCCCATAGGGAGCTCCACGAAGGCCTCAGTGGCAGGGTTCGCATGGCGGCCCCGCCCCATTTTGGCGCACCCCTCACACGGTTCGTGACCCATAGGGAGCTCCACCGAAGGCCCCAGTGGCAGGGTTCGCATGGCGGCCCCGCCCCATTTTGGCGCACCCCTCACACGTTCGTGGCCCCATAGGGAGCTCCACCGAAGGCCCCAGAGGCAGGGTTCGCATGGCGGCCCCGCATTTTGGCGCACCCCTCACACGGTTCGTGGCCCCATAGGGAGCTCCACCGAAGGCCCCAGTGGCAGGGTTCGCATGGCGGCCCCGCCTCATTTTGGCGCACCCCTCACACGGTTTGTGGCCCCATAGGGAGCTCCACCGAAGGCCCCAGTGGCAGGGTTCGCATGGCGGCCCCGCCCCATTTTGGCGCACCCCTCACACGATTCGTGGCCCTGCAGGGACATAGTCAGTGACAGGGTTCGCATGGCGGCCCCGCCCCAGTGTGGCGCACCCCTCACACGGTTCGTGGCCGCATTGGGAATTCCTTTTGCTTCGTCCCACCTGCCCTGCGGTATTCACGTTTGCATATGGTTGGGTCCTTCGCCAGGATAATTTTGCAAGGCTACCGAAACGTGGCTCCCAGGTACGCAGTTGACAGTAGTTTCAAACTTGAGGCCAGAGCCGTCGGGGTAAGCCTGGCTAATACGTTCTAGGGCCCCCGTGCTGGTGAGCTAAGCCACACGCGATGTCTGTAGAGGATGTGTGTTGCCGTGTATGTCTTGAGATGCTGTACTCTGTGTTCCTCAATAGTTCTGGGGGTACCTGTAGTCCCGGGGGGGTACCTATAGTCCGGGGGAGGGGTACTTGTAGTCCGGGGGGGGGTACCTGTAGTCCGGGGGGGGGGTACCTGTAGTCCGGGGGGGGGTACCTGTAGTCCGGGGGAGGGGTACTTGTAGTCCGGGGGGTACCTGTAGTCCGGGGCCCCAGAACTATTGAGGGACACAGAGTAGGCGTTTGGGCACGAGCCCGTAGCACAGAGAAAGGACACCCAGTGCAGGTGCGTGCGTGAGTAGGGGGAGGGTGAAGATGATGAAGAGGATAAGGACGGGGAGGGGGAGGAGGATGATGAGGGATGAGGATGATGTATGGGGAGGAGGGGACGGGGAGGGAGGCATGGGACCTTCTAGATTCCTTCTGTCATTGTCATCCGATCCCCTCCCCAGCACCAACGGCACCTTCCTGAATGGCATCCGGCTTCCCTCGAAGCAGGCCTTGGGGGGTGGGGGCGGCTGGCATGCCTCCGATCTCATTGAGAGTGTCCCCGGCATTGCCGCTGTCATCTACTTCGACCCTTTCGCCTCGTTGCCCTCCTTTGCGCTTCCACACACACACATACACCAGCTTATCGTGCATACACACACGTACATTGATACTACGGGGCCGTGGTCTTTGTGATTGTTATACGTCAACTTTCAAGTATACATACGTATGCAATTGTATGTCTTGATATGTGTATACATTGGTCGCGCTCCATCCTCCCCCTCCAAGAAATATGTGCATACTAGCGTACACATGCGCA
This sequence comes from Prorocentrum cordatum, assembly GCA_963575745.1. NCBI lineage: Eukaryota > Dinophyceae > Prorocentrales > Prorocentraceae > Prorocentrum > Prorocentrum cordatum. The sequence goes on from CAUYUJ010001375.1 coordinate 100,316, forward strand.
CACAGAGAAATGTTTTCAAACAGCGGCACGGACATGACATGCAGGCGCCGCGAACAGCGCGGGCAAGCGTTGCAGCGCAATCGCGATGGGCTCAGCAGGCGGGAGAAAAGTTGCCGCGACAGCAGAACGGCCCGAGCATGCAGCACCAGCATCTGGAGCGTCAGTGACAACGGACGGGCACGCACCGCACGCTGTCCCACGAAGCCGCACGAATGCCGTCCACGTTCGGCACATCCATGTCTGCCGGGCGCAGTGGCGGCGAAAGCGAGCGGGGGCTCGGCTGCGGCGGAAGCGGGCGGTTCAATGCAAACAAACTCTGTGGTCCGAACGCCGCAGACACCAATTGCTCGCCCCACGACCCTTCTAGCTGTATGCGGCGAGGGAGAGCTAGTGCACGGCATGGGAGACCCCGCGGCGGAGAAGCCCCTCAGATCGCAGCTCAGACGGACTGAGCCGCCACTCCTGACACGTGCGCAGGTGCCTGCCGCGCCCCGAGTGGGCACCTCGAGAGGACATGGACAAACGTGCCTGCGACGAGGGTGGCGCCGCTTCTGCCAGCCAGAGCTCCCAATATGGCAGGGGGAGGGCGAGGATTGCCGGATCCTGGGGCCCGGCGCTCCAGCTCCAGAAAAAGGTACCAGTTCTACATCAAAGGTTGGGGGGCGTGCTGCTTCGACAGCCCCAACCCTACTTCAAGCATTGGCGAGCGCTTCGGATCAAGCCCTGTCTGAAGTCGACCTCGCCACCCGCCGCACAACGACTCCGCGCCCTGGGTGAGCACGCAGGGGCCGAGACCGAGACATCAGCAGCGGGGAACATCCGATGGTGCTCGACGAGGTGCGCGGTGTCGTCACGGCCAGTACGGCAGCAAATTGGCACGGGCCGAGAGAGCGCGATTCCCTTTTTTGGTTTGAGATCAGTGTGTCCCGTCGGGGACATCCACGCAGCCACAGACGACAGGATGGACGCCCGATTAGCAGGCCCGCCGAATGGAATCCGAGTCGACAATGTCGGGCGATCGCACCACATCGCCGATGCATCGGCGATGCGGATCGATGTGGGCGACGACTTTCTCCACGCGGACGTCGCCGATGCACCACCGACGTCGCCGATGCGTCGGCGACGCATCGGCGATGCGGCGCGGTCCTCCGACCCGATTTACCCAGAGCCTATGTTGGAGACTCCCAGGAAACGCAGCCCCGGACGACAGGAAAGTTGTCGGATTGCCCCCCCGCCAGGGTTCGATGAACAGTTGTGTTTGTCCTCCCACCGAGCAGAAAGGAAGCGAGCACGAGGTTCGCGCGCCGGAAAAGTGCACGCGCATGTTTTCGCACCGACCAAGGCGTTTCCCCAATGTATCTCATCATCCACATGAAGCAGAGGCACCCTACTTGGAGCCGATCCGCGCGACGGTGAGCATTGTGGATGATCGTGATCGCGGCCGCGAGGGTTGCCTCATCGCCGTCGGCGCCGTCGCCGCCATCTTCGCACCCACGGCGATGCTGGCTGTAGCGATGTCGGCTCAATGTTGATTTCCGCACCAATGCCGGATGTCAGCCCAAGACAGAACGAAGAACCCTGTCTGGACTCCGCTGTCGGTCTTTGGTTGACATTTGCTTCGGCACCCCAGCCACGCTAAATAATATATGGCGCAGGCGTCGCCCCGCCATGGAGGCTTCATCGCGCGCACCGCG
>CAUYUJ010001376.1:0-57500 GCA_963575745.1 Prorocentrum cordatum
TGGTGATGGGGATGATGTTGTGGATGCTGGTGGTGGCTAGTCTCATGCTGATGCTGACGTTGGAGGTACGTATGATCATGCGTGTTGTGGTGGTTACGCCGTGTATGATGATTGCGATGATGGCGATGATGACGACGATGTATGATGCTGATGATGACGACGATTCTGATTCCGACGAAGATGACGATGACGATGACAATGATGATGCTGCTGATGATGATGATGCTGAGGATGATGACGATGCGGACGATGACGAGAATGATGATGATGACGACGATGGTGTTGATTATGATGATGCAGATGCTGATAATGATGATGCTGCTGATGATGATGCTGGTTTTTATGATGGTGGTGGTGGTGGTGATGATGTCAGGGTGAGGGTGATGATGCTGACGATGATGATTATGGTTGTGGTAGTGGTTATGCATATCGTTGGCGATCGTGATGTCACCGGCGGCGGTGGCGATCATCATTTCGATGATGCTGCTGATGGTGGTGATGATGATGCTGCTGGTGATGATGATACTGGCGACGATTCTGATGATGGTGGGCGCATTCGTCTTGAACATTTGCAGCATTTTCAAGGATTGAGAGCGCTAAGTTGAAGCTGTGCCTCTCGTCTTCTCGCCGCGCCCATTATTCTCATCATGTTGCAACAGCTTCAGATATTGAGGGTGGGTCGTTTCCAAAATCGTTTCCCAGATGGGGTCGTCGCTTTAGCGCCGCGCGCATTTTTGGGCATGCAGGGCAGTTCCTTTTCGAAGTGGGGCCCTCGCCCTTGCGCCGCGTGCAGTTGCTTTCAAACATTTCACAGCGTTTGCAAACTATGGCGCGCAGATCATTTTCAGCATCAGACTCGCCGCAGCACCGCGCACATTCGTTCCAACAGCTTGCAACGGCTGGGTTGGTGAAGCACGGCTCTTCATCATAGGGCCCTCGCTGGAGACCTCTCGGTGTCTCGAGCGCCCAAAGCTGAGCAGCCGCAGCGAACCGCGCGGATCGAGGGCGGCACCCTTTCAAGATGGAGCTCTCGCCTGCGACTTCCTCGAAGACCATGGCCACGAGTTGATTCTCGAAGACGCCCACGGCGAATCACAACCGCCCGCTGCCTCTTGGAATCGCCCATGTGGCCGAGCGCTGTGGCACGAGCTCCGCTAGGCTATCGGACCATGTGTTCCCCCAGCCGTTGCGGCAGTGCTTCGGGGAACATTTGGGGGAGGATGGCGGGGAAGATGAGGAGGAGGAGGAGGAGGAGGAGGAGGAGGAGGAGGAGGGGGAAGGGGGAGGAGGAGGGGGAGGGGAGAAGGATGGGGCATCTTGGGAGCCTCTGGGGGCACTCTTGGGGCTTCCTGGAAGCTTCCTGAGAGCCTCTTGGAGGCATCTTGGGGACCTCCTCGGGCTTCTTGGGAGCCTTAGGGGGCTTCTCGGGGGCCTCTTCTAGTCTTTGCCCGTGTTAAGGCGTTCCTGGCCCGTCTGACGCCGTCGGAAGCCGTCTTGGGGGACTCTCTGGGCCGATTTGGGGCCGTCTTGGGGGCCTCTTGGGCCGTTCTGGGGCCATCTTGGAGGCCTCTTGGGCGATCTTGGGGCGATCTTTGGTGGCTCCTGGGCCGTCTCGGGCTGTCGGAAGGCCGAGAGAAGAGCATCGAGGAGCATCTCTGATCATCGAGAGCAAAAGCACGCACGACATCGACACATGCACATGGAGTGGACGCGCCCGGGCGATGGCAGGTCGCCCGTTGGCTCTCGGATATGTTCTTGCCTCGAGATGCCTCCAGCAGCCGCTCTTCGTGGGGAGCTCTCTGGGGGCGCTCGAATCGCCCCGAGCGGCCGCTAGAGGCCCGCACTAGGACCCTCCTCCTCGTCCTAGTTCCCCTCCGCCTCGCCCCCCCGCTTCCTCTCCTCCTCCGCCTCCCCCCCCTCCTCCTCCTGCCCCTCCTCCTCCTCCTCACTCCTCCTCCTCTCCTGCTTTCCTCCTCCTCCTCCTCCTCCTCCGCCTCCTACTCCTCCCTCCTCCTCCTCCCTTCCTCCCCCTCCCGCCTCCTCCTCCCCTCCCCCCCCCTCCCCCTCCTCCTCCTCCTCCTCCTGCTCCTCCTCCTCCGCCTCCGCCTCCTCCTCCTCCTCCTCCCATATCCGGGGTTGTGGCCGTCCCTTCTTCTTCCAGTGCGACCCCGTGGCCCCCCCTCCCTCGTCCGCGCGCGCGCCTCGGGCCACGATGCTCGAGGAAGAAGCCGCATGGACAGAACAGGGCTGGACCTAAACGGTGTTTTTGTCGATCTCGTCGGCCGTTTTCGTTTCGGCTTCGCTCTGCGGTAGAGGCGGCCTCGAGACAACAGCGAGGGAGAGTGAGAACAAGACGAAAGCGAGCAACACCGTTTAGGTTCAGCCCTGGGACGGAAAGCTGTGGGGGTCCGCGCGGATCTCTTGGGTCTGCGCGGGACCCCCCACGACGGTGCCTTTGGCGCCGCCACCTGGCGCGCTTCGCGCGCAAGGGAAGGGAAGGGGGGGGGTCCTGCGCCAATCCAAGAAATCCGCGCGGACCGTCGAAAGTTTAGGTTTGTGCAGCGTTTCTTCCTGAGGGGAAGGCGTGCTCGCGTTGTGAAACAAATCTCAATGGGGGGGGTTCGGGTAGTTTTCTGTATCTGGGGGTCCTCGCCGAGCCCCAGGCTTCCACAAGAATTCTCGGGATGAATCGCGGGCTCTGGGCAAGGGGCGGGGACTTCCGGGGGCCGCGCATTGAAATGGGGACCGAGGTGCAAGATCGAGGTCAGTTCGGGGAGGGTACCCTCGTGGTCTTCGTGCTTGTTGGATGTTCTCGTGCATCCTGGGGAGGATGTCCCTGCATGTTCTGTGTGTTTTGTCCGGCGGAGGGTCTCATGCTCTTGAGGGATGTATCCCGTTGTCGCTCAACTGGGTTGCGACAGCACGGATTTCCCGCAGGCTGCTCTCCACAGTCTCCAGTAATTCGCCGATGATCGCCCTATTTGTAAAGATGAGTCAGGTACCCTTTACGCTTTCGGCGAGCTTGGTGCGAGCAGCCTGAGCACTACAGAAGAAAACATCTTCTGGCCCAGGAGGAGGTGGAGGAGGAGGAGGAGGAAGAGGAGGAGGAGGAACGGGAGGAGGGGGAGGGGGAGGAGGAGGAGGAGGAGGAGGAGGAGGAGGAGGAGGAGGAGGAGGAGGAGGAGGAGGATCAGGAGGATCAGGAGGAGTGTGTGGGGTCCTCACCACGAGCGGTGAACGTATCCGTCTATCCTCTGCGGTCCCCCGCAGAATCGGTTTCGCCCCCCCCACTTTCGACCCCCTGCTGATCCATACACTTCGCAGTCTACCCCCTACCCGGATCTCAGGAGGAAAACCCACAGACACAATCAATCGTCGATCCCCCCGAAAATATATGGGAATCTATGGGAAGGGGCGGGAAGACGAAAACCCAGAAAAAATGTGGAAAACATGGGAAATCCGGCTACTTGTGTCTATTTATTTACTTGTGTGTGTGTGTGTGTGTGTGTGTGTGTGTGTGTCCCAGGGCCCCTTCAGATTCCTGGCCCCCCCCCCTTCGGCGCACACGAGCCTTCAGTCGGGCCTGTCCCCCTACTGGGGGATTTTCGACGACAAATAACAAATACCCCCCAAATGATCAAAAGTACTCCTAACATGGTAGTTTTTTTGTTTATTCTTTGACCTTTTTGGCGTATTGTTTGGGTACTTCTATCTATTCGTCGAGAATCCCCCTGTAGGGGGACACGCCCGACATCACACGAGCCTCTCCCCCGCCCTCTCCGGAGCACCGGAGCACCCCCTGCGCCCCCGCCGCCCTCGCCGCCCTCGGCGCCCGGGCCCGCCTTGCGCCCGCACCGCCACTCCGCGCCTCGGCGTGGCGCGCGCCGCCCTCCCCGCGGCGGGAAGGCTTGCCACGGCGGGAGGCCTCTCGCGTTATGTCGGGCCTGTCCCCCTACATGGGGATTTTCGACGAAAAATAAATTACCCCAGTGCGACCCTACCTAGGAGTTGGAGCCCCTAGGAAAGCAGCATTAGTAGTAAGGGTAAACGACGTCCTCCTCTTTCTCCTCATCGTCGCAGTTGCCTTTGCTTTTGCTTGTTTTTGCTTTTGCTTGGTCTTGCTTTTGCTCTGCCTTCGCACACACACACACACGCATGTTTTTGCATTCGCTCACCGGGTGGGCTCTCTGATCGTACTGTTGCACATTGCTTTTGCTTTGTTTTTCCTTTGCTTTGCTTTTGCTTTTGCTTTGCTTTGCTTTGCGTTGCTAGTGCTTTGCTTTGCTGTTGCTGCTGTTGCTTTGCCTTTGCTTTGCTGCCATGCTATGCTGTGCTATGCTATGATATGCTGCACTATGCTATGCTATGCTATGCTATGATATACTGCGCTATGCTGCGCTATGATACGCTACGCTAGGCTGCGCTGTGTTATGCTAGGCTATGGTATGCTATGCTATGCTGCGCTATGCTATGCTATGCTGTGCTACGCTGCGCTATTCTATGCAATGCTATGCTATGCTATGCTGCGCTATGCTAAGCTAAACTAAGCTACAGCTAAGCGAAGCTAAGATGAAGCTAAGCTAAGCCAAGCTAAGCTAAGCCAAGCTAAGCTAAGACGAGACAAGCTAAGCCAAGCTAAGGGGGCGCGACTGGGGGAACCGCGGGGCGGGGACTGGGGGAACCGCCCGGGGCGCGTTCCACTGCCCGGCCCCTTTAAGCTAAGAGAGTAAGAACCCTCTAGGCAGAGCCTAGGTAGGGAAAAATACCACCAACAAATCAAGAAATAGTCCACCAATAGTCCGGGGATTATTTTTCGAGTAGGGTTTTTTTGGGGGGTATTTTTTTTTTCCGTCGAAAATCCCCCTGTAGGGGGACACGCCCGACATAACTCTCGCGTCATGGCGTCGGCCTCCGGGGGCCCCTGCCAGGCCCCTCGGGGCCGCCGACGGACTGGCTCGGGAGGAAGGGAGCCGGTCCTGGGGAAGGGGTCCAGACCTCTCTGATCGGGGGAGCGTAAGACCCGGGTTTGCCGGGACTCGGGTTCGCCATCGTTTTTTGACGACCGTGACTCGGATTTTGACGAGGAGGAGTTTCGTGGGATGTCTGCAGCGGGAGGCCTCGTCAAAATGCAGGCTCGGCCTCGTCATTGTTTTGACGACCTCGTCGGGGATTTCCGAGTCCCCCGTACCCAGGTCTTACGTCTCCCCGATCTGAGGGTGGGCGTGGCGCAGAGATCACGACGTCGGGGGTCCGGCCGCTTCTGCGCCCAGGCCTGCATCGCATCCGCTCTCCGCCGCCGCCTGCCAGCGCTGCGCGTGTCCACTTCCTCCATTCTGGCGTTTCCTCCTTCGTTCTGCCCTCATCCCTCCGTCCGTCCTTTCGCTGGCTCGCTGGCTCGCTCTCTTTCTCTCTCTCTCTCTCTCTGCCTCTGCCTCTGTCTCCGTCTCCGTCTCTGCCTTTGTCTTTGTCTCTGTCTCTGTCTCTGTCTCTGTCTCTGTCTCTGTCTGTCCGTCTGTCCGTCTGTCTGTCTGTCTGTCTGTCTGACTGACTGACTGACTGACTGTCTGTCTGTCTATTAGTCAGTCTGTCTGTCTGTCTGTCTGTGTGTCTGTGTGTCTGTCTGTCTGTCTGTCTGTCTGTCTGTCTGCCTGCCTGCCTGCCTGCCTGCCTGTCTGTCTGTCTTTCTGTCTGTCTGTCTGTCTGTCTGTCTGTCTGTCTGTCTGTCTCTCTTGTTTCTACATATGTATACGTTGTATACACTCTAGACGAGTTGCCCTGATCAGTTGCCCTGATCAGGGATGTGGGGGAGCATGCAGTGGACTAAAAGGCTGGGTAAGACGTCATTCCCCAAGAGGGGGAGGATGGAGAAGGAATCGGAGGAGGAGCAGGAGCAGGAGGAGGCGGAGGAGGAGGAGGAATACGAGGGGGGGAGAGGGGGAGGAGGAGGGGGAGGAGGAAGGAGGAGGAGGAGGAGGAGGAGGAGGAGGAGGAGGAGGAGGAGGAGAAGGAGAAGGAGAGGAGGAGAGGAGGAGGAGGAGGAGGAGGAGGAGGAGGAGGAGGAGGAGGAGGAGGAGGAGAGGAGGAGGAGGAGGAGTAAGGAGGAGGAGGAGGAGGAGGAGGAGGAGGAGGAGGAGGAGGAGGAGGAACTCGTGGAGGCCTCTCGTGGAGGCCTCTTGGGTCGCCTTGGGGGTCTCTTGGCAGTCCTAGGGTCCTCTTGGTGCGTCTTGGGTGCCTCTAGGGAGCCTGGGGGCATCTTGGGGGCTTTGTGGGGGCCTCTTGGGGTCTCCTGGGCACCCCTGGGGGCCATCTTGGGGCACCCTTCGGGGCCATTTTTGGTCCATCTTGGAGGAGATGTATCAAAGGAGGGGAGCTTCCCAATTAGCCCTCAGGAGGCCAAAATGTGGCCAAGACCTTAGTTTGGCCTTCTCGCTGAGGCCATCTACAGGGGCATGGATCAAGTGCTGATCGCCAAACAAGGCGTCCACGGTTTACGTATTCGATCATGGGCCCTTGTTAACCACAACCATCCGGCTTTCGCTCCGAAAACCGCTGGAAGCCGCCAACGACCGCGGGAAACCGCCGAAGACCTTCAGAAAACCGCCGAAGACTTTCGAAGACCGCCCGAAGACCGCCGACCGAACACCGTCCGAAGACCGCCGAAGACCGCCGAAGACGTCCCAGGAACGATGGGTAGCAAAAGGTCCATGCTCGAACACGTAACGTGGCCGAGCAAGTGCACTTACCGTCCGCCCGGCGCGACGCGGCGAGGAGAAATTCGCAGGATAGCCTCGCCGCTGCACCGCAGGCCGACCCGGGCCGGCGAGGCCAGTGCTGGGACACCTCCTGGGCGATCGCCGCACGTGGGTTAGCAAAAACGCCGGGCTGCATCGCGAGTGGCATGCGGGGAGGATCGGCAACACCCCAACATACTTATACTATATGTGCGTCGCCCCCCCAGGGGCGACGCGCGCACCGAGAAATCTTATAGTATATGCGTCGTGGCGGGCGCTTTCTGGCCACACCGCTCGGGAAACGATATACTACAAGATGGGTATACTATATGTTCGGGTCGGACGCGCGCCTCCAAGGCGGACATCTAGTATTAGTATGTCTCTGTGCGTCCCAGAGGAGGAGGAGGAGGAGAGGGAGAAGGAGGAGGAGGAGGAGGAGGAGGAGGAGGAGGAGGGGGAGGAGGAGGAGGAGGAGGCGAAGGCGGAGGAGGAGGAGGAGGATGGATAGGATAGGATAGGACGCCACCTGGAGACATGTCCAAGCTTGGGAGGCATCACGCCCGCCGACGAAGACCCGGTGGGGCGCACCACCAGCGGGAAGTTTGCTCGGCCACGTTGAGGGGCGACGTCTCCCCGCGCTGACGACAGGTGTGCCCACCCAGAGCCCCTGGCACGAGCAGCATCCTCCTCCTCGTCCTGGTCCCCGTTCCCCGTCCACCTCCTCCTCCTCCTCCTCCTCCTCCTCCTCCTCCTCCTCTCATCCTCCTTCTCCGTATCCTTCTTCTCCTCCTCCTCCTCCTCCTCCTCCTCCTCCTCCTCCTCCTCTTGGATACGCTCATGCAGATGGGCCAGCCTCTGCTCATAGGGAACGACACTGAGTTCCGAAACGCAGCCAACCAATGTGGACTCCATCACCTGCCGAGTCTGCGCAGCTTCGGAACCGACTCGCTGAGCAGGCACAGCCCGATCGATGGCAGCACGGATTCTGGGATTCGGGGCGAGCCCACGCCGGAGTCTCGGGAGGACTTCGGACCCAGCTCGGGCGGGGGGGGAGGAGGCGCAGCAATTCGCCAGCTTGATGGCCTTCTCCTGGCCCCCCCCCACGCTTCACGCACAGCAGTGGAACGCGATTGGCCGCATCAGGACCGGCTGGGTCTCTGGATGGATGGGCGAGCCTCGAGCCAGCAGCCGCGCCGAGCTGATGCCCGAGGCTCCGCTCCGTCGGAGGCCTCAGGAGGGCGGGGGTCCCAAGACACCCGTTCAGGGACAGGTTGCTCTGGGATGCCGCCACCTCTAGACAGTGACTGCGTGGCCAGCCGGGCGCCCCCGAACCCCAGTGGTGCCGACCCTCCCGCCTCAGTTTCCGACGCATGCGAAAGAGAACGGGCCTGCGCCACCGAGTTTGCTCGGACTCGAAGTAGCATGAAAGTACGGTTGCAGCAATCTTCATGAAACCCTGGACGCGTTCGCGCGCCAGCTCCAGCTGGCCAACAAACTGGGATCGGGTGACGGGTGCACTTTTGCCACTAATTTGGCGTGATGGTCGGCGACAGCGTTGGCTCTTGCCCAGTTGGTCGGTCTTCCTCAGGACTAGGGCTGGCCATTTCGTCCTTCGACCTGTGGTCCTTGACGTGGCACGTAGACATGAACTGGTGACTCTCGAGACTGTTGCCGAACTCAAGCAGCTGCATCCACAGCGGCTGCTGGGAACGACGAATCGCCGACATGCAGTCGACTCCAGCCAGGGTCACGGTCGGCGAATTGGCCAACCCAGCACAGGGCAACACTTTCGCAGTGCTAGGAGTTTGCGGAAGGTGTCCCGCCACAGTTGGAAGCGTGGACATGGGCACCAACACCAAAACACATTGGGTTGCCTCCACAAGGGGGAGATGATCCTAGATTTCAGTGTTGGTGGTAACATGTCGGTCACCCTGAAACCAGAAGATTACCACCATCCCCGAGATCGGGATCTCCTTCCCACAGAGGAGGCACCCCGCCGACATTGGTGTTGGTGTCAACCTCCGGGCCGGCCGCACAGGTCCCCTCCTCCACGCGACTGGCAGACCTGAGAGCGGGGATCAGCGGCGATGGCCCAGGGGAAACTCGGCACCGACTCGGTGAGCCCTGGGGCACGCTCACGAGCCGTCGGGGGCCACGTCCGCACGCGGACCCTCTGCGGGGCTGGCAATCGAATCCGCCCCCCACCTCCACATCCCCCCCCCAAGAGCTCCTAAGCACGGCCTGCTTACCACGAGACGGGGGATCACCACCCACCAAGCCACCCCAACCCAACCCGAAGGCCTCATCCTGCTTCTTATTTCTGTGTGGGGGGGCGGGGGGTTGTGGGGCGGGGAGCATGGAGAAATCACATATGGAACCCGTATCCCCCCCAACCCCAAATTCGGGTCTTCGGGTTGGGTTGGGGTGCTCTGGCAACCTCCAGATCTCCCCCAGGAGCCCCAAGCACGGCCTTATTATCACGAGACGGGGGAGGAATGCCGCTCTCCTTGTACAGGGGATGCAGTACATCTCCCTGGGTGAAGACGGGGTTGCCAGACTCGATACCAGCCAGAAGGAACTCGGCACTGACGCCCGACTCGACTCGAGCCTGAACATCTTTACCCGGCAACATGCACTGGAAAAGACGGCGGCCGACCGTGTCCCGCTGACCACAGCCACTTAAATCTCTGCACTGGTACCCTGCAGCTTAGGCACGGGACCTGGTCGGGAGATGCACTGAATCCTGGCGGAGCTCGCAGCTGTAATGCGACATTAATCTCGAGCTGACGCTGGATACCAGCGATCGGCATCGTGCTACGCACGCTGGGCGGTGTTCGGGGAGGATGGGGAGGATGATGCCGCTGATGATGAGGATGATGCTGATGATGATGGTGATGCTGATGATGATGCTGCTGCTGATGATGATCATGCTGATGCTGATGATGACGATGCTGATGCTGATGATGATGACGATGATGCTGCTGCTGATGATGATGCTGCTGCTGCTGATGAAGATTATGCTGATGATGATGATGATGAGGAGGAGGAGGAGGAGTAGGAGGAAGAGGAGGAGGAGGATGCTATGTAGTCATTTTGACTCAAGTCCGTAGCGGGAGGCTCAGAGTATGTGAGTTCTTGGCAGGGGGGATTTGGCGGCCTTTGCAGTGCATTGGCGTCTGCCTGCCAGCTATTCGTTCACAATAGCGATCCGTGTGCAGGAGTTACCTTCTTCCTTGTCTGCAGCCCTTCGTCGATTGTACCCCAGGCCCGTCTTCCTGCCATGCGCCCTGGGTCCGTTCCGAGGATGCAGACAGCGGAGGTGGCTGGCAGACGTGCGGCGATAGGGGTAAACGGCAAGAAGTTCAAGCAACCGCGGGGGTTCGTGTGTTCTGCCTGCGGGTGCCAGAAAGGCGGTCCAGAGGATGGTTGGTGCCCGCATTGCTCCTCGCCTCTCGCTCGTCTTGCTGTTGCCAGCACTCCCGTGGCTCGAGGCTCCTGGTCGCCTTCCTCTGTGTCCCCTGGTTCCTTCTCTCAAAGGCAGGGTGGGCGAAGACTGGTCGTCAGGCGGGGGCTCCGGGAAGGGCGGCTACGGCCATGGCGGGGGCGGTCAGTTGCAAGGAGGCAGGTTTGACCCAGTTTCTGGACGACAGCTTCTCACGCTCTAGCCCGCGCCTGCAGGCGCAGGCGGCGAAGGCACGTTGGCCCCGATGCCGTCAGGGCCTGTGCCCAACATCACGATCGAGGAGGCGAGCAAACTGCCCATGCTGTCCGAGAAAGCAGGTGACAAATCAGGTGCTGCATGGTGTTCGGGAGTTGTTAAGTCCTTGGCGTCGGCAGGCGCTACAGCGACACAGGCCCTCTGCGCATCAATGCAGGGCAGCAGCAGCATGGTCAAGTTCGTCAGTTGGGGGGGCAGTTGGAGATTGAGTTGGCCAGGCTCTTCACGTTGCAGTCCGAGGCTCAAGATCAGGCCGCCGAAATCAAGCAGCTGCGCGAGTCTTCGGCGGAGGCTGATCGCGAGAACAGCGAGGCTGCTCAGAAATTGGCTGGAGAGTGGAATATCGGTGCGTCGTCTACTCCGTCCCCTACTCATCGCGGGATCCGTTGACATCGCGGCGCTCATCAGCTGCGACGTCCTGCAGGATATCGGGCAGGCTGAGGAGCTCGAGCTGTCGCCAGAGGATCGGGGGGATATGCAGAAACAGGCCTAACACTCTGTCTCAAGGCATCGCAGATATGGCGAAGCAGTTGTTCAGTAATGCCATCGACCAGGCCAGGCAGGGCAGCTGAGGCAGGTCATGCCGCACTGGAGCCGTCCCGTGCGAAAAGCCTCCTCGGCAATGGCCTCGCAATGGTCCTCCTCCAGATGCTGGTGCAGAGAGGGAAGCTCGTGCAATCGCTGAGCTAGAAGTGGAAGGTCATACACTGGCAGGCCAGCATGTTGCAAGAGAGAATCGAGGACCTGCGGCGGGACGTCCGTGACTAGGACCAGCTCGCGAACGGCCATGTAAAAAACATGCATTATATCGACGAACACGGCAGCTAAGCGTAGGCCTGATCTGAGCGAGAACGTCTGCAGAGCCTGGGCAGCTAACAGGGCCAGCTGAGTGCCGCGTCCAGGTGTGCCCGCGTGCTGGTGATCCCCAACAACAGTCTGCATGCCCAGGATCAGCATCGTCCGAGGGCATGATCTGTACTTGTTACCGATGTGCGATGCGACTCGGATACACCGCGATGCACTCGGCGAGCAGATGTAACCACGACATGTAGGTATACGAGGAAGATCTCCAGCTTTCCCTTGTAGGGTTCATCATGAGTAGCGAAGTTATAGCAACAAAAAGGGTTAATCGGCAAAAGCCTAAGAACTGGCGCACGCGTGCACAAACTTGCTTCTTGACATGCAGGCCATCAGCAACGCCTTCGCTACCCCTTGTTCATCTTCAACTCCATGTGAACATTTTGCAAGGTAGGCATATGGCGCACATGCCTCGAGGCAGCTGAGGCAGGGCGGCGCCGATCTTGAAACATATGAATGCACGTGCCAAGACAGCTTGACAGCCGTCTCCTGCTTAGCGAAGTGCTCCAGCCATAGCTCAATCGCCTCGGCAGCGGTAGAAATCCGAAGCCCGCCTGGACCTCAGACCGCAGGTCGTACTTTAGCTTGGCGCGTTTTTTTGTGCCAGCGGCTCCCAGGCGCCCCAAAGCGGCAAACGCGTCCCCGAACTCCTTTGCAGACCAGAGATCCCCGATGGATTGAGCTATGGCGTTGGGGGCGCCGTCGATATCCGTGCCCGACCTAGCGTGGGCAGCTTCATCGAGCCGCTGTAACAGCAGAAACTGGAATGCCTGTGCTCTTAGGCGTAATGACCGACGCAGGAACGCCAACCGCGACCAATTACGCGGGTTCTCGAGATGGGAAGCCACGCGCGGAAATTACCCAAAGAAGGCCAACAATTTAATTCCAACCCGTGCAAAACGAAATCGTCGATCATGTTGACAGTCACCAGCCGACAAGTTACAGACGGATTCCGAAGCCATCTGAGCAATTTTACCAGCCCAGGTACGCCGGGCGCAATGTCGCCTAGGAAGTTGCCCATCCAGAGGGTTACTCTGACCGTCCCAAGCCAACGTCTGCCACGCTCTGAACACCACGCCTTGCCATAACTGAGCAACAAATCCACGGATCTGCCGCAGAGCCCGGCAGTGCACGCGTGCAGCTTGCAAGAGCAACCGCGTGGGCGGAGCCGTCTTCTCAACCTGCGAAGCCGCGCAGAGCCCCCCCGCGCCCTCGCGAACGTGAGCGGGGGCGGCCGAGCAGCGCTGAGCAGGCGGCGCCTGCCGCGCTGGAGTAGGGCACCGCATCGTGTGCTTAAGTCGGACGCGTCCCTCTACAGGGGGAATGTTCAAACGTAGTTTTTAAACGTAGCCAGGGGCAGGGGGCGATTTTTCTATCACTTTGATAGTTTTGGGACATTGTTGGGGCACTTTTTGAAATTATTCGCCCAGAATCCGCGTGTGTGGGGGGGCGTGCCCGACCTGATCATATGCTCCTGAAATTTGCCAATCCGATCAGGACTTTTGAGCAACCTGGCGTCCAGGACGGGCAAGCGAGCGTAGAAAGGCACTGATTGCTCGAACACTGGGCACGGGAATGCCCGCGCAAACCTGCGCTAGCAAGTGGCCAGGTTTGGATAGCGACGGCTCGACCTCCTGATGGGCTCTGGTGCCGGGCGAGTGTGCCAGACAAGATTTTGGTACAGCAGCATGGTCAATGCGCCTGGTTGAAGACATGGCCCTCGGGGGGGGCCCAGGTCTCACGTTCCGCGGCCGGCCCCCGGGGATGTAGCAGGGCGCGCGACTGAATATCCCGAAGTAGCCGATGAAAACAGGATCCGCAATGCGTCTTCGTCTCAGCGCCAATGCTGCCTACCGAGCTGGACGCAGTTGACCAGTGGCGGCGTTGGCATCGACCATTCTGCAGAAACTCGCCGCAATGATGACGTGGCGCGCTTCCACCATCGCCGTGCGAAATCACGATCATGCCCTGAGTGCGGCGCACGCACAACACAGAAGGTGACGCTAAGCGATGCGACAGCCATGCTGATTATAAGCATGGTGAGGGGAGCTTCGGCCACAGTCATACATTGCCGAGACGCAATTGAATCAGGGCGTCCAGGGATGGGTTGGTAATCGCGCCGGACCCACAGTGAGCGTCCAAACGCCCCTGACTCATGCCTAGGCCCGTGCAGCGCAAGGTAGGGACCAATTGTGGCCCAGCCTGGGGTAGGCGTTCTAGACCCAACAGTGCCCGCAAGAGAGAGCCCATGACAGCGAAACTGTTCAGCCAGTTGCCGAGGGCGCCCTAAACACACAAGCTCTTACCATCCTCATGCCCTTGGACGTGTGCTGTAGTAAACTTATTCCATCTCAATGTCTGGGGCAGCCTGGAAGAGGCCCGAACCAGCACCAATAGGGGTAGAGATAGGTGGGCACGATGAGGCTCCCAGGGGTCCCGTGCGACTACAGCGTTCTCGTCGGCGCTGCGGCACTGGGGCCGTAAGTCAGCTGGGAGCAATTCAAGGCGGGCCCATTTGGCAGACACCCCTTCGTCAAAAAACTGCCTCCGCGGACATGCAGCAGGTGAGTCGACAAGTTTGAGTCCTGCCAGGGCCGCTAGGGTATCCCCATGGATACTCATGTTCAAGGTGCCGGTCGTGTGCATGATCATGATGTAAAGTCAATGTTTACGCGCACGTGCCGCCGTGACACATGGATCGCAAGCAGTCAGATAACCTTCCCAATGCTGGTATATCCCATGCACCGTGAGCCGCAATCATCACAATTGCATTGCCCCCCCAAAAAGGCAACTGGCAAATTCGAGAAGGGCACCTGCAACGACCAAGGCATTGCTCATAGAAGAGCTATGGCCTTTGACGCCAGGTTCAGTTGAGACAAATCCACAGCAAACTCATCCCTCTCGAACGCCGCTGCTAGATCATTCCAATAGTGTGTGTGTGGCACCATCATGCGAAACGACGAAACCACAAGAGGCCCAGGCCGGAGAAACGCTGGATGCGCGTCCACTACCATCGGTATGTATCTCGATATCCTGAACGTCCTGCATGTTCACATCGCAGGAAGACACACATTCGAAACATCCAAAGTACAATCAAGTACAATCTCTGGCGCAACCGCGCAATCATGATGCTAATGCATTGTCCATTGCTGATCGGAGTGGAAGGTGCAGCTACCCCCCCTCCAACTCGATCCTGCGAGCTCTTGCCTCCAGATCGAGATCTGCGTCGTCGTCGCTGTCGCCGCCAGCACGCGCTCTCTCTGCAAGCCCTCGACCAGGACTGTAGCTTGAAGTCGGGTCTGTCCCTCTACAAGAGGAGTGTTCAAAAATAGTGAAAAATAGTCTGGGGGCGATGTCTTGACAGTTTTTGCATATTTTTGAGTATTCTTTCGAATGTTTTCCTTTTTCGTGTAAGATCCGTTTGTAAGAGGACATGCCCGACCGAACTGTAGCTGCGCTCGGCTCGGCGATCGTCCCGAGGCCGATCGGCCGACGCTGCGCGGCGCGCCGGGGCCGCCGCGGAGCCCAGATGCGGCCGTGCTGCCCGCTGGCGCGCCACAGGAACAAGGAGCAGCGGCATGCAGAGCAGGACGTGGCGGAAGTATCGGGGGTGGAAAAGAGGGGGGTGATGACTAGGGGGGGTGGACATCATGGCGGGGGCCATGCTGTTTCCCCAGATCTCATGGCGCCCCTGCTTATTTCATGACGTCCCTGGCCCCCCCGCTGGGCCGCGTACGTGCCGCCGGTCATGATTTGCACCCCGCCCCCCCTTGGACCCCCCCCTCTTGGCCGCTCCCGAAAGCAGCGCAGCACGAGCGTGTTTCTCCTCTGCTTTGGGCGCAATGGGCATTGTAGCCCCCTCCCCCCCTCTCCCCCCTCTGTGACGTAACGCCCCTCCCCTCCCAGTGCGCTCCGGGCACTGCCGCCGGGCGCGCGGCGGGGGGAGGCGTTACATCATACCCCCCTCTGGCCCCTCCCCCCCCACCGCCCTATGATGCCCATTATCGCCGAAGATAAAGAAACGCGCTCGTGTGGCGGAAGTAGCGCAGCACCCCGAACACCTGCAGGAGTAGCGAGCTGCCGAGGAACAGGAGGTATCCGAATATTGCCAGGGCCATTCCTCGATGCAGCGACCAAACTCTCGTACTTCTCGCTGACGGCAGCTGCCTGCCTGCCATGAGAAGCGATGGTGGCGGAAAGCACCTCTGGTAGCCCATTGGACAGCAACAAGGTCTGGAAGCTGCTGTGGTTGCAGCGGCGGCGCGCCAACATCGGGGGACCGTAAGACCCGGGTTTGCCGGGACTCGGGTTCGCCATCGTTTTTTGACGACCGCGACTCGGATTTTGACGAGGAGGAGTTCCGTGGGATGTCTGCAGCGGGAGGCCTCGTCAAAATGCAGGCTCGGCCTCGTCATTTTTTTGACAACCTCGTCGGGGATTTCCGAGTCCCCCGTACCCGGGTCTTACGTCTCCCCGACAACAGGGGGCCCCGGGACCAACTGAAGCCCCGTCATCTGCGGCCCAGGCCGTAGAGGAGGAGGAGGATCCAGAGGCGGCGCCTCGGTCTCGTCGGCATCGGCGGGCGCAGCATCCACAGGCAGGGAAGGTGCACTCGCCACGATCTCGTCGTGGGCGATCTAGTGGCGCTCGACCCATTCGTCGGAGTGCGCGCTTTGCTCCTCGAGCTTGGACAACTTGATCTTGGTAGTCTCGATCTTCGAGGCCAAAGCATCTTGTCGAGCAAGGGCACGCTTGAGTGCAGCCTCTTGCCGAGACAGCTGCTGGTCGTGCGGTCGGCACAGATGGATCACTGTCAAAGCAGCTGCATACCATGATCTCTCCTCGTGGGCCATCTCTCCCGCCCGTTCGTGCAGGTGGATGGTCCCAGCAAGGACACGAAGCTGGCCACGGCACTCCTTCTTTTCTGCCGCGGTCGCATCCTGATCCAATTCTCCAGGGACGCGAACAAGAACACGAGCATCCGGAGGAAGCGCGGGGACAGTCGCCAGGCCCTCGAAGCGCGAGCTGTGAGTGCCCGCGGCCTCTGAGCGCTCGGCCTCGTCTGCAGAGGTGACCGAAGGAGACCTCCCGCGAGCTCGGGCAGGTGGCCTCGACGGGCGGCGGGGCGAAGCCGAGCCAGAAGCCTTAGGTCGGGCCTGTCCCTCGACAGGGGGAATATTCAAGCATCGTCCAAAAATAGCCTGGGGCCTGTTTTTGCAGCAATTTTTGTCAATTTTGGAGTATTTTTGAGTGTCTTGCATTTTTCGTCGAACATCCCCCTGTAGGGGGACACGCCCGACTCAACAGAAGCCGCGCCAGCCTGTGAAGACTCCGCCGCCGCCTGACCGTCGCCAGGCGAGGCGGCGGCCAGTGGGCGCGCTGGCACGGGCGCAGGGCCGAGCTGCCCGACCCCGACCCCTGCTGCGCGGGCCCTTGGCTCCCTGGCCACCCCTGCCACGTCCCAGCGGCCCAGGTGGCTGGGGGCTGAGTGCGAAGATGCGGAGAGACGCAAACCTCCTGTCGGGGCGCAGAACAGGTTCGGCACGTCGCTCGTTCCACACCGTGGAGGTAGAACACCACGCACAGAACCGGGACGTGGCCATGCTGGCAGACTGATGCTGAGAAAGTAGTTGGCCTGCTCTAATCACTTCGGGCGTCGATGGTCGCGCGCGAGGACCCGCGCGGGTGGCGCGGGTGGCGCGCCGACGCCTGCGCCAAGCCAGGTTCGCACGTGGCTGCTTCATGCCTCCCAACCGCGGCCAGCCGAGTGCTCCGGCCAGCGCGCTGGCTCCAAACGGCAGGTGCAGCATGCGGAAAAAGGTACGTAGCACGAGCGCCGACGAGGGCTCGCGCCCCTCCGCTTCGTCGCCACGCAGGCGGGCCCAGCTGGGAATCGGAGAGGCGCCGCGGCAACTGCTGCCGGAGCCTAGGAGGAGGAGGAGGAGGAGGAGGAGGAGGAGCAGGAGGAGGAGGTGGAGGAGGAGAAGGAGGAGGAGGAGGAGGAGGAGGACCAGATTAGACCAGGGCTGCGTCAGCGATGTTGCAACCGCCTCAGGTTCCCTCCTCGCGCGTGCCTGCGAGTCCTCCTCTTTACTACAGGGAGCACCCCCCTCAAAGACCAGCACAGTTGGGCCTGCCACTGTGGCGAGGGTTCCGTTCTGAAGAGGAATTGCCGTGCATCTTACTGGCGCGTAGTCACGGGCGCGGAGAAGTGTGGCCATGCATGTCAGCGAGTTGTGCAGCGATCTTCCCCTTACGAATATGGATCCCGCGATCCATGTAACCGCTGCGCAGGTGTACACTTCTGGTTTCTCAGGACGTCTCAAACAACAGCTCCATTTTGAAAAAGATCCCCCCTGCATAACATTATCGAAGTCTCCAGTGAGAACTCTTGAAACATATTCGAGTGGCCTTTGGCCCACCTCGCCAGCGTGCCTGGGTTGAGGGTCATATGCCTCTCGGATGTTCGTTGTGATGTCGCGGGAGGCCTCTCGGGGGGCCTCATGAAAGCAGTCTTGAGGCCTTTTGGGTGCCGTTTTCGGGCCTCTTGGGGCGTCTTGGGGGCTTCTTGGGGGCCTCTTAGAAGCCTTTTGGAGGCCTCTTGGGGATTCCTTGGGGCCTCTGGTGCGCCTCTCGGGGGCCTCTCCGGGGCCTCTTGGATCGTTCCTGAGGCCTTTTGGGGCGGACAGCTAGAGTTGTCGGTTCGTTCTCCCCCTCTTCGGACCCTATTGGGGCCGTCTTGGGGCTCTCTTGGGCCGCCTTGGGCGCCTCTTGGGCCGTCTTGGGGTCCTCTTGGGCCGTCTTGGTGCCCTCTTTGGGGCCTCTGGGACGTTCTGCAGCGTCGGAAGCTCGAGAGGTGGAGAACCAAACAACGTGCACAAAACCATCATACTATGTATGATTTTGGCATCTCGGGGCTCTCTTGGGGATGCTCTTGGAGTCTTTGGCGCTTCTTCGGCCAACTGGAGGCCATCTGGGGCCTCTTCGACCGATCGTTCAGCGACTCGGGGCGCTCTTGGGCAATCTTGGGGGCCTCTTGGGGCACTCTTGCTCCCGTCTTGGGACCCCTGTGGGCCCGAATAAGTCCCACGACAAGACGCGACGGGCCCCAGGAGGCACGCCCAGAGCCCCCAAACAGGTCTGACGCTTTGGGGTTAGGGCCCCTGAGCTACTTTTCGTCATTGATGACTGAGGCTTCAGGGATCAGGCACAGGACCTGAGGACACTCCAACTCGTGCCTCAGGGCACGGCAGTGGAGACCCATGCCAAGAAACACCTTGCTCGCCTCCAGGGTGCCTGGATTTCTTGGGTTTCGATGGTTTTTCTATGGAAAGCGTGGCCACACCACAAATCAATCAATGGACGTCCTGGGGTCTCAGGGTTGGGTTTCTAGTGGAAGGTTTCTTGTGGACTGGCCTCCACTGAAAGTTGCGTGAAGAAGCGAAGGCGCGCGGCGCTCGGGCGAGAAGCCCACTTTTTGGAAACGGTCAGGGACCAATCTTCGAATCCGTTGCAATCTTTTTGGACGAATGTTTGCGGCGCCTTGGCGAGAGCGCTTTAAAAAGGATCCGCCCTCCGTTGCCAACAAATTGCCGAGGCTCCTGCAAAAGTTTACACCGAATGTGCGCGGCGCTAGAGCGAGAGCACCATCTTGAAAACGACCTGTGCTCCGCTCCTGAAGCTGTTGCAAACGTTTCAGACGATTGTGCGCGGCGCTGAGGCGAGAGCTACATTTTGAAAACTGCCGCCCTTCATCGTCGAAACTGTTGCAAACTTGTAAGACTAATGTTCGTGCGCTACGGCGAGAGCCACATTTTGAAAAAGGCTCCCCTCGATCCCTGAATCTGTTGTAGATATTGAAAACGATTATGCGAGGCGCTAACGCGAGAGCCACATTTTGAAAGTGAGCGCCCTCCAATGTTGAAGCTGCTGCATTTTGCAACTCGTGTGCGCGGCGCCTAGGCGAGAGCTACATTGGAGCCAGTTTTTTTGATTCTGGGGCGATGACTGCCGTCACCGGGGGAATGTACACTACACCAGCCGCGTCCAACCCAGCGCCTGTGTGCACCACACTGTTTGCGTGCATTACAGCGCCTGTATACACCACAGTGCCTGCGTACACCCACCGCAGCAGCCGTGTGCAACACAGCGTCAGCACCACAATGCCTACGTGTGCACCACAGCGCCTGTGTACACCAGGGCGCCTGTGTGCACCACAGCAGCCGTGTGCAACAGAACACCAGCCTCTGGCATCTACGGGACCTCCCGAGCAGGAGGAGGAGGAGGAGGAGAAACGGAGGGGGAGGAGGAGGAGGAGGAGGAGGAGGAATTTGAGGGGGAGGAGGAGAAGGAGGAGGAGGAGGAGGAGGAAAAGGAGGAGGAGGAAAAGGAGGAGGAGGAGCAGGAGGAGATGGAGGGGGAGGAATAATGAGAAGAAGCATACTACGAACAATACTAATGACAACAATCTGCTAATACAAATACTAACACTATTACTACTACTACTAGTAAGAATCAGGGACACTCGCAATACTAATTGTGATATTTGTAACACTACATGCGTTTATGATAAGACGAATGGTAGCTGAGAGTGGTAATACGCAGGGTAATAAGGAGACGATGATTAATCATGATAGCAATACTAATAGCAATCATACTAATATGAATAGAACGAATAATGCTACTAATGCGGATCATACTAACAAGAAGAAGCGGAGGAGGCGGACGAGGAGGAGGATGAGTTGTGGTGCTGTGTCTTGGGGGTCGGGACGCGCATAAAGACATGGGCGACGTTCTCCTGAAGGAGTTCGCTTGAGGCGCGGGGCATTGTTGAGGCAGTGCGGTGGGAGGCGCTTCGGCATAGGGGCACTGTGGCATGGCACCCAAAAACTGTGGTGCACACTGAGATGCGCACGTGGGCGGTAGCGCCGACCCGCGCGACTGGGAAAAAGGTGACTGAGCAGGAGGAGGAGGAAGGAGAGGGAAAACACATCGCAGTCTATTATCACGCTTACCCTTGCGTGGTGTTTAGCTGTCCGCAGCAAATCTTCCCTGACATGCTCTGTCTACCTCTCCTGTAAACGCAGGCACTGGTGTGCGCTGGCGCTATGTTGCACGCGGGTGCTGTGGTGTACGCAGGCGCTGTGGTATACGCAGGCGCTGCGCCGCACGCGGGCACTGTGGTGTGCAGTGGCACTGTGCTGTGCACGGGTGCTACGGTGTACACGTTCGCCGCGTTGTACCCAGGCGGTGCGGTGCACGCGAGCGCTGTGGTGTACACGGCGCTGCGTTGCGCGCAAATTTTGCTATGTGCACAGGCGTTGTGGTGTGCACGCGTCGTGACGTGCACGCGAGCACTGCGGTGTACACAAGTGCTGTGGTGCAGATTGCCGCAAACATGCTGCTCATATTTGGCGTCGGTCATCCCTAGGCATTCCCAGGTGCCGCGGGCGCGGAATGTGACGTCACCTGGGGGGGCGGTCTGGCTTTGTGACGGCCGCTACTGCGGAACACGCAAAAATACGCTCTTGGCGGGGCGGTTTGTGATTCCCTTTGAACGTTTTTTTTTGTTGTGTGTTTCGGCGCATGTGCTTGGCTGTTAACCGAGAGCCGCATTTTACGAACAAGCCTCCTGTGCTGGAAGCTGCTGCAGGTGCTTCAATCGAATTGGCGCTACGCTCGGTGGCACTGCATTTTGAAAACAGCCCCTCTGCATCGGCGAATTGGCTGTAATTGGTGTGCGGCGTTGGGGCGAAAACCACATTTTGAACACCACCCGCCCTCATCCAAGCAAGCTGTTGCAAGTTCAAGTTTCATGGTAGGGAAGTTTCAGGCGAAACGCTCCAGGCCGTCCTACCGACGCGTCCAGGGGTGCGACAGGGAGGCGTTGCTCATACCGGAGAGGAGTTAGGGAGGAGGAGGATGAGGACCAGATTTTTTTAGTTTATATATATATATATATATATATATGTTGCGCCCACTTAGGTCTAAGTGGTAGGCCTCCGCGCCAAGGCTGGTCATTACACCAGCCTTTCCGTTTTCTTTTCCGCCATGCGAAGGTTGCGATCGCATATCGAAGTTTATTTAGCACCACCAAAGAACAGGATCAGCGTGAGCCCAGGACGCAGCGACGATGCTGCAACACAGTCTCGCTTCCCAGGGGCCCGATTTGCCTTCGATTGCGAAGGCCTTACGGCCTTGCCGCCGACACTGAGAGCGACGAAGATGAAAACGAGGGGGGGCGGGGCAGGGTGGAGGAGGTGGATGAGAAAGGAAGAGGGGGGAGAAGGATGTGGAGGAGAAACAAGAGGAGGAGAAGGAGACAAAGGAGAGCAGGAGGAGGGGGAGCAGAGGGGGAGGGGAGGAGGAGGAGCAGCAGGAGGAGGAAGAGGAGGCTAGAGGCTTTCTTGGGACAGCCCGTGGCTCTCCTGAGGCCGTCGTGGGCCTTCCAGGGCTCCTCTTGCGCCGTCTCGAGGCACTCTTGGAGGCCTCCTGGGCAATTTGGGGCTCTCCTCGGCTGTCTTAGGACAGGTTGGGGCAGCCTCTTGGGGCCTCTTGGGGCTTCTTCGGGGCCTCTTAGGGGCCTCGTGGGGCTGAGAGCTCGAACTGTCCGTTCGGGCCCCCCGTCTGGGCACTCTCCTGGAGCCGTCTTGGGGGCCTCTTGCGCCGTCTTGGAGGCGTCTTGGGCCGTCTTGGGGCCCGTCGGGAAGCGGAAGAGGCAAGAACGCCACGATCTTTCAAAAACGTATGGGAAATCCATGAATTTTGCCTCTTGGGGCTCTCGTGGGAAAGCTCCTGGAGGCCTCTGAGGGGCGCTTTGCAGGCCTCTTGGGCCGTCTGGAGGCCGTCAAGGCGTCTTTGACAGATCGTTCGGCGATTCGGGGTTCTCTTGGACTGTCTTTGGGGCCTCTTGGGGCACTCTTGGCCCGTCTTGGGGCTCTTTTGGGCTCCGGGACTCCCAGTGGGGGCGTCGTATCTGACCCCCCCCCCGTGGCGTCCGACCCCCCCCCCCCGGGAGCCCCTCTCCCCGGCGGGGGAGGGATCGAAGGGAAGGGGCTTCCTTTTGACTCAATTACGACGTTACTTATTTTCGCTTTGCCTGGCGCGCTGAGGAGGTCCCTGGGGAAGGGGGGAGCTTCGACGAGCCCAGGGAAAGGGGGTGGGCAGGGAAAGGGGACGACAGAGACGACGACCAACGAATGACGGAGATGACGACTTGAACGGACAAGCCACTCACACACGCCGACAGGGTCGGCGGATTTCCGGTGGGGGGGGGTCGGGGAACATTAAAAAACACATGTGAAACCCGTACCCCCCCACCCGAAATTCGGGTCTTCGGGTTGGTTTGGGGTGGTTTGGTAGGTCGTCAGATCACGGGAGCCTCGTGTGCCCGCGTGATTTCTGCCTTTGGGGTGTATTCGCGTTGATTCAGCGTCTGGCAATCGGTGAGACAGCGCTGGTGTAGCGTCGATGTAGCGCCAAGTCAGCGTCCACTCGCGACGATTCGCAAGAGCCGACAAGATATGGTATTGGAGGCGTCCACGAGTTGCCGCAGAAGCAGGTGCAGAGCCTGTCCCGCGGGAGCCCCCCATTTTTTGAACGCGAGCTGCTCTGCAGTGGAGGCCTGTGCCAAGAAACACCCTGCTCGCCTCCAGGGTGCCCTGGGTTTCTTGGATTTCGATGGTTTTGCTGTGGAAAGCGTGACGGTCCCACACCAGATATCAATGGACATCCTGGGGTCTCAGGGTTGGGTTTCTAGTGGAAGGTTTCTTGTGGACTGGCTTCCACTGTACACCCATGCCGCTGTTGCACAATTTCACTTTTTTGGTCGTTCGCATTGAGGACGTCTCGATCGGGAGCTCCATTTCGAAAAAGGGCCGCCCCTCCATGTGTGAAGTCGCTCTGCAGTGGGAAACTCCCAGGCATAAAATCTGACGACGTCTCATGCCAAAAGGACAGGGTTGAAGCATGAGTCGCCCTTCACTGTTGTAGGTCGTTGACGGTTTCAAGACGAGTGTGCTCGGCGCCAAGGCGATAACCACACAGTGAATATCAACCGCCTTCCGTCCGCGTAGCCACCGTAAACGTTTCAGGCAACTCTGCGCGACGCTAAGGTGAGAATCGCTATCTGAAAGCCAGTCACCTTCCTGCTTGCAGCTGTCGGAGTACATAGCCTGTTCTCCTCAGGGCTTGACGACTGTTCTCCGATCGACTTGCCAGGATCAAGCCAGATACATCAAGGTATATCCGTACATGTCGAGATAAACCCAGGCAGATCAAGGTAACTCCAGATATCCCCAGGGAAACCTTGAGCAAAGCGTGGACGCTTCAGCAAGTCTCAAGAAGAGAGAACATGGTGAAACAGGAGTCGCCCTCCACCGTGATAGCTGGTGGAAGGTTTCAGGTCGAGTGTGCGCAGCGCCAAGGCGACGTCCCCACTTTTTACTTTGAATTTCAGCCGCTCTGCATCTGCGTACAATGGAAACCCATACCAAGAAACACCCTGCTTGCCTCCAGGGTGCCCTGGGTTTCTGGGGTTTCGATGGTTTTGCTATGGAATACTTGACGTTCCCATGCATCCTGGGGTCTCAGGGTTGGGTTTCTTGTGGAAGGTTTCTTATGGTCGAACTCCTACTGTAGCAGTCGTGAACAGTTCAGACGAATGTGCTGGCGCTAGGGTGATAATCACACTTTGAAAACCAGCCGCCTCCATGCTTGCAGCTGTCGGAATCCATCGCCATTGGCTAAAGGCTGTTTTGTATCAAGATTGTGCTGTCGATCGCAACTCTTGCTCTGCATCTTGCCACTGCTGGAGGCGCCTTCAGTGCGCAGCCGAGTGCGTCACCATGCCGGAGGTCATGTCAATCGTGAAAACTCCCAAGGAGGCGTTCCAGGGCATGGTGGACAAGGGCGTTGGGATGGGCGGCGACTCGTCCATCAAGATCTTCCACCAATCCTTCTATGCTGGTTGCTACATTGGCTTCGGTGGCATGCTGTCGATGGTGGTGGCTGGCGGTCTGAAAAGCGCAGCCGAGGACAATCCGACCATTCAGACCTTTGTGTTCGCTGCGCTCTTCCCTGTGAACCTGCTGCTCATCCTCCTCACAGGTGGGGTGCTGATCACGGGCACTGCGGCGACCGTGCCTGCCGCAGTGTTTGAAGGCAAGCTGCCCCCTGTGCAGATCGCGAGGACGTTTGCGCTGGCTTGGCTAGGCAATCTGCTTGGCGCCTTGCTCTTCGCTGGCTTTGTCACGGCCTGTAACTTGAACGTGGGCCTGACTAGTGAGCTTGCGATCAAGGTGGCGGAGAAGAAGATCAAGGAGAACTTTGGGTCACCTTCCTCAAGGGAATCGGCTGCAACTGGCTGGTGTGCATGGCTGTGTTCCTGCAGGGCCAAGCACAGGACATGGTTGGCAAGATGGTGGGCATCTGGTTCCCCATCTCTTGCTTCGTGGCCATCGGCTTCGAGCATATCCCAGCCAACATGTTCATGATCCCCATGGGGATGATGGCCGGCGCCGACGTGTCCGTGCTAGATTGCCTCTGGAGGAATTTCATCCCAGTGACCCTTGGGAACATCTTCGCAGGTTCCATCTTCGTTGGCGGTGGCTACTCTTTCGCCTTCGGCAGGTTAGGCAGCTCGCCGATGTTCAACATGCCCACGAAGGAGCAGGGTCCCTCCAAGGAGCAGCAGGCCACTGGCAACGCGGTCGAGGTTCCACCTGAGGCGCAGGGCCTATGATCGCGTTTAATCATACTGTACAATTGCCGTCTGGCATTGAATTCGTGCGTAGTAATTCTTTGATCAGGATAGCTGAATTATCCCAAGCAGTTGCCCACAGCGTTTTAGCTGTCGGCAGCCGACAGATTTTCGGAGTTGACGTCCTCTCACCGACGCCCAGTGTGTGGCTTAACCAGGCAGTCAGAGGTACTCTCACCGACGGCATCTGCTCCGATCTAATGTAGAAGCCGATTTCTTCATCCCGTGTGCCATCCCACTCCTGCGAGGGTCCGAAGTTACTCTTTCGGAGCGATAGCCATGGGATTGGCGATAGCGGCCCCTATCGTCATCTAATGTTGCATTTCTTCTCCATCAGGTGTCCGAGTTTGACCAGATGTGCTTCGATGGAAGCTGCATCCACGTGGCAGTCGCTGCAGGCGTCGCCAGAGGGTAAGCGCTCTCGCGTGGACTGTTTGTGTCGACCTGCTTGTCTGAAGCACTAAGCTTCGTTGCATGCAAAGCTGTACAACCAGCGCACGCTATGGACAGTCTGAAGCCACAGCTCGCTATGCGGCGCTCATTGCCCTGGATGGTGCTCCTCGGCATGGGAAGACGCTGGGCATGACGAATCCTCACGGTGCCGTTATGGATCGTGTAGCACATATGCGCAGTTGCTGGGAATTTTTGTGGACGAATGGGCGCGGCGCCAAGGCGAGATCCACATTTTGAAAACCAGGCGCATTCCGTCCAATGAACTCTTGGGACATTGAAGCTCCAGGGTCAGTGGCGAGGAAGTCTTAGGGGAAACGCTCTGCCCGCCCTTCGACACGTTTGGTGACGCGACGACGAGGAGGGGTCAATCAGGAGGAGGGGCGGATGATGGGGAGGAAAGGGAGGACGGGTGGAGGAGGGGTGAGGAAGAGGACCGGGAGGATGTGGATGAAGGGGAAAGGGAAAGGGGGGAGGGGCCGAGAGATCCGATGTCCTATTTTTTTCCATGCGGGGTCCCCACAGGCCCAGACACTTTCCCCATGGCAAGTTTTTTGTCCCAGAGCTCGAAGCTGTGGCCTCCAGATGCCAAACACCACGAGGAACTTCCAGGAGAAACCTCTGGCCAGTTCCCCTCAGGGCTTGACGACTGTTCTCCGATCGACTTGCCAGGATCAAGCCAGATACATCAAGGTGTATCCGAAAATGTCGAGGTAAACCCAGGCGGATCAAGGTAACTCCAGATATCCCCAGGGAAACCTTGAGCAAAGCGTGGACGCTTCAGCAAGTCTCAAGAAGAAAGAACATGGTGAAACAGGGGTCGCCCTCCAGCGTGATAGCTGGTGGAAGGTTTCAGGTCGAGTGTGCGCAGCGCCAAGGCGATATCTTCACACTTTACTTTGAACATCAGCCGCTCTGCATCTGCGTAGAGTGGAAACCCATGCAAAGAAACACCCTGCTTGCCTTCAGGGTGCCCTGGGTTTCTGGGGTTTCGATGGTTTTGCTATGGAATGCGTGACGTTTCCATGCATCCTGGGGTCTCAGGGTTGGGTTTCTTGTGGAAGGTTTCTTGTGGCCGAGCTCCTACTGTAGCCGTCGTGAACAGTGCAGACGAACGTGCTGGCGCTAGGGTGATAATCACACTTTGAGAACCAGCCGCCTTCATGCTTGCAGCTGTCGGAATCCGTTTTGTATCAAGATTGTGCTGTCGATCGCAATTCTTGCTTTGCATCTTGCCACTGCTGGAGGCGCCTTCAGTGCGCAGCAGAGAGCGCCACCATGCCGGAGGTCATGTCAATCGTGAAAACTCCCAAGGAGGCGTTCCAGGGCATGGTGGACAAGGGCGTTGGGATGGGCGGCGACTCGTCCATCAAGATCTTCCACCAATCCTTCTATGCTGGTTGCTACATTGGCTTCGGTGGCATGCTGTCGATGGTGGTGGCTGGCGGTCTGAAAAGCGCAGCCGAGGACAATCCGACCATTCAGACCTTTGTGTTCGCTGCGCTCTTCCCTGTGAACCTGCTGCTCATCCTCCTCACAGGTGGGGTGCTGATCACGGGCACTGCGGCGACCGTGCCTGCCGCGGTGTTTGAAGGCAAGCTGCCCCCTGTGCAGATCGCGAGGACGTTTGCGCTGGCTTGGCTGGGCAATCTGCTTGGCGCCTTGCTCTTCGCTGGCTTTGTCACGGCCTGTAACTTGAACGTGGGCCTGACTAGTGAGCTTGCGATCAAGGTGGCGGAGAAGAAGATCAAGGAGAACTTTGGGGTCACCTTCCTCAAGGGAATCGGCTGCAACTGGCTGGTGTGCATGGCTGTGTTCCTGCAGGGCCAAGCACAGGACATGGTTGGCAAGATGGTGGGCATCTGGTTCCCCATCTCTTGCTTCGTGGCCATCGGCTTCGAGCATATCCCAGCCAACATGTTCATGATCCCCATGGGGATGATGGCCGGCGCCGACGTGTCCGTGCTAGATTGCCTTTGGAGGAATTTCATCCCAGTGACCCTCGGGAACATCTTTGCAGGTTCCATCTTCGTTGGCGGTGGCTACTCTTTCGCCTTCGGCAGGCTAGGCAGCTCGCCGATGTTCAACATGCCCACGAAGGAGCAGGGTCCATCCAAGGAGCAGCAGGCCACTGGCAACGCGGTCGAGGTTCCACCTGAGGCGCAGGGCCTATGATCGCGTCTTATCATACTGTACACTTGCCGTCTGGCATGTACATCGCGCGGAGTAGTTCTTTTTTCCAGGATAGTTGCATGATCCCAAGCAGTTGCCCACAGCGCTTCAGCTGTCGGCAGCCGACAGATTTTCGGAGTTGACGTCCTCTCACCGACGCCCAGGCACCGCTAGGTGTATGGTTTGTCAGTCAGGCAGACGTCCTCTCACCGACAGCATCTGCTCCGCATGCTATCTCACTCCTGCGAGGGTCCGAAGTTACTCTTCCGGAGCGGTAGCCATGGGATTGGCGATAGCGGCCCCTGTCGTCATCTAATGTTGCATTTCTTCTCCATCCGGTGTCCGATTTTGACCAGATGTGCTTCGATGGAAGCTGCATCCACGTGGCAGTCGCCGCAGGCGTCGCCAGAGGGTAAGCGCTCTCGCGTGGACTGTTTGTGTCGACCTGCTTGTCTGAGGCACTGAGCGCCGTTGCATACAAAGCTGTACAACCAGCGCACGCTATGGACAGTCTGAAGCCACAGCTCGCTATGCGGCGCTCATTGCCCTGAATGGTGTTCTTCGGCATGGGGAGACGCTGGGCATGACGAATCCTCACGGTGCCGTTATGGATCGTGTAGCACATATGCGCAGTTGCCAGGAATTTTTGTGGACGAATGAGCGCAGCGCCAAGGCGAGATCCACATTTTGAAAACCAGGCGCATTCCGTCCAATGAACTCTTGGGACATTGAAGCTCCAGGGTCAGTGGCGAGGAAGTCTTAGGGGAAACGCTCTGCCCGCCCTTCGACACGTTTGGTGGCGCGACGACGATGAGGGGTCATTCAGGAGGAGGGGCGGATGATGGGGAGGAAAGGGAGGACGGGTGGAGGAGGGGTGAGGAAGAGGACCGGGAGGATGTGGATGGAGGGGAAAGGGAAAGGGGGGAGGGGCCGAGAGATCCGATGTCCTTTTTTTTCCATGCGGGGTCCCCAGAGGCCCGGACACATTCCCCATGGCAAGTTTTTCGTCCCAGAGCTCGAAGCTGTGGCCTCCAGATGCCAAACACCACGAGAAACTTCCACGAGAAACCTCTGGCTTGTTCCTCTCAGGGCTTGACGACTGTTCTCCGATCGACTTGCCAGGATCAAGCCGGATACATCAAGGTGTATCCGAAAATGTCGAGGTAAACCCAGGCGGATCAAGGTAACTCCAGATATCCCCAGGGAAACCTTGAGCAAAGCGTGGGCGCTTCAGCAAGTCTCAAGAAGAAAGAACATGGTGAAACAGGGGTCGCCCTCCAGCGTGATAGCTGGTGGAAGGTTTCAGGTCGAGTGTGCGCAGCGCCAAGGCGACGTCCCCACGCTTTTCTTTGAAAATCAGCCGCTCTGCATCTGCGTACAGTGGATACCCATGCATAGAAACACCATGCTTGCCTCCAGGGTGCCCTGGTTTGGAAAGCGTGACGTTTCCATGCATCTTGGGGTCTCAGGGTTGGGTTTCTTGTGGAAGGTTTCTTGTGGTCGAACTCCTGCTGTAGCAGTCGTGAACAGTTCAGACGAATGTGCTGGCGCTAGGGTGAGAATCACACTTTGAATACCAGCCGCCTTCATGCTTGCGGCTGTCGGAATCCATCGCCATTGGCAAAAAGCTGTTTTGTATCAAGATTGTGCTGTCGATAGCATCTCTTGTTCTGCATCTTGCCACTGCTTGAGGCGCCTTCAGTGCGCAGCAGTGTCCGCCACCATGCCGGAGGTCATGTCCATCGTGAAAACTCCCAAGGAGGCGTTCCAGGGCATGGTGGACAAGGGCGTTGGGATGGGCGGCGACTCGTCCATCAAGATCTTCCACCAATCCTTCTATGCGGGTTGCTACATTGGCTTCGGTGGCATGCTGTCGATGGTGGTGGCTGGCGGTCTGAAAAGCGCAGCCGAGGACAATCCGACCATTCAGACCTTTGTGTTCGCTGCGCTCTTCCCTGTGAACCTGCTGCTCATCCTCCTCACAGGTGGGGTGCTGATCACGGGCACTGCGGCGACCGTGCCTGCCGCGGTGTTTGAAGGCAAGCTGCCCCCTGTGCAGATCGCGAGGACGTTTGCGCTGGCTTGGCTGGGCAATCTGCTTGGCGCCTTGCTCTTCGCCGGCTTTGTCACGGCCTGTAACTTGAACGTGGGCTTGACTAGTGAGCTTGCGATCAAGGTGGCGGAGAAGAAGATCAAGGAGAACTTTGGGGTCACCTTCCTCAAGGGAATCGGCTGCAACTGGCTGGTGTGCATGGCTGTGTTCCTGCAGGGCCAAGCGCAGGACATGGTTGGCAAGATGGTGGGTATCTGGTTCCCCATCTCTTGCTTCGTGGCCATCGGCTTCGAGCATATCCCAGCCAACATGTTCATGATCCCCATGGGGATGATGGCCGGCGCCGACGTGTCCGTGCTAGATTGCCTCTGGAGGAATTTCATCCCGGTGACCCTCGGGAACATCTTTGCAGGTTCCATCTTCGTGGGCGGTGGCTACTCTTTCGCCTTCGGCAGGTTAGGCAGCTCGCCGATGTTCAACATGCCCACGAAGGAGCAGGGTCCATCCAAGGAGCAGCAGGCCACTGGCAACGCGGTCGAGGTTCCACCTGAAGCGCAGGGCCCATGATTGCGTCTTGTCATACTGTACACTTGCCGTCTGGCATGTACATCGTGCGGAGTAGTTCTTTTTTCCAGGATTGTTGAATGATCCGAAGCAGTTGCCCACAGCGCTTCAGCTGTCGGCAGCCGACAGATTTTCGGAGTTGACGTCCTCTCACCGACGCCCAGGCACCGCTAGGTGTATGGTTTGTCAGTCAGGCAGACGTCCTCTCACCGACAGCATCTGCTCCGCATGCTTCCGAAGTTACTCTTTCGGAGCGGTAGCCATAGGGTTGGCGATAGCGGCCCCTGTCGTCATCTAATGTTTCATTTCTTCTCCATCCGGTGTCCGATTTTGACCAGATGTGCTTCGATGGAAGCTGCATCCACGTGGCAGTCGCCACAGGCGTCGCCAGAGGGTAAGCGCTCTCGCGTGGACTGTTTGTGTCGACCTGCTTGTCTGAGGCACTAAGCGCCGTTGCATACAAAGCTGTACAACCAGCGCACGCTATGGACAGTCTGAAGCCACAGCTCGCTATGCGGCGCTCATTGCCCTGGATGGTGTTCTCCGGCATGGGAAGACGCTGTGCATGACGAATCCTCACGGTGCCGTTATGGATCGTGTAGGAAATTTGTGCCGTTGCCGGGAATGTTTGTTGACGAATGAGCGCGGCGTCAAGGCGAGATCCACATCTTGAAAACCAGGCGCATTCCATCAATGTACCTCTTGGGACATTCAAGCTCCAGGGTCACCGGCGAGGAAGTCCCAGGGGAAACGCTCTGACCGCCCTTCGACACGTTTGGTGCCACGACGGGGAGGGGCCATTCAGGATGAGGGGCTGATGATGGGGGTGACAGGGAGTTGTTGTTGTGGAGCGACCTGAAGTCAGAGAGCAAAACCTCTCCTTCCGAATCCGAGGCCTTCTCATCCTCGGGATCCTGGGGAGGTCGGCGCGCCGCCTCGCCTAGCGACCTGATCGAGCTCAGGTCGCCCTCCTGCAGGCCGAAGGCCTCCAGCACGGCCTCGCGAGATGCGTAGCCAGCCTGGGATTGGCCTGCCTTGCCTGCGGGAGGTTGAGGCGAGGGGTGACATCTAACGCTCATAGTGTCCCGCCCTGCTTCCGAAAGCCCTCTGGACTGGGTTGACAGACAGGTTCTTAGACGAGGCCCTGCCATGAGGGTGCTTCCCGTCCTGAATTCCCTTCAACTGGTGCCTGACTTGAGCGGGTCGCGGCCTCGGGTGACAATCGGCACTCAGCAGATCCCCTGGCTCAAATTCCTCACACTTCGCACCGCGCTTCACACAGGACACAGTGGGCACACCCGCGCGCACACGGCTCTCGATCTCACGGCGCATCAGGGCGTGCCCTCGGACAGCGAGCGCAGAGGTGGCCTCGTCGGCCCAGTCGACACCCTCCGTCCCACTCAGCTCCACCTGTCCCCACCACCAGACTCTTCCATCCCTGGCTCAGGCACAGGTGGCTGCTCGTGCGTTTCAGGAGCGACTTTTTCGACTGCTGCGAGGCCTGCAGTGTCTGAACGCTCTTCAGACAGGCCCTGCAGGTGCACCTCTAGGTTGGCAGCCCACTTGGCCGACTCCTTGACTAGACACTTGAGACCTCTGTACAAGTTCACGTATTCCTCGCGAAGGTGGTGCTTGGCGGCACCCATCTTCGCATTAGAGTCAACCGAATCATTGGCACGTTTTTCCCATAGGGTCGTCTTGCCGCTGTGGACGTCTGACATCGTGCAGTGAGCTGCCGTTTTGTACGCAGTGAAATCCCCAGGCGAAAAACTGGCCCAAAAGGGGGCCCAACGATGGGCCCTGGGCCCACCAGCCGAGGCCCCAGCCCCATGGCCACCCCAGAGGACATCCAGAGTTCCCTGGCAGTCACAATACATATATATATATATATATACACATATAGATATACATATATATATATATATATATATATCGATAGGCGCCATCGCGCATTGGTTCAACATATCAACAGCATAGTCTTCTCCATCTTTAGCCGACTGTCTCGGCCCATGGGAAAACGGAACTGGGCCATAGCAGGCTGCAATGACAGTACCCAGGGGGTCGGCCTGGACTAAGGCCCATCCAGCGCTCGAGAGCCCAGGGATCCCAGGCCATAAAGCAGAACTGTCCGAAAAAATGGACCACTGAGTCGACCAGACTCAGGCTTGTTTATCCCAAACACTGTCTGCTCAGGCTCCTGGGACGAACACAGGGCCATGGGGGACGGAAACATCGCGCGCGCAAATCTCTCTGCGAGCGCCTCCCCTCCTTCATACACACGCTCGGCCCTGGTGGCCAGCTGTGGCGAGATCATGTCTCTCCTGAGCGCAGCGTGAGCCGAGCACCGATATTGTCTGTGAAACAAACTTCCCTTCTCCTCCATACGGACCCTACACTTGCCACAGCTGTGGTAGCCGTGCCGATGCACTCTAGCCTGAGGCCAGCGCACCTTACTCATTAAGCTCCTCAGGGACCTCTGATGCTGGGGCTTCCAAGTGGAGGAGGAGGAGGAGGAGGATCGGAGGAGAGGCTTCAACGCATCCCAGAACAGCGGGTACCCTGGGATGACATCACCTACCTGCAACGCCTGTCTACCAGGCGCCCTGATGGCCGCAGCTCGGACCTGTAGCCGAATCTCGACAGCCGAAATCTGGGAGAGATTCCAGACCTGCCCGAGGTCCGACACAAGCGTACGAACATCCCTGAAATTCCAGCCCACACGAGCCAGGCTGAGCACAGCCACATCTGCAGGAGTTGACGCTCCTTGCCACGGGTGCTTCTTCGAATTCGCTCGGGCAATGGTTGCGCCAGCCGTCGCATTGAGGATCGACACCTTAGGAAAACTGTCCCAGACCGCCGTGGCCAACTGGAAGGCCACATGGCCGACATAGGCAACGAAAGGATCCACGATTTCGCCCAATTGAAAAGAGTGCAGACGAATCCCAAGGGAGGCACCTTTTGGGTGGCGCCCTAAAGCATGGGCCGCCGACAGCCTCAGGCAATGCATGGCCGTCGGCGGAATCCCCGAGACGCTGCTGCCCCAAAGTGCTGAGGCCGTGGCCCCCATGCGCTGTACAAGAGCCACATCGGCCCCAGCCTCCCTCAGAAGTCGAAGTCGCTTCGAGCGCGATCCTGCATCTATGAATCTCGCCCTCTGGATCCCCACACGTCGTCTAGAAACTGTTGTAGCATCGGTGCCTAAGTTGTGCGCATGCTCGATCCGAGACGACACTGGTAGGCACCGCGCTCCAGCAACATGCGCTTGAACTTCACGCGTGCACATGTACTTCGTTTTCTTGATGTTCACTAGCAGGTGAAGCTCCTCAAAGCACATAAAAAG
This sequence comes from Prorocentrum cordatum, assembly GCA_963575745.1. Taxonomy (NCBI): domain Eukaryota; class Dinophyceae; order Prorocentrales; family Prorocentraceae; genus Prorocentrum; species Prorocentrum cordatum. The sequence continues at coordinate 33,646 of CAUYUJ010001376.1, forward strand.
CTGGCCGACAGCTCCTGCCAGCACTTGCGCTACCTGAGCGGGCCGTCCACACGCCTGGAGCGCAACATCATCCACCGCATTGCGGATGCACAAATTGGGACGACCTTGTTGAGTTAGAAGAAGCGGTCGGAGCAGCAGTAACTTGGCCGGAGTTGTCGCCCCTGAGCATCCTGCCACCGCAGCTGCATTCGCCAAGTATGCCGTCGAAACCGCCCCTCCATACATGAGAGCATTATACCCAGCATGAATCGAGCAATGCCCTCTGAGGATCTTGATGGGGAACCCATACTGGAGCCCAGCAGCTTTGAGATCTGAGTGCCGAATGTGCTCATGGAAGCGACTCAAGTCCACCAAGACAGACCCACTCTGGAAGCCTACCTCCTTGCAGAAACCTCCCAAAAGATTGTGAACCCAGCCAGCCCTCTCACACGCGTTGTGTCCCGTGCCCCAGTAAAAGGCCTCTGCGTGCTTCTTCTCCCATGCCTGGCGGCATGGCTGTCGGAGCCGAGACCACAACCGTGAGACGAGGCAGAGGAGGCCGATGGGGCGCACGCCGCCGCCGTCGGGCGTGTCTACGAAGACCATGCTGGTCGAGAACATGAGCAGATCCTGTGGCCTGTCCCCAAACCTGTGCAGGATGTCCAGAAGCCCGAGCGGATGTTCTTCCGTGGGGCTCAATGCCCATCTTGGGTGGAAACCATCCCAGCCCAAACCGGGCCCTGGGGCCTACTGCCGACAAAGATTTAGAAGCCGATCCAAGGAAATAGGCACCAACTGAGCTTCATCATCAGGGACAGACCACTGCGAGGGGTGTTCATCCAGCCTGCCAGCAACGCACCACAGTGGCACCCACTCGTCTAAGAAAGTTCAGAGCGCTCCGGCACCTACATGCGGGACGCCTTCGGCGTCGAGAAGTGAAGTGATATTCGATGCCTTCTTTTTCGCAAACTTGTGAGCCGTCTTTCCTCCTCCTTTCGCACTCTCGACCGCCCAGTTCCTCCACTCCTTAAGTGGATGCTTTGAGTCCTCCCGTCTCCTGCTGTCAACCTCCTCGTCCATCTTACACAAGGCATTGTGGACGGGCTCGTCGCCCGTGGTGACAACATCGGCGAAGGTGCTCAAAAAAATCGGCGAGAGCTCGGCGTCAGCAGCGAATGGGCCCATGTTGGCGACCATGGCCTTCAGGTCCCTGGACCACTGAGCGAGGAGCAAGCGGCCCTTGCAGCCAACTTCACCTATCCGAGTCTGACAAGTCCGCCTGCACAGCGCTACACCAGAGATCCAGGCCGTAGCCGACCAAGGAAACCTGCGCCTCTGGTCCTTTCCCCAAACCGCTGCGAGGGAAACGACCTTCGATTTGGGCCCAGCGGCCCTGCCCACGTACGCCCTGGAGTTCTGAGGGTCTATCCCGTGGATGTGGATCAAGCGGCGCTCCGAACAACCAAACCACTCCTTAACCATGAGGTGGAGGTCTGACGGGGCACCCACATCCCAAGACCAGTTGTACTCCTGGGGGGCCTGCAGGGACCCGATGAGCTCCATGGGGAACGCCTTGAAGCGCACTTGCTGGCTGATCGTCGACACGTGGCTGAGATCCTTAAGCTTTAAGAAGACAGGCGCGTGCGGGTAAAGGGAGCCTGGTCCATGACCGAGATCTCCTCAACACGCGTGGCCAACACCTCTGCGACCACAAAGAAGTCGAGGACCCTACTAGCATCGGCAGCTCGAACTGGCCCAGCTACTTCACCCAAGATGACCCACTCGTCCAAGGTGCCCTTAGAGTCCTGCTGAGGCACTAGTTGAGCCTCCTGGGGGCATGTATTCCTGCAAAGTGGGGTCTCTGGTGCCACAAGTACCCCTCGAACCTTCTGCAGCCACCCCGATTCATGAAGTGCTTCAGGCTCAAAGTTGAAACCCCCTTGGAGCACCCGGGGCCTATCCTGGGCCATGACATAGGCCCCGGCCGTCTGCAAGAGGTCCATGTTGGGCCCTGAGGGTTCCTTGCCCGTCACAAAGTACACGCTGATGATGGCGAGCCCCTTCGGGAACCTCACGTTGACAATCCTGGCTACGACTCTGCTAGAGCCGTCCTCAAATACCGTGGTCGCTATCGGTGTCGAACCTAAGGTGGAACGGACAGCAACTGCAACGCCCGAGCTACACTGCTGCGCAGCTGGCCCTGTGCTGTGAGCCAACCCAACGAGAGAAGATAACCATGCCTGCGCCCCCACCTCATGGCGGATACCTGCTTGGTATCACTCTTGATGCGCGTCTCCTGAATGCAGCAGACCTGTGGAAGAGGATGGGCACCGTCGCTTTGCCGTCGTCGCCTATCCACTCCATCACCGCCTCAACGTGCTCATACCTGATGGCTGCTGACTGCGGTTGCCGACGGGCCTCTTCAGCAGCGAAACTCTTCAACGCCACAGCGGGGCCCTGGACCACCTCTGGGGTGCATTCGTCCGCGAGAAGATTACGAGCAGGAGGTTCTGGCGCCCTCCTGTCGGCGCCCCGCCGCTGATATTTCGAGACTGGGTCGATCAAAAGTTGGGGAGGGGGGATGGCGGTCCCCAAACCGCCACCAGTTGCACCAACTGCCCCCGATGGTCGGCACCCTCTGGCACCACAATGCTGACTGGGGGGCGCTGAGCGGCGCGTGCCAGCGGCAGAGGCCGAAGGTCGGTACCCTCTGACATTCCCAATGTCGGCTGATGGTGCTGAGCAGTGCCTGCCAACGGGGGCCGAGGTGCACGTCGAAGATGCCCCTCATGACTGGAACGGCGCGGCCCGTAGCTTCCTCCCAATCTGCATCGATCATGTTGCTATCCAGGAAGCGGCCTAGATCAGCCATGGCCGTCCGCCAGCTGCCTGCGCCGCTCGGGCTAGGATCTGGTCCGAGCACGCTTGACCCCAGGCGCCTGCGCGGCTGCGAGGTACTTGCGCTTGGCTGCTTCCAACACTTCCTGGGGCCCAGCTTTGGCTGCCTTGAGCTCCTCGGTGGCTGTGTCAAAGGCCTGCTTCCGTCGCCGTCATTCGCGGCGACGGACGCAGGCCTTTGACATCGCGTCGCCGTCATTGGCGGCGACGTGCTCGCCGTCCCCTGCTGGGGGGCTGAGCACCAGAGCCAGCGGCGCCCACAGGAGCTGCGGCGGCCCGAGCTGCTGCCTGTGCGTCGAGCTGCAGCTGCTGAAGCTTCTCCAGCGCAGCCCTGCCCTCAGCCGACTCGACGACCGATGCTGCAAGCCCTGCGGACATGGCCTGGAGCGGGTCCTCGAACTCGCTGACGTGCGCCTTGCACAAGAGCTCCTGGGCCTGACCGAGGTTCTCCCGTCCCTTGGCCAAGGGCTCCTTGACAGCGGCGAGCTCCTCATCCAATGCTGTGTGCAGGCGCTCGATCTCGCTGATCCGCGCCTCCATCTTCGTGATCTTGGACTTGAGGTTCTCAACCTTCAGCGCGCCGCCTGAGCAGTCGGTGCGCGCTTCTTCGTCTCCGTAGCCTTCTTCTCTGCCTCCACCACTGCGTCGATGGCCGTGCTGTCGACGCCGAGCTTCTTGAGGTAGGCGAGGACCTCGTTGTCCTTGGCGGACTGGGCAGCACCGCCTCCGCCGTTGCCTCCTGCCCCTGCTCCAGAAGCCCATGGGGGCGCCCCACCTGTCGACTGTGGGGATCCTCCTTTGAGCTTCGCGACCTGCTGCTGCAGGTCCTGCAGTTGCTTGAGCATCTTGGCATTGGCGTTCCCTGGGGGACCCTGAGCCCACTGGCCGGGCGGCGGCCTGAGCCTGCTCCCCACTGGCTGCTGAGGTGGCAAGGCCTTGGCAGCAGCCTGGCGCGCAGCCTGGGTGGTCTTCTGCGCAGCAGGGCGACCACACAGACGGCACGAGATCCTCGACGCCCAGCTGTCCGCCGCTCCGCATTGACAGCCCCAGTGGGGTGTACGCGGCCCTGGCAGCACTTGACCATGGGCTATCCACTGCGGAAAGCACCACGGCGAATGGCTGGCCACACGGGCCTCGTGAAAAGAACAGCGAGATTGACCCGCAAGCGCGAGCCGCTCCGAAGCACGCGCTTGCAAGCCCAGGCCACAACAGCCTGAGCCAGAACGGCTGGGGGTGACAGGGAGGAAGGGTGGAGGAAGGGTGAGGAAGAGGACCGGGAGGATGTGGAGGGAGGGGAATGGGAAAGGGGGGAGGGGCCGAGAGCTCCGATGTTTTATTTTGTTCATGCGGGGTCCCCAGAGGCCCGGACACATTCATTATGGCAAGTTTTTCATCCCAGAACTCGAATCTGTGGCCTCCAGATGCCGAACACCACGAGACATTTCCAGGAGAAACCTCTGGCCTGTTCCTCTCAGGGCTTGACGACTGTTCTCCGATCGATTTGCCAGGATAAAGCCAGACACATCATGGTATATCCGTACATATCGAGGTACACCCAGGCGGATCAGGGTAATTCTAGACGTTGCGCATATCCTAACCAGCCAATCCAGAACCGATGTTCAGGCGAGTTGAGGTAGATGGCCGAACCGTGCGAAGGAGGGAGGAGAAGAAGGAGGAGGCTGGATGGATGGATGATGGAGTGGGGAGAAGAATTGACAGGATGATGATGATGATGATGATGATGATGATGATGATGATGATGATGATGATGATGATGATGATGATGATGATGATGATGATGATGATGATCATGATGATGTTGATGATGATGAAGATGAAGAATAATAATAAGAAGAAGACGAACACTAATATTAATAATAATAATAATAATAATAAGAATAATCAGAATAATAATAAGATGATGGTGGTGATGATGATGATGACGATGATACTGATGAGGATGATGATGATGATGATGATGATGATGATGATGGTGATGATGATGATGTTGTTGATGTTGATGTGATGGTGGTAGTGATGATGATGCTGAAAATGATGATGATGAGGAGGAGGGGGAGGAGGAGGAAGTGAAGGAGTAGGAGGATGAGAGAGGAGCAGGAGGAGGAGGGCAAGCAAAAGGGCTAGAGGTCTCTTGGATGTCTCTCGCAGCCTCTTGGGATGTTTCTTGGGCGCCCGTCTGGGCGCCTCTTTGGGCCTTTTTTGGGGAGCTCTTGGGAGCTTTTTAAGGGACCGAGCCATACACCGACGCCTTTGTCTGGCCTCACACTGAATCTCGCACAGGAAAGCGGATCCTGGTGTATACGGGATCTTGGTGTATACATTCTTCGTTGTTTCTTCGGGAAAGCGGAGAACAAAGTATACACCACACTACCCCGACGTCGCCCCCGACCCTCAAAAATGTCTGGGGATTGAAAAACCGCCCGCCAGGGGTAATGTACATGCTCCAGTTTCCGACTTTAGGGGCGCTCTTGGTGCCACATTGGAGGTAATCGATCAAATAATGGGTGGTCCTTGATTGGCCTCCCCCCTGGGGAGCCCCAAAAATTGTCTCATGGAACCCTCTTGGAGCGCTCTTGGAGCGCTCTTTGTCGCTCTTGGGGCCGTCTTGGGATTCTCTTGGGCCTCTCTGAAGGCCCTCATGGGCCCTCTTGGAGCTGTCTTGAGGCCTCGGAAGCCCATCGGAAACGAAAAAGGCGCGACGGCCAACTTCATTGATGTTCCTTAGGTGTTTGAAGGATTTTGGCATCTTGGCGGCCTCCTTGGGAGGCTCCGTGGCTACTTGGAGCCGTCTTTGGGGCGGTCTTTGGGCCTCTCGGAGCATGTTGGGAGCCATCTTGAGGCATTTTGCGCACTCTTGAGTCATCTTCGAGGTCATCTTGGGCTCTGAGGCCCTCTTGGAGCCATCTTGGGCCATCTTGGACGCTCCAACGTTTCGCGACCGCACCCCTCCAGGTCCAGGGGAGGGGGTAAGGGGGAGGGGTAAACCCTTCCTCGAAGGGGAAGAGGGAGAGGTGGAAGAGGAAACGCCCTAAACCACCTACGCCCAGAGGGCTGGTGGGACTCCAGGTACCCCCAGGGAAAACTTGAGCAAAGCGTGGGCGCTCCAGCAAGTCTCAAGAAGAAAGAACATGGTGAATCAGCAGTCGCCGTGCACCGTGATAGCTGGTGGAAGGTTTCAAGACGAATGTGCGCAGCGCCAAGGCGATATCCCGCACTTTACTTTGAAAGTCAGCCGCTCTGCATCCGCGTACAGTGGAAACCCATACCAAGAATCACCCTGCTTGCCTCCAGGGTGCCCTGGGTTTCTGGGGTTTCGATGGTTTTGCGGTGGAATACGTGACGTTCCCATGCATCCTGGGGTCTCAGGGTTTGATTTCTTGTGGAAGGTTTCTTATGGTCGAACTCCTGCTGTAGCAGTCGTGAACAGTTCAGACGAATGTGCTGGCGCTAGGGTGATAATCACACTTTGAAAACCAGCCGCCTCCATGCTTGCAGCTGTCGGAATCCATCGCCGTTGGCTAACAGCTGTTTTGTATCAAGATTGTGCTGTCGATCGCATCTCTTGCTCTGCATCTTGCCACTGCTGGAGGCGCCTTCTGTGCGCAGCAGAGTGCGCCACCATGCCGGAGGTCATGTCCATCGTGAAAACTCCCAAGGAGGCGTTCCAGGGCATGGTGGACAAGGGCGTGGGGATGGGCGGCGACTCGTCCATCAAGATCTTCCACCAATCCTTCTATGCGGGTTGCTACATTGGCTTCGGTGGCATGCTGTCGATGGTGGTGGCTGGCGGTCTGAAAAGCGCAGCCGAGGACAACCCGACCATTCAGACCTTTGTGTTCGCTGCGCTCTTCCCTGTGAACCTGCTGCTCATCCTCCTCACAGGTGGGGTGCTGATCACGGGCACTGCGGCGACCGTGCCTGCCGCGGTGTTTGAAGGCAAGCTGCCCCCTGTGCAGATCGCGAGGACGTTTGCGCTGGCTTGGCTGGGCAATCTGCTTGGCGCCTTGCTCTTCGCCGGCTTTGTCACGGCCTGTAACTTGAACGTGGGCCTGACCAGTGAGCTTGCGATCAAGGTGGCTGAGAAGAAGATCAAGGAGAACTTTGGGGTCACCTTCCTCAAGGGAATCGGCTGCAACTGGTTGGTGTGCATGGCTGTGTTCCTGCAGGGCCAAGCGCAGGACATGGTTGGCAAGATGGTGGGCATCTGGTTCCCCATCTCTTGCTTCGTGGCCATCGGCTTCGAGCATATCCCAGCCAACATGTTCATGATCCCCATGGGGATGATGGCCGGCGCCGACGTGTCCGTGCTAGATTGCCTCTGGAGGAATTTCATCCCGGTGACCCTCGGGAACATCTTTGCAGGTTCCATCTTCGTGGGCGGTGGCTACTCTTTCGCCTTCGGCAGGTTAGGCAGCTCGCCGATGTTCAACATGCCCACGAAGGAGCAGGGTCCCTGAAAGGAGCAGCAGGCCACTGGCAACGCGGTCGAGGTTCCACCTGAAGCGCAGGGCCCATGATTGCGTCTTATCATACTGTACAGTTGCCGTCTGGCATTTAAATCGTGCGGAGTAATTTTTTGATCAGGATAGTTGTTTTACCACGACCCCCCCCCGCTTCAGCTGTCGGCAGCCAGCAGGTTTTCGGAGTTGACGTCTTCTCACCGACGCCCAGGCACCGCTAGGTGTATGGTTTGTCAGTCAGTCATACGTCCTCTCACCGACGGCATCTGCTCCGGTTTGAATGTAGAAGCCGATTTCTTCATCCCATGTGCCATCTCACTCCTGCGAGGGTCCGAAGTTACTCTTTCGGAGCGGTAGCCATGGGGTTGGCGATAGCGGCCCATATCGTCATCTAATGTTGCATTTCTCCATTTGGTGTCCGCCTTTGACCAGATGTGCTTCGATGGAAGCTGCATCCACGTGGCAGAAGCCGCCACAGGCTTCGCCAGAGGGTAAGCGCTCTCGCGTGGACTGTTTGTGCCGACATGCTTGTCTGAAGCACTGAGCGCCGTTGCATACAAAGTTGCACAACTTGCGTACGCTATGGACAGTCTGAAGCCACATCTCGATATTCTGAGCTTAAGGCCTTAGATGTGGCTCGTCGGAATAGGTAGATGCTGGGCATGACGAATCCTCACGGTGCCGTTGTGGCTCGTGTAGAACATTTGTGCAGTTGCTGGGAATTTTTGTAGACGCATGTACGCGGCGCCACGGCGAGGTCCACGTTTTGAACACCAGGCGCATTCCCCATGTAACCGTTGGGACATTCAAGCTCAAGGGTCAGTTGTGAGGAAGTCTTAGGGGAAACGCTCTGCCTGCCCTTCGACACGTCGAGTGGCGCGACGACGGGGAGGTGTCATTCAGGATGAGGGGCGGATGATGGGGATGACAGGGAGGAAGGGTTGAGGAGGGGTGAGGAAGAGGACCGGCAGGATGTGGAGGGAGGGCAATTGGAAATGAGGGAGGGGCCGAGAGATCGTTTTTTTTTCTCCATGCGGGGTCCCCAGAGGCCCGTACACATTCCCCATGGCAAGTGTTTCGTTCCAGAGCTCGAAGCTGTGGCCTCCCGATGCCGAACACCACGAAACTTCCAGGAGAAACCTCTGGCCTGTTCCTCTCAGGGCTTGACGACTGTTCTCCGATAGGCTTGCCATGATCAAGCCATCTACATCAAGGTATAGCCATACAGATCGAGGTAAACCCAGGTGGATCAAGGTAAATCCAGAAATCCATCTTGGACGCTTCAACGCCGCGCGACCGCACCCCTCCAGGTCCAGGGGAGGGGGTAAGGGGGAGGGGTAAACTCTTCCTCGAAGGGGAAGGGGGAGGGGTGGAAGAGGAAATGCCATAAACCACCTACGCCCGGAGGGCTGGTGGGACTCCAGCTATCCCCGGGGAAACCTTGAGCAAAGCGTGGGCGCTTGAGCAAGTCTCAAGAAGAAAGAACATGGTGAATCAGGAATCGCTTTCCACCGTGGTAGCTGGTGGAAGGTTTTAAGACGAGTGTGCTCAGCGCCAAGACGGTATCCCAACGCTTTATTCATTGGTTGACGCCGCACCGCCGACCCTTTGGCGCGGCAGTAAGAGTGAAAAACAGAGTTAGCGGAACGATTTCTGGGGAATTTTGGGGTTTCAGTTTCTTGGGATTTCGTCGGGGGCGGTTGGCGGATCGCCGCTCTGCTCTTGGGCTTCTTGGGGCTCTCCTGGCAGCACTTTTGAGGCCTCCTGGGAGCCGTTTTGAGGCCTCTAGGAGCCTCGTTTGGGCCCCTCGGGGGCCTCGTGGGAGCCTATTGGGGGCCTATTGGCGCCTCCTCAGCTTTTTTCGGGGCCGAGTGCTCGAAATGTTCATTCGGGTTCCCCCTCTGGGCCTCCTCTCGGGGTCGTCCTGGGGCCCTCCTGGGTCGTTTTGGAAGCTTCTGGGGCCGTCTTGGGGCCCTCTTGGGCCATCTTGGAGCCGTCTTGGGGCCTCTGGGGCTATCTTGGGTCGATCTTGAAGGCTTCTTGGGCCGTTGTGGGCCTCGTGAAAGCCCAAGAGGCGAATGTGCTAAGAATACAGGTTTCCCCTAGGGAATGGGACGATTTTTGCTTCTGGAGGGCCTCTTGGGGCGCCTCTTGGTGGCTTGTTGGGGCGTCTTGGGGGCCTCTGGGACCGTCTGGAGGCGATCTTGGGCGTCTTGGAACGATCTTTCGGCGACTCGTAGCCCTCTTGGACCGTCGGGGGGGCCTTTTGGGGCCTCCTTACCCCGTTTTGGGCCCCCTGAGGCTCCAAGGGTGCGGCCGACACCTTTGCCCCCCAACCCCCTCCCTCCAAACCGGCCGGACCAGACTCCCGGGGGAGGGGTTTGGGGAGGGGGAAGCATCTCACACGCCGTGACCCCAAGGGGTCGGCGGATTTGAAAGTCAGCCGCTCTGCATCCGCGTACAGTGGAAACCCATGCCGCCAAGAAACACCCTGCTTGCCTCCAGGGTGCCCTGGGTTTCTTGGAGTCCGATGTTTTTGCGATGGAATACGTGACGTTCCCATACCAAGAAATCCATGTACCTCCTGGGGATTCAGGGTTGGGTTTCTTGTGTAAGGTTTCTTGTGGTCGAGCTCCTGCTGTAGCAGTCGTGAACAGTTCAGACGAATGTGCTGGCGCTAGGGTGAGAATCACACTTTGAAAACCAGCCGCCTTCATTCTTGCAGCTGTCTGAATCCATCGCCATTGGCTAACAGCTGTTTTGTATCAAGATTGTGCTGTCGATCGCATCTCTTGCTCTGCATCTTGCCACTGCTGGAGGCGCCTTCTGTGCGCAGCAGAGTGCGCCACCATGCCGGAGGTCATGTCCATCGTGAAAACTCCCAAGGAGGCGTTCCAGGGCATGGTGGACAAGGGCGTGGGGATGGGCGGCGACTCGTCCATCAAGATCTTCCACCAATCTTTCTATGCGGGTTGCTACATTGGCTTCGGTGGCATGCTGTCGATGGTGGTGGCTGGCGGTCTGAAAAGCGCAGCCGAGGACAACCCGACCATTCAGACCTTTGTGTTCGCTGCGCTCTTCCCTGTAAACCTGCTGCTCATCCTCCTCACAGGTGGGGTGCTGATCACGGGCACTGCGGCGACCGTGCCTGCCGCGGTGTTTGAAGGCAAGCTGCCCCCTGTGCAGATCGCGAGGACGTTTGCGCTGGCTTGGCTGGGCAATCTGCTTGGCGCCTTGCTCTTCGCCGGCTTTGTCACGGCCTGTAACTTGAACGTGGGCCTGACTAGTGAGCTTGCGATCAAGGTGGCGGAGAAGAAGATCAAGGAGAACTTTGGGGTCACCTTCCTCAAGGGAATCGGTTGCAACTGGTTGGTGTGCATGGCTGTGTTCCTGCAGGGCCAAGCGCAGGACATGGTTGGCAAGATGGTGGGCATCTGGTTCCCCATATCTTGCTTCGTGGCCATCGGCTTCGAGCATATCCCAGCCAACATGTTCATGATCCCCATGGGGATGATGGCCGGCGCCGACGTGTCAGTGCTAGATTGCCTCTGGAGGAATTTCATCCCGGTGACCCTCGGGAACATCTTTGCAGGTTCCATCTTCGTGGGTGGTGGCTACTCTTTCGCCTTCGGCAGGTTAGGCAGCTCGCCGATGTTCAACATGCCCACGAAGGAGCAGGGTCCCTGAAGGGAGCAGCAGGCCATTGGCAGCACGGTCGAGGTCTCACCTGAGGCGCAGGGCCCATGATTGCGTGCGTCTAATCAGAGTGTACAACTGCCGTTTGGCATTTAATTCGTGCGGAGTAAAGGTTTGATCAGGATGGTTGAATTATCCCAAGCAGTTGCCCACAGCGTTTGAGCTGTCGGCAGCCGACAGATTTTCGGAGTTGACGTCCTCTGACCGACGCCCAGTGTGTGTCTTAACCAGTCAGTCAGACGTACTCTCACCGACGGCATCTGCTCCTATTTGAATGTAGAAGCCGATTTCTTCATCCCGTGTGCCATCCCACTCCTGCGAGGGTCCGAAGTTACTCTTTCGGAGCGGTAGCCATGGGGTTGGCGATAGCGGCCCCTATCGTCATCTAATGCTGCATTTCTTAAGTTTGGTGTCCGCCTTTGACCAGATGTGCTTCGATGGAAGCTTCATCGCCTTGGCAGTTGCCACAGGGCGTCGCCAGAGGGTAAGCGTTCTGGTCTCGACTGTTTGTGTCGACATGCTTGTCTGGAGCAAGAACGCCGTTGCACACAAAGTTGTACAGCCAGCGCACGCTATGGACAGTCTGAAGCCACAGCTCGCTATGCGGTGCTCAAGGCCCTGGATGTGGCTCCTCGGCATAGGAAGGCGCTGGGCATGACGAGTCCTCACAGTGCCGTTATGGATCGTGTAGAAACTGTGTGCTGTTGCCATGATTTTTGTGGACGAATGTGTGCGGCGCCAAGGCGAGATCCACATTTTGAAAACCAGGCGCATTCCGTCCATATAACAACCGTTGGGACATTCAAGTTCCAGGGTCAGTGGCAAGGAAGTCTTAGGGGAAACGCTCTGCCTGCCCTTTGACACGTTTGGTGTCGCGACGACGAAGAGGGGTCATTCAGGAGGAGGGGCGGATGACGGGGAGGAAAGGGAGGAAGGGTGGAGGAGGGGTGAGGGAGAGGACTTGGAAGATGTGGACGGAGGGGAATGGGAAAAGGGGGAGGGGCCAAGAGATCCGATGTTTTTTATCCCCACCCATCCTGTGATGTTGGGCCCTCGTTTTGCAGAGAGCGAGATAAAGAGAGAGAGAGAGAGAGAGAGAGCGAGCGTGCCGCGCGTCCTCCTTCTCCTCGCCCCTCCTCTCCTCCTCTCCCTCCTCCCTCCTCCCATCCATGCCTCTGCCCTCCGCATGTCTGTGTTTCGGCGCACCGAGTGCAACGCTTCGTGGCCCCGTAGGGAGCTCCACCGAAGGCCCAAGTAGCGGGGTCCACATGGTGGCGCTGGCCCACTTTGGCGCACCACTCACACGGTTCGTGGCCCCGTAGGGAGTTTCACCGAAGGCCCAAGTAGCGGGGTCCACATGGCGGCGCTGGCCCAGTTTGGCGCACCACTCACACGGTTCGTGGCCCCATGGGGATTTCCACCGAAGGCCCCAAGCGGCAGGGTCCACATGGCGACACAATCCCACTTTGGCGCACCCCTCACACGGTTCGTGGCCCCATATGTGACTCCACCGAAGGCCCCAGTAGCAGGGTCCACATGGCGGCGCCGCCTCATTTTGGCACATCCTTTATATGGTCTGTGGCCTCGTAGGGAGCTCCACCGAAGGCCCCGGTGGCAGGGTCAACATGGCGGCGCCGCCCATTTTGGCGCACCCCTCACACGGTTCGTGGCTCCATGGGTATTTCCACCGAAGGCCCCAGTGGCAGGGTCCACATGGCGGCGCCGCCCCAGTTTGGCGCACCCCTCACACTGTTCGTGGCCCCATGGGGAGCTCCACCGAAGGCTCCAGTGGCCGGGTCCACATGGCGGCGCCGCACCATTCCGGCGCACCCCTCACACGGTTCGTGGCCCCATATGTGATTCCACCGAAGGCCCCAGTGGCAGGGTCCACATGGCGGCGCCGCTTCATTTTGGCACACCCTTTATATGGTCTGTGGCCTCGTAGGGAGCTCCACCGAAGGCCCCGGTGGCAAGGTCAACATGGCGGCGCCGCCCATTTTGGCGCACCCCTCACACGGTTCGTGGCTCCATGGGTATTTCCACCGAAGGCCCCAGTGGCAGGTTCCACATGGCGGCGCCGCCTCATTTTGGCGCACCCCTCACACGGTTCGTGGCCCCATGGGGAGCTCCACCGAAGGCTCCAGTGGCCGGGTCCACATGGCGGCGGCGCCGCACCATTCTGGCGCACCCCTCACACGGTTCGTGGCCCCATAGTGAGCTCCACCGAAGGCTCCAGTGGCAGGGTCCACATGGCGGGGCCGCCCATTTTGGCGCATTCCTCACACGGTTCGTGACCCCATAGGGAGCTCCACCGAAGGCTCCAGTGGCAGGGTCCACAGGGCGGCGCCGCACCATTCCGGCGCACTCCTCAGACGGTTCGTGACCCCATAGGGAGCTCCACCGAAGGCTCCAGTGGCAGGGTCCACATGGCGGCGCATCACCATTCTGGCGCACCCCTCACACGGTTCGCGACCCAATAGGGAGCTCCACCGAAGGCCCCAGTGGCAGGGTCCACGGCGGCGCCGCACCATTCTGGCGCACCCTTCACACGGTTCGTGGCCCCATAGGGAGCTCCACCAAAGGCCCCAGTGGCGGAGTTCGCACGGCGGTGCCACCCCGTTTTGGCACACCCCTCAGACAGTTCGTGACCCCGTAGGGAACTCCACCGAAATCGGCACCAGAACACAGTATTCATAACTGCACATGGTTGGGTCCTTCGCCAGGGCCATTTTTTTCAATGCGGGGTCCCCAGAGGCGTGGACACATTCCTCATCGCAATTGTTTCATCCCAGAGCTCGAAGCTGGCCTCCAGAGGCCGAACACCAAGAGAAACGTCTGGCCTTTTCCCCTCAGGGTTTGACGACTGTTCTCCGATCGACTGCCAGGATCAAGCCAGATACATCGAGGTACATGCATACACATCGAGGCAAACCCAGGTGGATCAAAAGCCTTGAGCAAAGCGTGGACGCTCCAGAAAGTCTCAAGGAGAAATAGCATGGTGAAACAGGAGTCGCCCTCCACCGTTACAGCTGGTGGAAGTTTCAAGACGAGTGTGTTCAGCGCCAATGCGACACCCTCACACTTTATATTTTAGCATCAGCCTCCGCGCCCTGGGTTTGTTGGTTTTCGATTTTTTTGCGATGGAATACGTGACGTTCCCATACCAAAAATCAATGTATCTCCTGGGGATTCAGGGTTGGGTTTCGTGTGGAAGGTTTCTTGTGGTCGAGCTCCTGCTGTAGCAGTCGTGAACAGTTCAGACGAATGAACTGGCGCAAAGGTGAGAATCACACTTTGAAAACCAGCCGCCTTCATGCTTGCAACTGTCGGAACCCATCGTCATTGGCTAACAGCTGTTTTGTATCAAGATTGTGCTGTCGATCGCATCTCTTGCTGTGCATCTTGCCACTGCTGGAGGCGCCTTCTGTGCGCAGCAGAGTGCGCCACCATGCCGGAGGTCGTGTCCATCGTGAAAACTCCCAAGGAGGCGTTCCAGGGGATGGTGGACAAGGGCGTGGGGATGGGCGGCGACTCGTCCATCAAGATCTTCCACCAATCTTTCTATGCGGGTTGCTACATTGGCTTCGGTGGCATGCTGTCGATGGTGGTGGCTGGCGGTCTGAAAAGCGCAGCCGAAGACAACCCGACCATTCAGACCTTTGTGTTCGCTGCGCTCTTCCCTGTGAATCTGCTGCTCATCCTCCTCACAGGTGGGGTGCTGATCACGGGCACTGCGGCGACCGTGCCTGCCGCGGTGTTTGAAGGCAAGTTGCCCCCTGTGCAGATCGCGAGGACGTTTGCTCTGGCTTGGCTAGGCAATCTGCTTGGCGCCTTGCTCTTCGCCGGCTTTGTCACGGCCTGTAACTTGAACGTGGGCCTGACTAGTGAGCTTGCGATCAAGGTGGCGGAGAAGAAGATCAAGGAGAACTTTGGGGTCACCTTCCTCAAGGGAATCGGTTGCAACTGGTTGGTGTGCATGGCTGTGTTCCTGCAGGGCCAAGCGCAGGACATGGTTGGCAAGATGGTGGGCATCTGGTTCCCCATATCTTGCTTCGTGGCCATCGGCTTCGAGCATATCCCAGCCAACATGTTCATGATCCCCATGGGGATGATGGCCGGCGCCGACGTGTCCGTGCTAGATTGCCTCTGGAGGAATTTTATCCCGGTGACCCTCGGGAACATCTTTGCAGGTTCCATCTTCGTGGGCGGCGGCTACTCTTTCGCCTTCGGCAGGTTAGGCAGCTCGCCGATGTTCAACATGCCCACGAAGGAGCAGGGTCCGCCGAAGGAGCAGCAGGCCACTGGCGACGCGGTCGAGGTTCCACCTGAGGCACAGGGCCTATGATTGCGCAGCCTCGCTGAGGGGCTTTAGCGTCTCATCATACTGTATAATTGCCGTCTGGCATTTACATCGTGCGGATTAGTATTTTTTCAGAACCGTTGTATTATCCCTTGCAGTTGCCCACAGCGTTTGAGCTGTCGGCAGCAGACAGATTTTCGGAGTTGACGTCCTCCCGACGCCCAGGCACCACTAGGTGTATGGTTTGTCAGCCAGTCAGACGCCCTCTCACCGACGGCATCTGCTCCGATTTGAATGTAGAAGCCGATTTCTTCATCCCGTGTGCCATCCCACTCCTGCGAGGGTCCGAAGTTACTCTGTTGGAGCGGTGGCCATAGGGTTAGCGATAGCGGGTCCTATCGTCATCTAATGTTGCATTTCTTCTCCATTAGGTGTCCAAGTTTGACCCGATGTGCTTCGATGGAAGCTGCATCCCCTTGGCAAGTGTCACAGACGTCGCCGGAGGGTAAGCGCTCTCGCGTGGACTGTTTGTGTCGACATGCTTGGCTGGAGCAAGAGCGCCGTTGCATACAACAAAGTCTCACAACCAGCGCACGCTATGGACAGTGACGTCACAGCTCGCTACGCGGCGCTCAAGGCCCTGGATGTGGCTCTTCGGCATGGGAAGATGCTAGGCATGACGAATTCTCACGGTGCCCTTATGGATCGTGTAGAGAATGTTTGCAGTTGCCTTGAACTTTTTGTGGACGAACGTGCGCGGCGCAAAGGCGAGATCCACATTTTGAAAACCAGGCGCATTCCATTCATGTAATTGTGGGGGCATTCAAGCTCCAGGGTCAGTGGCGAGGAAGTCTTAGGGGAAACGCTCTGCCCGCCCTTCGACACGTTTGGTGGCGCGACGACGACGACGAGGAGGGGTCATTCAGGAGGAGGGGCGGATGATAGGGAGGAAAGGGAGGAAGGGTGGAGGAGGGGTGAAGAAGAGGACTGGGAGGATGTGGAGGGAGGGGAATGGAAAAGAAGGATGGGCCAAGAGATCCGATTCCTTAATTTTTCCATTCGGGGTCCGTAGAGGCCCCGACACATTCCCCATGGTCAGTTTTTTCATCCCAGAGCTCGAAGCTGGCCTCCAGAGGCCAAACACCACGAGAAACCTTTGGCCTGTTCCCCTCAGGGCTTGACGACTGTTCTCCGATCGACTTGCCAGGATCAAGCCAGATACATCGAGGTACATGCATACACATCGAGGCAAACCCAGGTGGATCAAAAGCCTTGAGCAAAGCGTGGACGCTCCAGCAAGTCTCAAGGAGAAAGAACATGGTGAAACAGGAGTCGCCCTCCACCGTTGTAGCTGGCGGTAGATTTCAAGGCGAACGTGCTCAGCGCCAAGGCGACATCCCCAAACTTCGAACATCAGCCGCCCTACATCCGCGTAGCCGTCGTGAACTGTTCAGACGAATATGCTGGCGCTGAGGTGAGAATCACACTTGAAAAATCAGCCGCCTTCACGCTTGTAGCTGTGAAATTCCGTGGCAATTTTTGTTCCAGGCCGTTTTGTATCAAGATTGCGTTGCCGATCGCATCTGTTGACCTGCATCTTGCCACTGCCGGAAGCGCCTCCTGTCCGCAGCAGGTTGCGCGACCATGCCAGAGGTCGTGTCCATCTGAAAATTCCCAAGGAGGCGTTCCACCGCATGGTGGACAAGGGCGTGGGGTTGGGTGGCGACTCGTCCGTCAAGATTTCACCAGTCCTTCTGCGCTGGTTGCTACATTGGCTTCGGTGGCGTGCTGTCGATGGTGGTGGCTGGCGGTCTGAAAAGCGCAGCCGAGGACAACCCGACCATTCAGACCTTTGTGTTCGCTGCGCTCTTCCCTGTGAACCTGCTGCTCATCCTCACAGGTGGGGTGCTGATCACGGGCGCTGCGGCGACCGTGCCTGCCGCGGTGTTTGAAGGCAAGCTGCCCCCTTTGCAGATCGCGAGGACGTTTGCGCTGGCTTGGCCAGGCAATCTGCTTGGCGCCTTGCTCTTCGCGGGCTTGTTCACGGGCTGAAGCTTGAACGTGGGCCTGACTAGTGAGCTTGCGATCAAGGTGGCGGAGAAGAAGATCAATAATAACTTTGGGGTCACCTTCTTCCAGGGAATCTGCTGCAACTGGCTGGTGTGCATGGCTGTGTTCCTGCAGGGCCAAGCGCAGGACATGGTTGGCAAGATGGTGGGCATCTGGTTCCCCATCTCTTGTTTCGTGACCATCGGCTTCGAGCATATCCCAGCCAACATGTTCATGATCCCCATGGGGATGATGGCCGGCGCCGACGTGTCCGTGCTAGATTGCCTCTGGAGGAATTTCATCCCGGTGACCCTCGGGAACATCTTTGCAGGTTCCATCTTCGTGGGCGGCGGCTACTCTTTCGCCTTCGGCAGGTTCGGCAGCTCGCCGATGTTCAACATGCCCACGAAGGAGCAGGGCCCGCCGAAGGAGCAGCAGGCCACCGGCGACGCTGCTGGGGTTCCACCTGACGGCGTTCGAGCTGTCGGCAGTCGACTGATTTTTGGAGTTGACGTCCTCTCACCGACGCCCAGGCACCGCAAGGTGTATGGTTTGTTAGTCAGTCGGTCAGTCACACGTCCTCTCACCGACGGCATCTGTTCCGATTTGAATGTGGCAGCCGATTTCCCATCCCGTGTGCCCTCCCACTCCTGCGAGGGTCCGAAGTTACCCTTTGGAACAGAGACCGCGAGTTTGGCGACAGCGGCTCCTATCGTCATCCAATATTGCATTTGTTCTCCAGTACGTGGCCGAGTTTCACCAGGTGCGCTTCGATGGAAAATGCATCCACGTGGCAGTCGCCACAGGCGTGACCAGACGGCAGGCGCTCTCGCGTGGACTGTCTGTGTTGACACGCTTGTGTGAAGCACTGAGCGCCGTAGCATACAATTATTTACAACAAGCGTACGCAACGGTTAGTCTGAGGCCAAATCTTGCTGCGCGGCGCTCAAGGCCCTGGATGTGGCTCTTCGGCATGGGGATACGCCGGACATGACGAATCCTCACTGTGCCGCTATGGATCGTGTGAACAGTGCTTGTAGCTGTCGGAGACGTTTGTGGACGAAAGTGCGCGGCGCCAAGGCGAGGTCTACATTCTGAAGCCCGGGCGCATTCGGTCCATGTGACTGTCGGGGCGTTCAAGCTCCAGGGTCAGAGAACCGGGAGGATGACGAGGGAGGCGGACGGGAGAACGGGAGGCGCCCACCAGAGGTCCGATGTCTCGACCTTTCCGACGGGGGCCCCGGCGACCGCCGCCCGGCTGGCGGCGAAGCTGGCCGGCCGAGCGCCTGCGCAGGCGCGGGGGCGCGGCGGCCCAGGCCGTCACGCTCGCCCACAGCATCGCCGCGGGGCCCCTCGACCACCGGGCGGGCGACGGGGGCCCCCGGAGACCCCGGCGCTTCCCCGCGGCAGGTCTCTGCACCCCGAGCAGCTCGAGGGTTCGCCACCCACCAAACCACCCCAACCCAACCCGAAGGCTCAGATTTACCTTCGCTTTCTAGGGGGGGGGTCAGGAAACGTGGGAAAAACATGCGTGGAACCCTTACCCCCCCCCCAACCCGAAATTCGGGTCTTCGGGTTGGGTTGGGGTGGTCTGGTAGGTAGTCATCCACAGGCCGAACACCTAGAGAAACTTCTGGCCTGCCTCCTCTTGGGTTTGGCGACTGTTCCCCAATCGACTTGCCGGGGTCAAGCCAGATGGGTCGAGGCAGATCCATATAGATCCGTGTAGATCCAGGTGGAGCGAGGTAAGCCCTGATATCCACAGGGTCACTTGAGGCAGATCGTGGAGACCCCAGCGGTAATTTCTCGAGAACAAACAGCATGCTGAAAAATGAGCCGCCCTCCACCGTCATAGCTCGTGGAAGATTTCAAGGCGAGTACGCGCGTCGCCAAGCCAATAACCCCTTTTTGAAAACCCGGCGCCCTCCTCCATCCGCGTAGCCGTCGTGAATTTTTCAGACGAATGTGGCAGCGCCAAGGTGATAATCACACTTTCAAAACCAGCCGCATTGATGCTTGTATCTGTCGGAGCCTCCTGGGCCGTCTTGGGACCATCGTGGGCGCCTTGGAGCACTCTTGGGCCGTCTCGGAGGCTCTTGTACCGTCTCGGGGCTTTTTGTGGAGGATTTTGGCATCAAAAGCGCGAATATTGAGTGCTTTACGAAGGTTTATGACTTCGGGGGGGGGGACGCGAAGACCGCGTAGTATACAAGGGATCGTGCTTTCGGGGGCGCAACCGTTGCATCCATCCCCAGGCCGAAAGTTTTTTTCTCTCGGACTAAAGAAACGAGGGATCTATATATGTCTTGCGCGGATCCAATTTCCCGTGTGAGAACCCATGGATCCAATTAGTTGCGGGAATGAACCTATAATGATAATTCACATCCCGAACTCAGGGGAAATCGGATCCGCGGGGCACCGCTCGCGAAGCATCATGCTATCCACGGAACTGTGGATCTGCTGACCAAAGCTATGATTCTACGGGGGAGGGGGGTCTACTGCGGGCCCGGCCAACTCCCGCATCTCCTCCCGTAACATATGGCACGCCCCGAGCAAGCGGAGAGCGCTACATTCATCCGCTCACCTGAACGGCGCGTCGTTTCCGACATTTCGGGCTCAAGAGGAAAATCTTTCGGCCTGCGTAAGTAATTTTGAGTAGTGTGTAAAGACGTATAGTTTCGTGAGCGCACACAGCGGAACGTGCGAACGTTGATGACTTCGGGGACGCGACCATCGCGTAATTTACGAGGGGGTCTGGCCTCGGGGGCGCGAGTGCGGTGTAATTTACGAGGGGTTCTGGCTTCGGGGGCGCGAACCTCACAAATGCTATGGCGAATCACCGCCGCCCCCGGCCTTTGGAGTCCTTCATGTGGCCGAGCGTTGTGGCAAGACCTCTGCCAAGCTATCGGACCATGTGTTCCCCACAACCGTTATGGAAACCTTTCAGGGAACACTTGGGGGAGGATGGCAGGGATGATCAGGAAGAGGAGGAGGAAGAGGAGGAGGAGGAGGACGAGGAGGAGAAAGAGGGAGGAGGAGGAGGACGAGGAGGAGGAGGAGGAAGAGGAGGAGGAGGAGGAGGAGGCGGAGGCGGAGGCGGAGGAGGAGGAAAAGGAAAAGGTTGGCATCTGGGGAGCGTCTGGAGGCACTCTTGGGGCCTCCTTGGAGCTTCGGGGCCTCTTGGAGGCATCTTCGGGGCCTCCTTGGGCCTCTTGGGGGCCTTTGGGGGCTTCTCGGGGTCCTCTTTGGCCGTCTTGGGGTATTCCTGGCTCGTCTGGTACCGTCGGCAGCCGTCTTGAGCGCCCCTCTCGGCCGACTCGGGGCTCTCTTGGGGTGCTCCAGGGCCGTGTTTGGAGTCTTCTTAAGGCCGTCTTGGGGGCCTCTCGGGCTGTTCCGGGGCCACCTTGCGGGCCCCTGGGGCGATCTTGGGGTGATCTTTGGGGGCTCTTCGGCCGTCTCGGGTCGTCGGATGTCAACAGCCAACAGCAAATGGCGGATTTTGGCCCCTTCGGGCCTTCCTGGCGCCCCTCTTGAGGTCTCTTGGGCCGTCTTCGGGGTCTCTTGGGGGCTTCTTGGGCCGTCTTGGGCCATCGTGGAGCCATCTTGGGCCGTCTTGGTGGACTCCTGGCCCGTCGGAAGCAGTCTTGGGGGCCTGTGGTCCGATTTGGGGCTTTCTTCTGTGGTACTGCAGGGTCGGTCTGGCGGCCATCTTGGTCGTCTTGGAGGCCTCTTGGGCCGTCTTGGGCCTCCTTGGGGCCGTCTTGGGGGCCTCTTGGCCCCCTCACGCCCCCCCTCGCTCGCCGCCGATCTACACATCCATGTTCTCCTCCTCCTCCTCCTCCTCCTCCTCCTCCTCCTGTCCTTGGCCACTGGCTCAGAGCTGTGGCTGGAAGAGCCAAGGAGCTGCGATCGCAGCCCTGCGCCTGCGGACTGGACCACCCGCGGGAACTGCGGAATACACCACGCGGCGTTCTGTCAGGGGCGGCCAAAGTTGGGGGGCGTCCAAGAGTGATGATGCTGCTGCTGCTGATGATGGTGATGATGATGCTGATGCTGATGCTGATGCTGATCATGATGATGCTGATGATGATGATGATGATGATGATGTTGCTGATGATGATGCTGCTGATGCTGATGGTGATGATGATGATGATGATGATGATGATGATGCTGATGATGATGATGATGATGATCATGATTAGGACAATGCTGACGGTTGTGCTGCTGCTGGCGACTGATGATGATGCTGATGATGATGATGATGCTGGTGATGATGATGATGATGCTGATGCTGATGGTGATGGTGATGATGCTGATGATGCTGATGCATATGATGATGAATATGATGAATATGCTGATGATATGATGATGATGCTAGTGCTGCTAGATGCTGATGAATATGATGAATATGATGATGATGATAATGGTGATGATGATGATGATGATGATGATGATGATGATGATGATGGTGGTGGTGGTGGTGGTGGTGGTGATGATGATGATGATGGTGGTGGTGATGATGATGATGATGATGATGATGATGGTGGTGGTGATGATGATGATGATGATGATGATGATCGTATCAGCACAGCTGCCATCCTTCGCTCCTGCGAGGCCGGCGCCCCCTCTGGCGGTGGCCGAGCACGCCCGCGCCCGCGCCCGCTCCGCTCGGCTCGAGGAGGGCGCGACCGCTCGGCTTCGCTCAGCGGCCCTTCCCCCGCCCGGCCCTCCCGCCTTCCCTGTGGGCGCCAGATGGAGCCTGGCGAGTACGAGGCCCCGGCGGCGAGGAAGCATTCGTTGGCTCAGGGGCCCTTACGGTAGGTTCGTGTCGTGTCGACCGGCGGCGACCCCGCCAGCGGCGTTCAGCGTTGAACGCCGCGGGCGACCCAGAATCGTTCGATGTGGAATGATTTGGTCGTTTCTGAAACTGCCGATCGTTCAAGGCTGAACGATCCCCGCGGTGTCATAAACCAACGCCGAAGTCCGCACGAGACGAACCTGACGTACATCCCCGCGTCGTGAGCCAAACATGACGGGAGGCCCCTCACGGGGTTTGGGGCCGTGCAGAAGCGGCTCAGGAAGAGAGGCTTGTCCCCAGGAAGGGGTCCAGACCTCTTTGGGGAGATTGCAGTCGAAGCCGACGGTGAGGATGGGCAACCTTCCCAGGGGCACCTTTGCATCCTTGCCTCTCTGGTCCATCCTTGACTACTTTCGATGGCCCGTCGCGTTCGACAAAGCTTCAACACGGGCGTCCAAAGTGCTTGCATCCTTATCGCGAATCCTTAGTGTTCACGCTTCGCGAATCCCCGTCAGCCCATTCAGAAGCCCTGCCCACGAGAGCTGACGGGAAATGACAAGCAGATGCGCATAAATATAGTGAAACAGAGCGGTCAAAGACGAGGGGGAGGAACGTATTGAGCCATGTTGAAGGTTGTCTTGGAGCATGGGAGGCCCTCTTGGAGCTATGGGGCTTTTTGGGGGCGTCTTGGGTTCCTCTTGGGGCTCCTTTGGGATATCTTGGGGCCCTCTTGGGGCTCTTTGCGGGGTATTGGGGCACTCTTGGGGGTCTTTTGGGGCGTCTTGGGGGCCTCTTGGGGCCATCATGGAAGCCATCGATCAAAGGGAGGGGTTCTATATGTAGCCCGCCGCCAAGAGTCATCGGAATCGCCACTTGAGCCCCTCTTGGGGCCCTCTTGGGGCGCTCTTGGGCGGTCTTGGGGCCGCCTTGGGGCCTCTTGGGCTCTTCTTGGAGCTCTCTTGGGCCATCTCAGGGCCATCCTGAGGCCTCAAAGAGCATCGGACGGGAAACGGCGAGAAGGCACAGGTCATCGATTTTCCTTCGGTTTTTGAAGGACTTTGGCTTCTCAGGGAGGTCCTGAAGGGTCTCAAAAAGCACCTGGATCCGTCTTGCGGCTCTTTTTAGGTTTCTTGGAGGAATGCTGTTAACTATCTGGGACCATGCTGGGCTATCCTGACGATCTTGGAGGTCATCTTGGGCTCTCTGAGTCCCTCTTGGAGCCATCTTGGGCCATCTTGGGCGCTCTGACACCTCCGTCCCCTCCCCGTCCAGGTCCAGGGGAACGAGTACGGGGAGGGGTCAATCTGCCCACCCGCCCGCAAGCCGTCTTGCTCACTCCCACCCGCCCTCCCAACACATAAGTAACACCCGAGCCTGAGCATGCTCAGCGGTCGTCTTTGGATGGGCAGCTACTTGAAACCAACGCCGACCCAAGGTGCGCGACGCTTGGGCGAGGTGCGCCACGCGTGCCAGGGGCGCTACGCGCGCCAGGCACCCCTGGGCCCCGAGCGTGCCAGGTGTGCCACACACTCTAGCCGCGCCAGGTGCGCCACGTTCGGGGCACGTGCAGAGTGCGTCAGGTGCGCCTGTGCACGTGACAGCACACATCGGGAAACATGTTGGCCCCCACCATCCTTGTCGAAAACCAATGCCC
>CAUYUJ010001376.1:62500-85000 GCA_963575745.1 Prorocentrum cordatum
GGAGCAGGAGGAGGATGAGCAGGAGGAAGAGGGAGGAGGGAGGAGGAGGATGAGGGAGGGGGAGCTGGAGGAAGGAGGAGGAGGAGGAGGAGGAGGAGGAGGAGGAGGAGGAGCAGAAGAGGAGGAGGGAGGAGGAGGAGGAGGAGGAGGAGGAGGAGGAGGAGGAGGAGGGGGAGGGGAGGGGGAGGGGGAGGGGGAGGGGAGGAGGAGGAGGATGAGGGGGAGGAGGAGGAGGAGGAGGAGGAGGAGGAGAGGAGGAGGAGGAGGTGGAGGAGGAGGAAGACGAGGAGGAAGAGGAGGAGGAGGAGGAGGAGGAGGAGGAGGAGAGGAGGAGGAGGAGAGAGGAGGAGGAGGAGGAGGAGGAGGAGGAGGAGGAGGAGGAGGAGGAGGAGGAGGAGGAGAAGGGTTGACTGTATGTAAGCCTTGCCGCTATCAAGGACGACCGACGGCGTGTCCCTGCGGCGGCACGCTGGGGCATAGGCCTCCCCCGCCGTCCTGGGACGGCCCCCCCCTTCCCGCGGCGGAGAGCGCCGGGTTGTCTTCGGGGCTCAAGAGCACGCGGGTCACATGCAAACGGGGGTCAGCCTGAGCGCCGGATCTTGTAGGATCCTGCAGAGCCAGGGTCGGGGGCCCCCAAACGGGGTGATGACCATGCCGTGTGGTGCGTCGGTGTGGATTCGGGGTCACCGCGCGGTTTTGGGACTCGAGGCCCTCTCCGAGGACGTTTCGGGCGACAGGGGCCTCTGGGGTCCCAAGACCGTGAGGTGACGGACCGTGCGGTGAGGTCTTGGGGGATTCCGAGTTCACCTCGCGGTCTGTCACCGCGCCGCTTCGGGAGTCCGAACAGGGGTTCATGGATCCGGGATTGCGTGCAGGCTCTTGCAGGGTCCTGCAGGATCCTGCAGGATTTTGCATGGTCTGACTGATCCGGGTCTGGATAGGCGCGATGCTTCGGCCGCTCAGTCCTGAGCCCCTGGTGCCTTCCCAGGGAGTTCCGTGGGCCGGCTGCAGGGCCCCAAGAGAGGCCGCGAGTCGGGACGATCGAAATGGGTTAAGAAGTAGTGGGGACGAAGACTGACAGCAGTTCTGTCCATGTGGAACATGACTCGCTGTCAGCGTCGCTGTGGACGTTGTCCACGTGAGACCGAAAGCCGCTTGTCCAACAGCGGCCGCTGTCGGTTTTGGCCCTTATTCTTTCTTGGGCAGCGTACCCGTTTTTCTGTACCCATGTCGGGCGTCCGAAGCGAGGCTTCGGGTAAACCCCGGTCCTCTGGACGCGGACGTCAGATCTGAGGGTCTGGCAGGTCAGGGTCACACGGTCGAGGTCCGAGGCTCCTGGGTCGACGGTCGAGCTCCTTGGGCGCTGCTAGCCCTGCTTGGTCCCCTGAAGGCCTCCCGAGGCTTGAGGGGACCTCCGGCCCAGGATGGAGAGGTGGGCCCTGGGCTGTGGTCGAGAGGTCCGGGGCCCGTGTCATGGACGCATCGGCCTCTCTTCAGGAGGGGAAAAACACAGACACAAGAAATCGTCGATTCCCGAAAATATGGAAACATATGGGAAGTGGGGGGAAAACAAAAACCCAGAGAATATTGGAACATAAGGGGAGTCCTGTTATTTGTGTCTATCTATTTGTGTGTCCCAGGACCCCTTCATCTCTGGACTGACAGCCCTGAGTCCGAAACGCTGGGTCGGATCTGGCTTCCGGCGCGCGGTCGATCCGATTCGATGATCATGCTGTCGGGGGCGGCCAAGAGGGGGGTGATGATTAGGGGGGTGAATATCATGGGGGGGTCATGATATCTCCCCAGATTTCGTGGCGTCCTTTTTATTTCACTACGTCCCTGGCCTCCCCCCTGGGCCGCGCACGCGCCGTCAGCCATGATTTGCGCCCCCCCTCTTGGACGCCCCCCTCTTGGCCGCCCCATGCTGATGCTGATGCTGATGATGATGCTGCTGCTGCTGATGATGATCATTTCCGATGCTGCACGTCGGATCTCAGGGGCCGCCCCACCCCGCGCCGCCACCCGCCCGCGGCGAGGCCCTGAGGGCCAGGGCCGCGGGAGGCGGGTCGGCCGCCGCCGAGCTGCTGCAGCTGATGAGGCCCGCAGCGCGCGCGCCGCGGCCGCCTCTCGGGGGCCTCTCGGCGGCCTTCGGTAACCACGCGTGTGCATACGCTCGCAGACACACGCGCAGGCACACGCACACACACACACATACACACACGCACACGCACACGCACACGCACACGCACACGCACACGCACACGCCCACGCCCACGCCCGCGCCCACGCCTACGCCCACGCCCACGCCCACGCCCACGCGCGCGCGCGCACGCGCACGCCCACGCCCACGCCCACGCGCACGCGCACGCGCATGCGCACGCGCACGCGCACGCGCACGCGCACGCGCACGCGCACGCGCACGTGCGCACACGCGCACACGCGCACACACGCACACACGCACACACGCACACACGCACACGCGCACAGGCGCACAGGCGCACACGCGCACACGCGGACATGTGCTCACGCGTAACACGAGCGCACTCGCACGCGCACGAGCACGCGGACACGGGCACGCACACGCGCACACGCGCACACGCACACGCGCATACACGCACACGCACACGCACACGCACACACACACATGCACACGCACACGCACACACACACACACGCACACGCACACACATACACACACACACGCACGCACACCCACGCACACGCACACGCACACGCCAAGGCACACACACACAACGCACAACACACACAGCATACAACACACAGCACACAGCACACAACACACAGCACACAACACACAACACACAACACACAACACACTCAACACCACACAACACACAACACACAACGCACAGCACACAACACAACACACAATGCACAGCACACAACACACCACAACACACAACATACAACACACAACACACAACACACGGCACACAACACACAACGCACACAAACACACAACACACACGCAGACACACGCGCACGCCGAACCAACGACACGGACACGCACACACGACTGACCACGCATCCGCGCGCACACGCTCGCACACGCTGTCTTCGAGGGCGCCTGGCCAGGGCAGCGGGAGGCTGCGGGCTGGGGCCGCGGCGGGAGCCGAGAGGGGGCAGCGCGCGCGCCCCGCCGGTCAGGGTCCGACCGCCCGCCCGACCAGCCTGCCGTGCGCGCGTGCCCATCATCATCATCATCATCATCATCATCATCATCATCATCATCATCATCATCATCATCATCATCATCATCATCATCATATCATCATCATCATCATCATCAGCAGCATCATCATCATCAGCATCATCATCATCACCATCATCATCATCACCATAATCATCATGACCACCATCATCATCATCATCATCATCATCATCAACATCATGAGTGTCCCACCTGGCCGACCTGTCCCTCCCGTCAGGTCCGCCCGCCCGACCCGGCCGTCCCGTTGGGGTCCGCCCGCCCGGTCAGACCCGCACGCCAGGCGCGCGTGGCCACTCGATGATGAATCGCACTTGGGTGTCTCGCAAGCCATGAGGAAAATCCTGGAGGCCTCGCGCGGCAGCTTGGGACCGAGTCTACATCGGATCCACGTCGGGCTTACTCCCGCTTCAAGCCGGGATCACGCTGCAATTACGTCGGATTTACGTCGAGACATCACCGCGCGAACGTCGTTCCATATTGCGGGGTGGGCGTGTGGACTATGTGATATAACCCCAGACATTCAATTTAATTTTGGATTTTATTATCATTATATATATATATATATATATATATATATATATAGGTCTTGATTTTTTAATTTATTTATTTATTTATGTATTTACTTAGTTCCCAACCATCCTGTGGTGTTGGGTCTTCGTTTTTAAGAGACAGTGCCCCGCGTTCCCGCCTCCTCCTCCTCCTCCTCCTCCTCCTCCTCCTCCTCCTCCTCCACACCCTCTTCCTTGCGTTTCACCCACCCAGTACAGTGTTTCGTAGCTCCATAGGGAGCTCCGCCGAAGGCCCCAGTGCTGCCGCCCGCATGCGTCACCCACACCCAATTCGGCACACCCCTCACACGTTTCGTGGCCCCATAGGAGCACCGAAGGCCCAGTGCTGCCGCCCGCATGCGTCACCCACACCCAATTCGGCACACCCCTTTCGTGGCCCCATAGGCCGAGGCTGCTGCCGCCCGAAGGCCCCACTGCTGCCGCCCGCATGCGTCACGTTTCGTGGCCCCATAGGAGCAAGGCCCCAGTGCTGCCGCCCGCATGCACGGCTTCACACGTTTCGTGGCCCCATAGGAGCTCCGCCGAAGGCCCCAGTGCTGCCGCCCGCATGCGTCACCCACACCCAATTCGGCACACCCCTCACACGTTTCGTGGCCCCATAGGAGCTCCGCCGAAGGCCCCAGTGCTGCCGCCCGCATGCGTCACCCACACCCAATTCGGCACACCCCTCACACGTTTCGTGGCCCCATAGGAGCTCCGCCGAGGCCCCATGCGTCGTTCCACACCCCTCACACGTTTCGTGGCCCCATAGGAGCTCCGCCGAAGGCCCCAATGCGTCACGCACACCCAATTCGGCACACCCCTCACACGTTTCGTGGCCCCATAGGACAGTGCTGCCGCCCGCATGCGTCACCCACACCCAAGTCGGCACACCCCTCACACGTTTCGTGGCCCCATAGGAGCTCCGCCGAAGGTCCCAGTGCTGCCGCCCGCATGCGTCACCCACACCCAATTCGGCACACCCCTCACACGTTTCGTGGCCCCATAGGGAGCTCCGCCGAAGGCCCTAGTGCTGCCGCCCGCATGCGTCACGCACACCCAATTCGGCACACCCCTCACACGTTCCGTGGCCCCATAGGGAGCTCCACCGAAAGCCCCAGCGGCCGCGCTCACACGCGTCCCCGCCACCCATCCCGGCACGCCCCTCACAACAACAGGTTTCGTGGCCCCATAGGGAGCTCCACCGAAGGCCCCAGTGGCACCGCCCGCATGCGTCACCACCCGCACCCAATTCGGCACACCCTCACACGTTTCGTGGCCCCATAGGGAGCTGCACCGAAGGCCCCAGTGGCGGCGCCCACATGCGTCCCCGCCACACATCCCAGTACACCCCTCACGCGCTTCGTGGCCCCATAGGGAGCTCCACCGAAGGCCCCAGTAGCGGCGCTTACATGCGTCTCCGCCACCCATCCCGGCACCCCCCCCGCAGCAGCATCATGTTTCGGGGACCCAAAGGGAGCTCCACTGGAGGCCCCAGCGGCGGCCCTCACATGCGTTTCCGCCACCCATGTCGGCACGCCCCGCGCGTGTTTCATGTCCCCATAGGGAGCTTCACCGAATGCCCCAGTGGCACCCATCTCGGCACACCCCTCACACGTTCCGTGGTCCTATGGGGAGTTCCAGTGAAGATGAAACCCGCAGCTGCGGTACTGACAACTGCATATGGTTGGGTTCTTCGTCAGGCTAATTATTTATTTAGTTATTTATTTATTTATTTATTTATTTCGTTACGCGGTGCCCAATGTCCCGCTCCTTTCCCGGGCCGGTTGTTCATCCCGGGTAGTTTTCGATGGTTCTGGGGCCCTGCGAGGGCCTTCGAAGGCCGAAAGCAGAAACAAAAACATATTTATCCCAACCCTCCTGCGTTGGGTTCTCGTTTTGAATACAGCACCGTGGTCGCATCCTCCCGCCTCCCGCTCCCCTTCTCTCCTGCCTCTCACCTCGTTCCTTCCTGCGTGCTAGCTTGCCTCCTACCTGGCCATCCCTGGGGGGCTGCGACCTGCGAAGTTGTCGCCATTTTCGAGGGGTGCTGGGTGGTCCAGCGAGTGACGTCCTACGCAGATTCATATTCGACCTCGTCATCCCTGGGGGGTTGCGATCTACGAAATGATCGCCACTTTCGAGTGCTGCTGGGGGGTCCAGCTCAGTGACGTCCTGCGCATCTTCAGATTCGACCTCGTCATCCCTGGGGGGCCGCGATTGGTGAGACAGTCGCCACTTTCGAGGACTGTTGGGGGTCCAGCGAGTGACGTCCTACGCAGATTCAAATTCGACCTCGTCATCCCTAGGGGGCTGCGATTTGCGAAACTGTCGCCATTTTCGAGAGGTGCTGGGCTGTCCAGCTCAGTGACGTCCTACGCAGATTCAGATAAGACCTCGTCATACCTGGGGGGCTGCGATCGGTGAGACTGTCGCCATTTCCGGGGGCTGCTGGGGGGTCCAGCGGAGTGACGTCTTACTTAGCTTCAAATTGGAACTCGCCATCCCTAGGGGGCTGCGATTTGCGAAACTGTCGCCATTTTCGAGGGCTGTTGGGGGGTCCAGCGGAGTGACGTCCCACGCGTATTCAAATTCGACCTCGCCATCCCTGGGGGGGCTGCGATCTGCGAACTGTCGTCACGTTCGAGGGTTTCTGGGGTGTCCAGCGGAGCGATGCACCACCCAGATTCAGATTTGACCTCGCCATCCCTGGGGGGCTGCGCTCTGCGAAACTATCGCCACTTTCGAGGGCTGCTGGGGGGTTCCAGCTCAGTGACGTCCTGCGCATATTCAGATTCGACCTCGTCGTGCCTGGGGGGCTGCGATCGGTGAGACAGTCGCCACTTTCGAGGACTGTTGGGGGTCCAGCGAGTGACGTCCTACGCAGATTCAAATTCGACCTCGTCATCCCTAGGGGGCTGCGATTTGCGAAACTGTCGCCATTTTCGAGAGGTGCTGGGCTGTCCAGCTCAGTGACGTCCTACGCAGATTCAGATAAGACCTCGCCATCCCTGGGGGGCTGCGATCGGTGAGACTGTCGCCATTTCCGGGGGCTGCTGGGGGGTCCAGCGGAGTGACGTCTTACTTAGCTTCAAATTGGAACTCGCCATCCCTAGGGGGCTGCGATTTGCGAAACTGTCGCCATTTTCGAGGGCTGTTGGGGGGTCCAGCGGAGTGACGTCCCACGCGTATTCGAATTCGACCTCGCCATCTTTGGGGGGGCTGCGATCTGCGAACTGTCGTCACGTTCGAGGGTTTCTGGGGTGTCCAGCGGAGCGATGCACCACCCAGATTCAGATTTGACCTCGCCATCCCTGGGGGGCTGCGCTCTGCGAAACTATCGCCACTTTCGAGGGCTGCTGGGGGGTTCCAGCTCAGTGACGTCCTGCGCATATTCAGATTCGACCTCGTCGTGCCTGGGGGGCTGCGATCGGTGAGACGGTCGCCACTTTCGAGGGCTGCTGGGGGGTCCCGCGGGGCGTTGTCGCGGGCCGCCCGCAGACCTGGCGGCGCGCCTTCGAGCGTTTAGCTCCCGCATTGAACAGTGCAAGAAAAAGCAGGGACGCTGTCGGGCGAGGTAGCCTTCGCTCGCTGCTTTGCACTAAGTATAAGCAGGTGTAATCATTTTCTCGAGCGCCGCGGCGTCCTGGCGCAGGCAGCGCTGCATCTTTAGCATAATACCGACAAACGCAGCACTCGTCGGTCCCTTCCCGTCATTTTCGTCGTCGCCCTCTGCCTCCTGTCACCTTCCCTCTGCTGCTGCCGCGCTGACGGTTCGGCCCCCACGCGTTGTTCTCTTGCCTTTCGTTCCCGCCCCCATGTCCTGCTCAAGCCTGGGGCCTCGTTTCTTGTCATTTTATTGTTGTCCTGTGAGTCGTGTTACGTGAGCGCCCCCCGTGGAGATTGCAGAACATATATCGGCGCCTGCACTGTCATTGTCCTGGCAACTTTGGGCAACTTCCTCATGTCATGTGGTGCGAATGGGTTTGGTACGTCGCAGGGTAATGGTGTGTGTCACGTCGCGAGCGTGTCTAGGTCATCCTCTTCCTCCTCTTCCATCCCTCTTCATTATGAATCCTCCCTGTCGTACCCCCAGACGTGTCGGCAAGGCAGGTTGGGCATTTCGCCCCAGATTTCTTCACCATGTATGGTTCTGAAGCATGAAATTTGAAGCCGCTTCGCCGATGGAGGGAGGGCTATTTCGCAATATGGTTTTCGCTTTAGCGCCGCGCAGATTCTTCTGACATTGTGGCAGCGGTTTTACAGATGGTTGTGGCGGGGCTTTCAGAATGTTGTTCTCGCCGTAGCGCCGCGCCCGTTCTCTCTACAAGTTTGCAACAGTCGCGAAGGATGGAGCCCAGGTCGTTTTCAACATGTCGTTCTTGTCTTAACGCCACGTGCATGCATTTGTTTATAGACAGTTGCATCTTCAGGGTTCGAGGGCGACCCCTTTTCAACGATGGTTCTCGTCTTAGCGCCGCGCACGTCTGAACCACATGCAACAGTTTCACGGATGGAAAGGGAAGTCGTTGTCAAAATCTGGTTGTCGCCTTAGCGCCGCGAGCTTTCGATTTACAATTGTTGCAATTGTTTCAGGGGTGGTAGGGGTGTCGTGTTCAAGGCCGTGCTCTCGCCTTAGCGCCGCGCGCGTTCGTCTTAGAAGTTCGCATTCGCATCATAGATGGAGGGCGGTTCCTTTAGGAAGTGGGCCTCGCGCTTCAGCGCCGCGAGCATTCTTTCAACACCTGGCAACATTTTCAAGGATTGAGCATTGGCCGTTTTCAAAGTGGAGCTCTCGCCTGAGCGCGGCGCGCATTTGTTTAGCAGGGTGGAGGATCGCTCGAGGCTTTGGCTCGTTTCGAAGACGCGAGCGAACTTCAACGCAGCGCTGCGCGGATCCAGGGCGGCTCTTTTGCAGCATGGAGCTGTCGCTCGAGAGCTCTTCGATGCTCGTGACCACAAGTGTGTCAAACTTGTGCAACGGTTGCACGGATGTGGGGGGGCTGTCTTTTTTCGGGATGGGATCCTCTTGGGCTCTGCCGTGAACTATATGATGCAGTTTCCATTGTTGCTGAGTGCAGCTGGACCGAGGTATCAGATCGAGGTCGGTTCGGGGAGGGTGCCCTCGTGCTCTTCGTGTTTGTTCTTGGGCATCCTGGGGAGTGTACCCCTGGATGCTCCCTCTGTTTTGGCCGACGGAGGGTCTTATGCTCCCGAGGGATGCTCTTCAGGCCTCGGTCCGACTGTACGCTTGCGGAGGACGATGAATGGAGAGGAAGCATGTTGCCAAATAATTTCCAGATGTCAATAACATGTGTTAAACATGTATTAAACATGTATCAAATATGGTTTTAACATTTTCAGGACATTGTTCCGATAGTTTAAACACATTTTTGATTCGATAATCGGACTGTTAGGGCGTCAATTGTCGTGGCATCCACAACTGTACGCGCCAGAGAGCTGCAGAGCAATTCCTTTTCCAGAGCGGCGCCCTCGCTGGAAGGGCAGTCCCGGCTGAGCTGGTCTTCCGAGGGGGGCGCTGCAGTGTGCAGGGAGAAACTCTGGACGGGAGGGTGTATTGCAGGATCGCTGATGCATCTTTGGCTTATTCTGGTCCTCCTCGTCCTCCTCCTCCTCCTCCTCGTCCTCCTCATCTTCCTCCTCTTCCTCCCTTGAATTCCGACGTTGCGAAAAAATGCAGCATCGAGAAAACTGCGACCGGAGCCCCAGTCCCTATCCGTCCGGGGCTTTTCTCGAGCCGGATCGACCTGCGAGGCTCCCAGGGCCAGGAACGAGGCAGAAACGCTCAGCGCGTACTAGCATGCAACGCCCAGGTCTGAGGTTCCTCCTCCTTCTTTGTTGCCCCTCTTGCTCTCCTTCCTCCTGCCCGCGCCCGAGGACGCAGAAGATCCGCCAGCCCGAGGTGGTGCTGCTGCACGGCTCCGAGCTGCTCTCGCGGGGCTGCTGGACCGCGCGCCTCTGCTTCCGGGCGGCTGCCGCGCGGGAGCACCGACGCGCGTCTTGTTCTCTGGGGAGGGAAAGAAACACACAGAAAATATGGGAAAATATGGGAAGTGGCGGGGAAGACAGAAACCCAGAAAATATGGGAAAATATGGGGAATATCTTTATTTGTGTGTATGTATTTGTGTGTCCTGGGGCCCCTTCAAAGACGCCGAGATGAAGACCGCTTTGGGCTCACGAGGGGCTAGCGTTTTCGGGCCGTTCCTCAGATGCATGTCGTCGACCCTGCTTGTGGCACAGGCCCGCCCTTGCCAGGAGAGCCCCTTCGTTCCCTGCTACGCGTTCTTCTTGGTGGCGCGATGACCGTGGCTCTTGCTGGGATGCTGCCAGGAGTGCCCCCGGACCAAGCTGCCCCCGGGATTTCCAAGGAGCCCCCCACCGCCTCCAGAGCACCCCTCACGAGGCCAAGAGGGCCCCGGGGGCTCCAGAGTTGATTGCGAAAAGCTGGGAGCACCTTGGGCCAGGGGCTCCTTCAGCAGCCCCCGAAATTTGCTGAGGAGGAAGACCTGGCGCTGATCGGAGGAGGGAAAGGTACGGACACCGCTACCCTTCGCCTCGTTTCCGCCCTCCTGGGCCTCTCGGGCGGGACGAAGGGGCAGGATAGGGAAACAAGGGTGAGCAACTGGTGCCGGCCCCGCCGCCGGGCCCATTCCTCGGTACCTGGGCGCTTCCTGGCGCCAGGAGAACCCCCAGGTGGGTGTAAGCCTCGGAGGCGACGATAGGGGCGAGTAGCTCAGGGGAGAGCAATACACGTATGCAGGTGCGCCGATGATCTGTGTCTTCGAAAAGGCTCCCGGGCGAATGCGTGTCATGCCCGCCCCTGGGCCATCCGCCCCTATCGTCGCCGCCAAAAACCGCACGCGCGGGCTCCTCCTTGTCATGTGTGGGACACTAGAAAGCGCCAGGGAAACCCGCTGCGTGAGCTGGTTTTCTACCCTAGCCTTTTCTATCCTATCCTTTCGCCCCCCCGAGAGAAAGTACGCATACCGCCAGCCTTGCCTCGTGTCCGCACTCCTGGGCCTCCTGGGGGGCCCTCGTCGCCACCGCTGGATTCGCTTCGACACTCTGTTCAGACCGAGGAGAGGTCTGGGGAGCAGCGGTGTCGGTCTCTTTTGATCTCCCCAGCGGAGGCGTCCCAGAAGGAGCCTTGCCTGGCCTGCGACGCTCGAAGGAGTTGACGTCTTCTTCCCTGCGGAAGGCGGCGGCACTGCTGGCGGAAGGCGGCAGAAGTATAGCGAGGGCGCCTCCGCCGGCGGAAGCCACCGGAAGTAGAAGTAAGCCTCGGCGGGTCAGAGGACCCGTTTGCCTCCGAAGGGGAGGGGGGGTCGCAGTTCCCTCCCCCGTGGCTGCGCCCCACGCGCTCGCTCCGCCATGCTCGCCATGAGAGATGCCCATGATCTGGCGGGGCGCTGCTGGTCGCTTCGACGCCAGCGAGGTGAGCGTTCGGAGGCTGCCCGACCTCCGAGGACAGCAACCAAGACAGCGCGCACGTGTCCTGCCAGCTGGAAGAAAGGCTGATGGGTAGCAGACGGGCTTGGAGACGAGCGGTGCGGCTAGCGGAGGTGACAGGCAGCAGCTGGTATCGAGGCCGCTTGCTGACGCGCCCCATGGTTGCCTGCATTGTCGAGCATGACGCGGCGACCTTCCCGCAGGTGACCAGCGTTTCCTCGCACGCACTGAGATCACCCAGACCACGCAAATCGAGCACACATCACGGGGACTCACAGCAGCAGCAGCAGCAGCAGCAGCAGCAGCAGCAGCAGCAGCAGCAGCAGCAGCAGCAGCAGCGACGGAAGTGGCGGCGAGTCGGCCGCGAGCTCCCTCGCGCGCGTTCGCAGGAAGCTCGGCAATGACTTGTGGGCGATTCTCGAGCAGGCCCCCGCCGCCTGGCCGCGGGGCCGAGTGAGGGGCGAGGACGACGTCGCGTGGAGGTACGGTCGGACCGAGGCGTAAGGGGAGGGTGCCCTAATGTTCTGGAGCGTTCTTGAACGTTTTGGCCACTCCCGAGGGCCGAAGCACGTCTCCTCAGGGTAAAGCGGCGCCGCCTGGACTGGGAGCTGGTGCCCCTGGACCATGTGACCATGCACCACCCAAGCGGGAGGCACCTCTCGGACGACGGGATCTACCGTCGAGCCGAGGTATAGGATCGAGGTCGGTTCGGGGAGTGTGCCCTGACTATTCTTCGTGCTTGCTGGACGCTGGTGTGCATCGTGGGCGAAGGTGCCCTCCAGTGTTCTTCCGTTTGGCCCGCGGAGGGCCTCATGTGCTTGTTCTTGAAGGATGTTCGTTTGCCTTAGGCCTGGCCGTGTGCTTGGACCCCCCGCGCGGGCCTCAGGGACGAGCCGGGGACGCGGCGAGGACACCAGAGGACGCCGCAGCGGGAGCTCCCCTCAGGTCTTGGTGCCTCAACTTTTTCGTGCCGGGCGCTCTCGCCTGGTTTCGGGTCCTGGGCCCTCACAGATCGGTCCGGCTCGAGCAGTTGCGCAGCAGGATGAGGTCCAGGGCCCTGGCCGTGATTTTTCACGATGTTGCAAGGGCTCCCACGAGGGCGCGAAGTTATTCGCGCTTCGCGCTTCGCGGTCCTCGTTCCTTCTCCCCCTCCTCCTCGTCCTCCTTTTCTCCCTTTGGGGGGGCGGCGCGAGGGCGCGAAGTTATTCGCGCTTCGCGCTTCGCGGAGCGCGAAGCGCGAAGTTGGGAGCCCTAGATGTTGTTTTGTTTCGCTATGTCGGGTCTCAGGGCTCAGGGACCTCCGAAGGCTCGAGGTCCCTCGAGCCCTCCAGTTCCCAGGGTGAGGAGGACACGGTCAGAGCCCCGAATCATCAGGGGTAACTCGGGTCAGGGATAACTCGGGTTCGTTTTTCGGGAATCCAAACCCGAGTTACCCCGGACCCGAGTTACCCCGGATATTTCGGGCGTCCAGAGCCCCGAATCATCAGGGATAACTCGGGTCAGGGTTTACTCCCGGTCCCGAGTTACCCCGGATAACTCGGGCGTCCAAACGGGGGATCGGACGGGGGTCTGTCCACCGTGCCGGCGGAGGGCGGCGGGGGAGGCGGAGGAGGCGGAGGTCGGTCGGTCGTGACTGGTGCCGTGGGGTGCGGATTCTGTCAGGTTCTGCGGGCCTGACCTCCGAAGCTGTGGAGACGCGCAGAGTGGCGGCGAGAAAGACCGCCCCTGCCCCCAGGCCTGTCCTGGCCGACCAGGCTTGAACTTCAGAACTGTAGCTGATGCTGCGCAGTCCAGCTGCCTCTTCCCCATGCCGCTTCTTTCGCGTGTCGGCGAGTGCCCAGCCGTGGCGACGAGGAGCGACGAGTGGGGGATGGGCCCCCCAGGTGTTGGCAGCATAGCCCTCTGCAGCGGCCTGCTGAGCTCCCTGGCGCACGCCGCCGCCTGCTGCATCCCATGGAACAATTTGCCACTTTGCACGAGCTGATCCCAGCGTTGTAGCTGATGGCGTTGTGCACGTGGGCTTCCTTCTGCACGATCCCGCTGCCACTGCGTGCTCTTCTCGTATCGCCCAATTCGCACAAACTGAAACAGCATTGTAGCTGAGGATGGGTTCTGTCTGCGCCGGCAGGCACCGACACTCGTTGCTGCCACCCAGTGCGTGCCTTCTCGCACCGACCGACACTGCTGCTATCCCCTGCCTTCTCGCAGTCCCAGTCCCTGCTGCCACTGCTCTCTCGCACGAGCTGGCGGCCGCCAGTCTTTGTAGCTGACGAGGGGGTCTTCCCTTGCCATTTGGCTTCGGCGACCGCTGCTGCCACTGCCCGCCTTCCCGCGCCGATCGGCTCTGCTGCCAGTGTTTGCCGTCTCGCACGAGCTGAATTTCGCTACAATGTAGCCGAAGATGTCCCACGCTGCTGTTTGGCACCGACCGCCGCTGCTGCTGGTGCCTGCCTTCTCGCACCGACATACCCTGCTGCCAAAGCGTGCCGTCTCGCACGAGCTGCCCCCCGCTGCAATGCAGCTGGAGATGTTGCTCTAGCGTGACCAATTGGAACCATCAATCGCTGCTGTCATTGCCTGCCTTCTCGCGCCGATTGCAGCTGTTGATGTGCTGCACCGGCTTACTCGTACTTGCATGCTTTGGCAGCGGCGCCGCAGCTGGCGCTACTGTTCCCCACGAGGTGGAGGAGGGGTGGGGGAAGGGAGAATCGAGGAGAGGGCGGAGTGAACCATATCTCCTGGCGGGTGAGCACGCGACTGATCACAG
This sequence comes from Prorocentrum cordatum, assembly GCA_963575745.1. NCBI lineage: Eukaryota > Dinophyceae > Prorocentrales > Prorocentraceae > Prorocentrum > Prorocentrum cordatum. Next base: position 76,519 of record CAUYUJ010001376.1, read on the forward strand.
CATTGTGTTTGATGACGTGGGGCGCCACGCTTCTTGATGTCAGCTCTCGCGAGCATGGCCATTTCGAAGTTTGCAGGTGAAACGCCCCTTGCGCGTGGTTGAGGTGGAGGCATAGGCGTAGGAGGAAGATGATGATGATGATGATGCTGATGATGATGCTGATGATGATGCTGGTGACGATGATGATGCTGCTGCTGCCGCTGCTGCTGATGATGATGATGGTGATGATGATGATGCTGATGATGACGATGATGATGATGATGATGAAAAAAATGATGATGATGATGATGATGATGATGATGATGATGATGATGATGATGATGATGATGATGATGATGATGATGATGATGATGATGATGATGATGATGATGATGATGATGATGATGATGATGATGATGATGATGATGATGATGATGATGATGATGATGATGATGATGATGATGATGATGATGATGATGATGATGATGATGATGATGATGATGATGATGATGATGATGATGATGATGATGAGATGAGGAGGAGGAGGAGGAGGAGGAGGAGGAGGAGGAGGAGGAGGAGGAGGAGGGAGAGCGAAGACGAGGAGGAGGCGGAGGAGGAGGAGGAGGAGGATGAGGAGGAAGAGAAGAGGAGAGGAGAGGAGGAGGAGGAGGAGGAGGAGGAGGAGGAGGAGGAGGAGCAGGAGGAGGAGGATCAGGAGGAGGAGGAGCAGGAGGAGGAGACGGAGGAGGAGGAGGAGGAGGAGAAGGAGGAGGAGGAGGAGGAGGAGGAGGAGGAGGAGGAGGAAGAGGAAGAGGAAACCGAAACGGAGGGCGACGGAGGAAGCGGACGATGCGGAGGAGGCGGAGGGCGACGGAAGTGGCGGAGCAGGCGGAGGTGGAGGCGGAGGGCGACGGAGGAGATTGAGGAGGAGGAGGCGGAGGAGGAGGAGGAGGAGGAGGAGGAGGCGACGGCGGCGGCGGCGGCGGCGTCGGAGGCGGAGGACGAGGCGGAGGGCGACGGAAGGGGCGTCCGGAGGTCCTGGAGGAGGTGGAGGCGTCGGGAGGTCCTGGGGGAGGTGCCGCCGCTCGAGCTGAGTGGGCGTCTGGGGGCCGAGGGGCACGGGCCTTGAGCCCAAATATTGTCTCCTCGGGGCCCCGGGGGCCTCTCTCGGAGACCTCCAGGGTCAGTATCGTTTATCCGACCCCTTCCCCATCCTCGTCCCCTTCGAGACCCCCACCAGATTACCGACCCCAGTCGGAGACACACCCCTCGAAACCCGAAGGGAGCGGCCTATATCCCCACCTAGGGTGGTAAATCGGCCAGTGGGGCCCAGGCCACGCCGCTGGGGATGGGGATCGGTTCAAAGATGCTCATAGGGAGCGGGCTGGGCGGGGTTCGGCGGAGGAGCCAGTTGCAGGCGCGCGGGGGAAACAGCCGAGTCAGAAAAGCTTCGCACGTAAAGAACATTCGCAGGCGATTTCTCGCCCCCAGACACCGATGTTCCTTGGAAAAACCGAGCCGCCTAGAAAAGGAGGAAAGCTCGGGGACACGCCCCAGGGGGGCTTATCGGACGCAGCCCAGGGGACGTGTCCCCGCACTGCTACGGTCCCTCGCCTTGCGTTCCCCCCCCCCTTTTGGGCCTCCTGGGAGGCCCTCGTCGCCACGGCCGGATTCCCTTCAAACGTCTGGGCAGAGACACCTTCGGGGAGGTCCGGGGAGTAGCGGCATGGGTGCCTGTTGGATCTCCCGGGGGGGGGGGGGGAGGCCGGCGGAGGGGCCAGGGATCCGGCGGCGGGTCCCGCCCTCGTGCATGGAGGATCTCGGGGCGGAGGCTCGAGGAGGCATCGAGGAGGCATCGAGGAGGCATCGAGGAGGCATCGAGGAGGCTCGAGGAGGCATCGAGGCGGCATCGAGGAGGCATCGAGGAGGCATCGAGGAGGCATCGGCGAGGCATCGAGGAGGCTCGAGGAGGCCGAGGCTCGGGGAGGTTCGAGGAGGTGAGGCTCGAGGAGGCCGAGGTGTCCCAGGTCGCCCGCAGGGGCGCGGAGGCGGTCGCGCTTCGCGGGTCGCGGCCGGGGCCTCCGAGGCGGCCGTCTCCCAAGGGGGTGGCGCGGGGGAGCGGGGGGCATCGTGCGTCGCGGGGCGCGCGGCGCGATGTGCGGAGTTAGGTGACCTACAACCCTCGTCAAAATTAACCTCAAAAATGTCTGACGTGGTTGAACTGCTTGTCGGAAGATCTGGGGCCGAGTATCGATGAGTGCGGGGTACTTGCATGCGCCGCCCCTCCAATGTCGGTCGACGTCAAACTTTCGAGTCAACTTCGGTCAGCTTGTCTTTGTCCTCGCCCCGGCATTGACGGGGCGGCGTGTCGACATTGAGGGGCGCGCCGACATCGACATGACGTGCCAGCAATTGTTGAGGTTAATTTTGACGAGGGTAGTATGATATTGCTTTCGCTTCATGGGCTACGGTAGGTTCGCGTCGCGTCGACTGGCGGCGACCTCGGAGCGGGAGTACAGCGTTGAACGCCGCCGGGGGCCCAAGATCGGTCGACGTTGGAGGATCGGACGTTTCGGAAACGACCGATCGTTCAAGGTTGAACGATCCCCGTGGTGTCGGGAAACAACGCCGAAGTCGGCACGACACGAACTTGCCGTACTCATCTCTGGCCTCGGATATTGAGAGATGGCCCGCCCAGCCACGTCGATAAAAGAACTTCTGCACTGGTCCTTTGGCCTCTGGCTCTGCTGTGTGCCTGGGCAGCACCTCGTCGGTTTCGCGGATTAGCCCGCTTGCCGGGTTTCATTCGGTAAATGCGGACGTCGATTAGCTATTCCGCCCGTGTCTTTTCGGATTGCCTCGTCTTCGACAACCAGCGCTTGCTGCATGCTCGCATTGAGATCCGACCCAACGATGGAGACCGCTGGGTGCAGGGTTGCTACATCGACAGGGATGGCCTGTGGCTGTGCTACGAGCACTGTCGGCGGCGGGCCAACCGCGAGTGAGCTTCGGGCGCCCGCGTGCAATTGCTGGGCGCTCATTGAGCCACGGCAGGTCACACTTTGTGAACCAACTTCGTTTCCAATATATATATATATATATACATAGATGTGCTGCAGCCTCAATATAAATACCCACCAGCGCCTTCTTGCGTCCTGTTGCAGGGGCAGTCTTTTCCAGCGAAGGCGTGGCGCAGGCATTCAGGCATGATGGTGCTTCTTGCCAACCGAATACATCGATGACCTTGAATTCGCTTTGGGCTCCAAGCCCACACCCCCGAGGCAAGGAATCCTGGTCGCGAGGCGGACTGCGTTCCTCGTGATCGGGCGGGTGGTGAGGATGGGTGACGCAACTGTGGGTTGAAGAGCAGGGCCCTGAAGGGGCCCCCGTTGGGGCTCTGGTCGGAGCCAGGAGGGGCCCCAAAGGGGGCTCTGAAGGGGCCCCTTTTGCGGCCTTTTCCTTCGCCCCTCATTCGCGTCGCCCCCCAGTACCACGCGCCCGACGTGAGCCGTGAGGCCTGGCGCCGTGAGCCGTGCGCCAGCCCTCTGGTAGGACCCCGGGCGGCGGCGGCGGCTCGGGGGGGGGGGCATGCCGACGTCCCGATCCCGACCCGATGCCGCTTCGATGTCCCGTTTGCCGCTTCTGGCTCCTGTCCTCGAAGAACACAAACAGCATAAACAGAAACTTTTGGCGGTGCGCGCGGAGCGCCAACAGTTAATGTTTATGCCGTTGTGGTTGTTGTCGTTGTTGTTGTTGTTGTTGTTGTTGTTGTTGTTGTTGTTGTTGTTGTTGTTGAACATTCTTACTTCTAAAGAATAATTATTGTTGGGACCCCTGGTGCGCGGCCCCCTCGCCGCGCCTAGGCCGCAGCCATGTTTTCATCATTTTCGTGAGGAAGTCTCCGGCAAAACGGGTTGGTCCGGATCCGGTTGTTTTGTTACGGGCGGTTTTCCCTTGCAAAAAATAAGGCAAAGTGGACATTTCTTGTTCTAACATAACCAAACTTCAAGAATCCCTTGCAAAAAATAAGGTAAAGTGGACATTCGCGCGCGCAAGACGAAATCCTTCCAAAACCTTAGTGTTCGTAGCGATTTTAACATAAAAACATCAAAAAACCAATGGTTTTTCAAAAAAAAAGTGTCAAAATTTCATCCCGCGCGCTCTTGCGGATTTGTAGGAAACCCAACACTTTTTAAACATTTCTGTCAAACGGGCTTTTGCGAGCAACTTTTTCACGTGCTTCGAACTTCTCCAACAACGGTTGCGCACCTGCCAGGGCCATCATCCCTGTCAAATAATACCATGCGGGACACATTCGTTTTTTCTTCGCGCGCGCACGCCGAAATCTTCAAAAACCATTGGGTTTCTTAGGAATTTTAGCACCGCGCAACATAAAATCATACGAATCGCACCGTAGGTCCTCGAAAAACATCTGTACGAATTTTCAAAATTTCTACCCGCGCGCGGAACACGTTACCACCAAAAACCAGTACAGGTGTCCAGTGTTGGAACAGGGGGAAAAGTCGTATACTAAGCTAGCGTCCAGAAAATGTTACCACAACAAGTCACTGTACCCATGCGCCAGTGTAGTAGCCACGGTCGTCCGCAGGCCACGAAGTGAAGTGTCCGAACGTCATAGGGCGGGAAGCTGGGTGTGGGTGGTGGCGAAGAGTCGTTTGGAAATGTGGTAGAGCTTGAACCGGCCTCCCCACAAAGTGGGGGTATCGGCGGGCGTCGTATGAAAACCCTGGCACTGGTGAGAACGGAGTGTCCCCACGTGCTAGTAATTGTTGTTGTTGTTGTTGTTCCTCCATGTCCGCGTTTGCTTCTCATTCTTCGATTTCGATGTCGGACCGCTTCGCGGGTGCCGATCTCGAGCCGACGTGCCCGATTCCAACCGATGCGGGTTTAGATTCCGATGCTTCGCGTGAAAGAATGGGGGCGAAAGGGAGGATAACGGAGGGAGGCGGGAGGGAGGGAGGGGGGAGGAAGAGGGAGAAGGGATCGGGCAGGGTTTGGACGAGGATAGATCCATTCCAGAGCGTCCCGGAACGCTTTCTCAGATCGTTCCAGAATGCTTCCTTGGCTTCCCTTTAGGACAGAGAAAATTTGAGCATCGACACATTCGTCGCGTCGTACTCGTAAGTCATATCGTGGTCGTAGTCTTAATGTAGTCGTAACGTAGTCGTAGTCGTCGTCGTCGCCGTCGTCGTCGTCGTCGTCGTCGACGTCGTTGCGGGTGCCTTGGAGAAATAATTATTTTCTCTATTGGCGGAGCCCGTCCGTCAATAAGGTCGCCGAAAATATAATACGTTTCCAACAAACGGGGGTTTCTAAAGAGCAATTGCGCTTAACCCTAATAATACAAAAACGTCGTGGTTTGACTTAGGTCCCCGTCTTGCATCAAGGATCCCAAGTCTGGGCGGTTTGGTTTGATACATCCCCAGAAGAGACCCCCTATCCCTAATGTTATTGGCCCTCCTAATATCGCTAATCCGATTCCTCAGGATTGAGCACTGATGACTCGAAGACTCGCGCGATGGACGTTGTTTGCGACCGGCCAGGGACATATGTATCAACTGAGGAGGTCCAAAGGGGGGAATGGCTCGGCATAGCACAAGATTTGTCGGATGACGGGAAGCGCGCTGAAACTCGAAGAGTCGCGTGATGGACGGTGTACACGGGCCCGGAGGGACACTATTTATCAAGTGGACGGGGTCCAGGTGAGAAGTGGTGGCGTGGTTGCTCCGTGATTTGTGACGTAGCGGATTAGAAGCTATGCGTTTCGCTTGAGACATCTTCACAACGTCCAATGTGCGTATCGCATGAGACGTCATTATAACCTGGGAATGTCGAAATCGCTGGCGTAATCTCTGGATCTTTGAAAATCGAGCTCTCGCTCGAGACATCATCATAGCATGAAGGTGTTGAAATAGCTTCCGAAACCTTTGGATCTTAGAACATAGAGCCCTCGCCTGAGACATCCTGAAATTGTCAAGTAGCTGTTGTACGACATCTTTTGGGGGCGCTCTTGGAGGATCCCCAAGATGCCCAAGAAGCGAAATCATTTAACAACCAATGGTCTGGCAATACTTATGTTCAACCGTAAGCGTTTCGCTAGGGACATCCTCAAAACACTGCCTTCAAGAGGTTCTTCGTAACATCAGGTCATGATAAACTGCCGATGATTCCGTTGTTGATGATGATGATGATGATGCTGATGCTGATGTTGTTGTTGATGATGATGATGATGATGATGACAATGTTTAGGATGACGATGCTGATGATGCTGATGCTGATGCCGATGCCGATGCCGATGTCGATGCCGATGCCGATGACGCTTGTGATGCCGACGCTGATGCTTGCGCTGATTATGTTGCTGATGATGGTGGAAGTGAGGTTGATGGTTCTTGTTAATGGTGGTGTTGTTGATGATGTTGCTGCTGATGGTGATGATGACAATGTTGATGTGATAGTGTTGTTGGTGATGGTGACGGTGACGATGAGAATGGCGACGACGAGGACGAGGATGACGACGACGACGACGACGACGAGGTGGACTAGGACGAAGATGCTGATGATGATGCTGATGTTGATGTTGATGTTGATGCTGCTGATGATGATTATGATGATGATGATGATGATGCAGATGATGATGATGATGATGATGATGATGATGATGATGATGATGATGATGATGATGATGATGATGATGATTGTGATGATGATGCTGCTGCTGCTGCTGATGATGATGATGATGATGCTGACGATGATGATGATGATGACGACGCTGATGTTGATGTTGACGGTAAGATGATGACCGTGAGGGTGGGACGGAGGAAATTGTAGGAAAACAGAAGAGTGAGGAGGAGAACCAGGAACAGGCCTGTGAGCGTTCGGGGAGCGCGCCTCCGTAGGCATCCGCTGTGGACCCTCGGGGAGCTCGCCCACAATATACATGTGCTCGTGCTTGTGCTGCTTGTTCTTGCACAGCTCCTCGCTTTCACGCGCTTACGGCTCATGCCAAGAAAAAGGCTTACACAATGAGCATCTCGCCCCCGAGACATCCTCACAACATCGAGGTGTTGGCGCCCATCACGTGGGCGTTTCGCTCGAGACACCCTCACAACATGGGGATGTTGGACTCGCTGCCGCAATCTTCGTATCCTCGAGAGTGGGGCTCTGGCTAGAGACATCCTCGAACACACGACATGTCGGAGGCTATCGTTTCCGACCTCGGTTCTTCACAAGGAGCGTTTCGCATCAGAGGTCCTCACAAACCGGGGATATTGACATCGTTGGCATAATTTTCGGATTTTCGAAAAAGAGGCTTTCGCCTGAGACATCCTCGACACACATAGATATCAGAAGATGTGTTTGCCCATATCTTTTTTTGAGGTTTCTTGGAGGACCCCCAGGACAGCAGAAAACGCGAAAGCATTGAATCAACCAGTGTTGTTTTTCAACACGTTTCAACAACAAGCGTTGTGCTCGAGACATCCTCAACACATGCCTTTGGACGGATCTTTGAAAACACCATATCATGATGAATTTTCTTACTATAATGACGATGCTGGCGATGATGCTGATGCTGACGCTGCTGATGATGATGCAGATGATGATGATGCTGCTGCTGCTGATGATGATGATGATGATGATGATGATCATGATCATGATCATGATCGTGATTATGCTGCTGCTGCTGCTGCTGATGATGATGATGATGATGATGATGATGATGAAGATGATGCTGGTGTGGTTTGTGATGGTTATGGTGACGATGACGACGAAATAGATGATGCTTTACTAGTGACGGGGACGGGTCACACTAGAGGCGTACAGAGGAGTGAGGAGAATCAGGGACAGGTTTGTTAATATTCGGACAGCGCGTGTCCATAAATATCCCGTGTGGACTGTCAGGGAGCTTGCCTACAAATTATTCGTGCCCGTGGGGGTGCCCGCGGGGGGGCTGGTTCTGGCCACGACACCGGACCTGGTCAGACGTCCTCGCGATGTGGTCTGGCAGTGTCAGACCTCATCGTGGTGGTCCCTGGCAGCGTCTGCTCTCGCAGCGCATGGGGGCTACCATCGGCGCGCCCGAATCGAACTGGCGGAATTTCGCGGTCGCCCGCTGGCGCGAATCATCCTTCGGGGCGCGTCCAGCGTTGATGCGGTGCGACAGCAGCGGCTTGCGCGTTGGCGTTGGGCCCCCACGGGCACCCCCAGAGCCGCGCACTAAAGGTCATTCTCGTCCGTGGTCACTGTTGCGTGCCACCGAATTTCTTTTGCCGGATCGATCTGTGAGGGTCCCGGGGCCCGAGTTGGGCTCGGGACGGTCGAAATGGGTACGGAAATAATGGGTACGATGCCCATCAGCAGCTCCTGTTCCTTTCGAACCGAACTCGCTGCCCCTGCCGCAACAGGAGGTTGTTCATCGCAGACGTCGCCTGCCCAACAGCGGCCGCCGTCGCTCTTGGGCAACATAGGGTGTCGGGCACTGCTC
>CAUYUJ010001376.1:90000-102005 GCA_963575745.1 Prorocentrum cordatum
TTCGTATGTTTATAAGTCATATTCGTACTAGTCGTATTGGTTGTCTTGTTCATTACTTTTGTTGTTGCTACCACAAAGTTGTGTGTTCTTACTTATGTTCGCGACGCTTGATATTCCTAGTATTAGACTTTCCATTTTGAATATTATTGCTTGTCTTATGTTCCCAATGCGTTCCCTGGTTTCCCTTCATCCGCGCACATGCATGGGGCCATGATGCGCCAACCCCCTCTTCCCTGCCCCCCCTCCTTCTTCTCCTTCTTTTTGCGTTGAGCGGACTCTAGGAGCAAGCCTGCAGCGTTCGTGTACGGCAGCCAGTGGAAACACCTGAACGCAGACTGAGCAAAGCAGGAGGTGCGATGAGGCTCTAAGTAGAGAAGACCGAGAGGGCATACCGTATTAGATCTGCAGGCGTCAGGAAGGTATTTCCTTCCCACCTTTCCCCAACATCAATTCTACCCAGGAAACCTCATCGAGGGCAGTTCGTGCCCTCCCTGAGGACAGCTCGTGAATGACTGATGTGAAACATCCCTCCTCAGCCCGGCTGCCTTCGCCGAGGGCCTTGGCGGTCAACGCGCTCGCAACGGTCGACACGCTCGGTATGTCAGTGTCCACTGTCCACCTCTACATCTTTCTACACGTTTGAAGATATCGCTGGCACGCGCCCTCCAGAATTCAAGGTGCAGTCACAAGGATCAGTCTGAACAAGTGCTACTGCCAGCCCAGCAAGCACTGAATGATATCCGCAGCTTGTCGCACTAGTATGCCACTTGTGCGTGCAGCTCCTCACCCTCAACCCTTCTCTTCTTCTTCGCATCTTGTTGCAGGCACTTTATAGTGCGAGCTTGGAGCAAACATACGTGAAACAGAAACTACATGCTGCAATTCTTGAGTCGATCCGAGAGACAGGGGTGAAGGAGGAGGAGGAGGAGGAGGAGGAGGAGGAGGAGTAAGAGGAGTAAGAGACGAGGCCACCTGACCAATAACAGGGGGGGCATGCCGATCGGGTACGACCTCGCCTCGGGCAGGTTGTTGATCAGCGTGCTCAGGAGCACCAAAGGGAGGTTTTTCCACCTTCGAGGTATGCTCCAGGCTCCCGTCCAGCTCTTCGGGGGCCAGCCGCAGCCACTGCAGCACGCTATTTATGCGCGCGCTTGCGCGGCCAACGAATAGAAGATCCCCGAGAGGTCCACATGTGAACAAGCCTTGAGCCAGAATGGCTCGAGCCAGAATGTGCCTACAATGGCTACGGAGTCCTCCTCCTCCTTTTCCTCCTCCTCCACTCGGGAGGATTGAAATTGGAAGGAGGGACTGGGGAGTCAGACTGGCAGCAGTTCTCGGGCGAAGCTAGGATTAGGTCGGGCATGTCCCCCTACAGAAGGATTCTGGACGACAAATAAGAAAATAGCCAAAACATGCTAAAACAAAACATCGAACATAGTCAAAGCATCGTCCCCCGATTTTTTTTGTTTGAATATTCCTCCCGTAGAGGGACAGGCCCGACTCGAGGCCAGGACAGGGAGGACACGCTCCGGATCGCGCTCGGAGCGTTCCGGAAAGAGCTTGAGAACGGCCGAGGCGCCCGATAGTCAGGAGGAGAAAAAAACGCACACAGAGACACAACTAATCGTCGATTCCCAGCAGAATAGATAGGAAAATATGGGAAGGGGGGGAAGACGGAATCCAAAAGAGCATGGGAAAATCTGGTGAATCCTTGGATTTGTGTGATTCTGTTGCCAGACCGAAGCGTCTGTGAGGCACAGGCGCGCCATGAGGACGTTCGGAACAAATTACCCCCGTCAAAATTAGCTTCAAGAGCGCGTTACGCGCTGAGTATTTGTTGGAGCCCACTCCAATGTCGGCCATCGTGGACCTTCCGAATCGCGCCAGCCCAGACCGCGATTTGGCGTGTTTCGACATTGAAAGGGGAAGCAATTAAGAGCCGAAAGGAAGCGATTACACTTTTTGGGTCTAATTACCTCGGGGGTGGTTGTTTCCTTCCTTCGCCTCTTTGCATCGCAGAAGGCTAGAGACATACGCATCCACTTCGAGGGTCCGCGTGGATCTCTTGAATTGGCGCGCTGGGCCATCGCCCCAGCGCGGAGAGTTCTGCGCGAATCCCCGACAATTACACGCTTGTGCAGTGTCGTCGAACTCTGCTGTATCAAGCTCAGGAGTGAGGTGCTGCAAAGACGATTGCAATAAGATCACATCCTCTAGACCATGCTTATCCAAGACATCTGGGCAGAACTCCTGACGTGAAAGGTCATGCAGATTTTTTTCGTTCTGCAGCGTTCTCGTCGAGAGGGCTTCTGCGCGCAAGGGAGGAAGGTCCAGCACCCGTTCAAGAAATCCGCGAGGACCTCCAGAAGTTTTCGCTGGCACAGGTGTTCCTGTTTCTGACGTCGCCAACGTCGAGTCGAGCAGTCCTGGGCCGTAGACATGTTCGTGCCCGCGGCCTCGTGGGCCCGGGCTCCCGGGCCGCGACCCCACGGACACGGGGCGTCTATTCGCGGATACCCCGTGCGGAACGCAGGTGTGCGACCGCGCATCCACGGGATCGCGCTACGCAGTCCACACCGCGAGGGCGTGAATGCAGGGCAGGGGGAAGACAACAACGACAACAACAACCGCCTTGAGGGGCGGAGTTCGGATGGAGAGCCGATCTCGCCCTTGGGTCCACCTGCAGCCGAGGTCTCATGGGCCACCCAGTTGGTCACATAGGCTTCGGAGCCTGCACGATGGTGGAGGAGGAGGAGGAGGCGGAGGAGGACGATACAAAGAAAGATGAGGTGAAGGAAGAGAAGGGGGCAGTGGATGTGCTCGCCGGTCGTTGAGAGGACTTTTGCCTGGAGAAGCTCGCGGCCAAGTTCCCGTCCTCCACGCGCGTCGAGCGGCTGAAGGGCCAGTGCGCGGAGCGCCAGCGCTTCTTATCTGTCCTCTCTCGTCTCAGCTGCGGGTTATGGCAGGGCTTCCTCCCCGCTGTCCTGGAGAGGGGAGGAGGTGGCAGGGATGATGATGATGGTGATGATGATGATGACGATGATGACGATGATGATGATGATGATGATGATGATGATGATGATGATGATGCTGATGATGATGATGATGATGATGATGATGATGATGCTGACGATGATGATGACGATGATGGTGATGCTGATAATGCTGATAATGCTGATTATGATGATTATGATGAGGATGAGGATGAGGATGGTAATGATGACGAGGACGAGGATAGTGATGATAATGCTGATGATGATGCTGGTGATAATGGTGGAGGTGATTGTGGTGCTGATGATGCTGACGACGACGATGGTGATGATGCTGGTGATGAGGATATAGATGATGATGATGATGCAGATGATGATGATGATGATGATGATGATGATGATGATGATGATGATGATGATGATTGATGATGATGAGGATGAGGATGAGGATGAGGAGCGATGAGGATGAGGATGAGGATGAGGATGAGGATGAGGATGAGGATGAGGATGGGATGAGGATGAGGATGAGGATGAGGATGAGGATGATGATGATGATGATGATGATGATGATGATGATGATGATGATGATGATGATAATGATGATGATGATTATGATGATGATGATGATGATGATGATGATGATGATGATGATGATGATGATGATGCTGATGATACTGACGATGCTGCTGATGATCCTGATGATACTAATGGTGCTGATGATGGTGATGGTGATGGTGATGGTGATGATGCCGATAGGGATGATGGTGGTGGGGGTGAGCAAGAGGAGGAGGAGGAGGAGGAGGAATTCTAATTCTTATTCTAATTCTATCTAAGGCGGGGGTCCTGCTCTAGGCAGGCCGCACAAACACATTCATGCATGATCAGGGAACGCAGTGCCCGACTTTGGAGGCAGCCCCCTGGAAAGGCGCGAGAGCACCTCTCGCCCCGCCTTCGAGGGGCATGGCCCTCGGGCGGGGTCTCCGCACAATCCATTCAGGATGCGGGGAGGGGCAACAGTGCAGAAACCTCCACAAACCGTGCAGAACAGTACACCTCGCTGCACCGACAGTCGGTGGGAGGGGTGACATCGGTCGGCCAACGGGTGGTCCAGGGCACCCCCACACAGGTCCGACGGCCCCAGGCAATCAGGGGTGGGGTCCGCGCCAGAATCACCCCTCTCCTCCCGCGGCACGAGCAGCTGAACACGCTGCTGGATGATACAACGGGGCGTGCATGCATTTGGCCAGAAGTTCGCAAGCTGGCCTCTCAGACTATGGCTCAACCCACATTGCTTGCACTTGATGCAGGCCCTGCGCACAAGGGGATCGTGCCCTGCATCTCTTAACCTACAAACACGCTCGGAAAGAGAGGAGACCACCCCACGAGTACGTCGAGGCTCGCGGAGCCCCTTCCTCTCACGTTCCGAGGAGAACAAAACTTCACGCTGAACAGCGAGGATTCTTTTTAAAACTCGAACGGCGAGCTCATCAGCCCGCACAATAAGAGAAACAAGATCCTCGCCCAGCTGGGCCTTCTTGGCAGCCCAATCTGCAATGCAGTCTGCCGCCTTATTCAAAAACACCTCTACGTCAGACAAGCCATATTTTCGGCCTGGGCTTGGGTGGGGTGTCCTTTGGTCCAGATCAGTCGGGGAGAGCCCTTCCGTTCGGAGAGCACCCTGTGAAATTCAGCCCATAGATCCAGCATGCTAGACTTCCTCTTGGCCCGTAAGCTTTTCCTCGCCCCCTTCACGACTAAGAGGCAATCGCAATAAACTCGAACATCTCCAACGCTGGCTCGCAATAGCTCGATCAAAGCAAAGAGCTCTGCCCTTGGCGAAGACTGACGCACACACGGCAATGATCCACATCGAGCCGCATCTATCCTACCATCTGGGCCAAGGTGAACCAACGACCATCCACACCGACGTAGTCTCCAATCCTTCGAGAATTTGCCTCCAGATCCATCAACACCCCAGACGCCGTCACGTATGAACTCCCCCTCAACGCACCGACCCCGCTCCCAAACCAAACGCTGAGGAGGGGAAGGTGCCCTAAGGAATCGCCCGACGGCGGGAGCCCCCGACACCAAAAACTCATCCTGTCGTTTTCAAGAATGGCCCTGGGAGCCAAAGAGCCGGTATTTTCAATAGTGTAGTCAGGGATATCGCGGTTACACACACACTGCCAGTACCGATGCAACAAGGTCTCGGGGGCTTCTCCACATCTACCGCAAAGCCCATTACTGTCGGAAACGTACCCAGCAGCATGCAATCGCTCTTCAGGCCACGACGCGGCATGAGCACATTACGCAGTATGCCCACCGCCTCGTGCTCACCATCTCGGGCAAGCTTGGCCAGAAATCTACGCACAGGGGTAACATCAACTCCTCTCTCCAGGCCCGCACCGCACAAGTGCTTGGAAGCTTGGCCCCAGGACACCACAGAACACGTCCTCAACAGGGCGCCCCATAGCTGGAAAGGGAAATCACCATCATTCAGCCTCAAAACCGAATCCTCGGTGCGCCAATACACTGGTGACTTTGCCTGCCATCCTAGATCACGCAGCACAGCAATGGTGGCCGCCATCGGTCCTTTAACTATCTGCCAGCGGTACTTGGTCTGATCCATCTTAGTAGATATCTTCTTCCAAACTTCAGAACACAACCGGCGCGATTTATGATCAAGATCCACCCAATATACAGCCCAACCGTTAAACTGTTCATAGCGAAGCCTAAACTGGGGGTCATCCTTCGCATCCCCAAGTAAGCCAAGCAATGTAGTGGTACAGGCACCTGGGGCCCACAACCCGGGACACGTGGCAGCCTGAGCACGCATGGACTTAACTTGCCCAGGAGAAAGCCCAAAGACCTTATGGCCCCACGACCCCACGGCCAGGACCCCAGGTTTATACAGCTTGCACGCGCGGCCACCCAGCCGCGTTACCGATAGGCGATGGCACGCCTTTGTCGCCACTTACTCATATTTCGGCGAATTCCTGCAGAAGACATGACCCCCAGATCTCGAACCGAGTCTCTCCACTGAATAGGTAGGTTGACTGCAGAGAACATCCGCATGATCTCGGCTCCGAGCAGTCTGTGGGGAACCAAAAGGGTACTTTTGTCAGCGATGAATGTGCCTGCGGCCTCCAGCTCGCGGCACAGGTGCAACGCAGCAGGCGCGAAAGCGGCGACGACCTCTTCACGGGGTCCTTGCTGTGTGTTGAGTAATATCGTCCACGTATCCCTTGGTGCGGACAGGCAAGAAGGAGGCGTGGGCCTGATCAAGTATACCATGCAAATATATTTTGATCCACGGCATGGATTGGCCACAGCCAGGCAAGATGCCCATTCCAGTGGGGATAAGGTTTGAACTTGTGAGCACCTGGGGGTCTGGGGCGGTCGCGGAACTTGTTGCGGGGTATCATTGAGGAGCCTCGCCAGAGCAGCGCGCGCATAATCTAACAGTTGCAGCGTTTTTTATAACAAAAGCGTTTTTGAAACAATTTTAAAAGACAAAAACATCGATCGTAATCTGGGTTCGTTTGCGCAGGTTCGACTGGTGATTGAGAATGCAAAACGCTCCTACAGAGCACAGCCCCAGTGCCCCCAGCAGTCGCGCAGTGCACCACATTTTGGGGCGGTGGGGAAGCGGCTTCAGTAGTCTCAGTGGGCCCTGCGCGTCCAGGATCATCATGTTCGAACGCGCTGAACCGCTCATGCACCGCATGTTTAGTTTCGATATTGGGTCCATTACCTTTATGATGTAGTAAGCCTCCGTGGTATGTAATCGGTGCCTGATGGTGCCCTCGGGCTTCTGTTGGGAATCCCTCGCCTGCCTCTAGAGCCCGTTTTGGTGCCCATAGGACGCCAGATGGTTCGTTGCGTGTCCAAAAGCTTCCTCTGGGCACCACCTTCGCTCGGCAGCCTCGCCCAGTCGTTCCGCTGGCCCGCCGCTGGTTCCACGCGGGCCCCGAGGGTCTAGATAGGCTAGCAGTGTCTCACTGTTTCCCAAGAGCCCCCATGAATTATCTGTTTGCCCCCCGACGCTTCCATTGAAGCAGCGATTATTATCGTTGCGTCTGCGGGCCCCGTGCATTCTGTGGACTGCGGTCGCGCAGAGTGTCACGCTCCGCGGCATTAGGCCCAAGCGTGGCCCAAGAGGGGCCAGACCCTTGGGCTGCCGCTGCCGACCCCTTGACGGCCGCGGGGCTTGGCGCCCTGGTGGCGGTCGCCAATGCGCGGCCCAAGCTGGGGCGCCAGGAGGTGGTGGCCCGCGTGGTGGCGGGCCGGAAAGCTGCCGCGGCGCGGCGCAAGTTGGCGCTGTTCCTGTGCTTCGCACGCGCCCGCCAGCCCATCCAGCAACCAGCGTTGCAGGTGTGTGCGTGGCTTCGCATGGTCTTGCATTTCGTGGCTCCGCGCGTACGCGCCCCCGCGCGTACGCGCGCTCGCGGGCAACGAGGAACGCGCAATGTGTCATCATGTATAATTCCACGTTGGGGCCTCCAAAATACGAGTGGAACAATTCGTTCTCACCATTGATTTTTTGAGATTGAGATGGCTATTCTGCATGCGCATTTGTTTGTGCGCGCGCGCGTGCGCGCGCGCGCACGGGCAACCCTGGCAAGTTCAGTGTGCCACATCGTATGTTTCCGCGTTGAGGCCTCCACAATATGAGTGAAACAATTGGTTTTCACAATTGAGTCTTCGAGCTTAAGATGGCTTTTCTGTATGCGCATTTGATTGTGCGCGCGCGTGCGCGCGCGCGTGCGCGTACGCGCGCGCACATGCAACCCTAACAAGTTCAGCGTGCCACATTGTAGAATTCCACGTTGGGGCCTCCAGAATATGAATGGAACAATTGGTTTTCACCATTGAGTTTTTGAGATTGAGATGGCTACTCTGTATGCGCATTTGATTGCGCGCGCGCGAGCGCGCGCGTGCGCGTGCGCGCGCGCCCGAGCAACCCTGAAAAGTACAGTGCGCCACATTGTATGTTTCTGCGTTGAGGCCTCCAGAGTATGAGTGAAACAGTTGGTTTTCACCATTGAGTTTTCGAGCTTAAGATGGCTACTCTGTATGCGCATTTGATTGCGCGTGCGCGCGCGCGTGCGCGTGCGTGCGCGCACGAGCAACCCTGACAAGTATAGTCTGCCACATTGTTGAATTCCACGTCGGGGCCTCCAGAATATGAGTGGAACAGTTGGTTTTCACCGTTGAGTTTTTGAGATTGAGATGGCTACTCTGCGTGCGCATTTGATTGCGCGCGCGCGTGCGCGTGCGCGCGCGCTCGGGCAACCCTGAAAAGCTCAGTGCGCCACATTGTATTTTTCTGCGTTGAGGCCTCCAGAATATGGGTGGAACAATTGGTTTTCACGATTGAGCTTTCGAGCTTAAGGTGGCTACTCTGTATGCGCATTTGATTGCGCGCGCGTGCGCGTGCGCGCGCGCTCGAGCAACCCTGAGAAGGACAGCGTGCCGCTGTTTTTTTTCCGCGTTGAGGCTTCAAGAATTTACGTGAACCGGTTGACTTCCACCATTGGGCTTTCAATATTCAGATGGCTACTCTGCGCGCGCATTTGATTGCGCGCGCGAGCGCGCGCGCGCACGATCAACCCTGAATAATACCTCGTGTCACATTGTATGTTTCTGCGTTGAGGCCCCAGCATATGAGTGAAACTGCTGGTTTTCACCATTGAGTTTGCGAGATTCAGATGGCTACTCGGGATGCGCAGTTGATTGCGCGCGCGAGCGCGCGCGCACGAGGAACCATGAAACGCACAGCGTGCTACAATGCATTTGTCTGCGACGAGGCCTCCAGCACATGAATGAAACAGTTGGTTGTCACCATTGAGTCTTCGAGCTTAATACGGCTGCTCTGTATGCGCATTTGATTGCGCGTGCGCGCGCGCACGAGTAACCCTGAACAGTGCAGTGTGCCGCATAGTATTGTTCTGCGTTGGGGCCTCCAGCAAATGAGTGCAACAATTTGTTTTCACCATGGAGTATTCGAGATTCACGTGGCCTCTCTGCGCGCGCATTTGACTGTGCGCGTGCGCGAGCAACTCTGAAACGCACAGTGTGCCACATTGTATTCTTCTCCGTTGAGGCTTCCAGAATATGGGTGAGACAATTGGTTTTCACCAGTGAGTTTTCGAGATTCAGATGGCTACTCTACATGCGCGTTTGATTGCGCGCGCGTGCGCGCGCGCGCGAGCAACCCTGCATAGCACAGCGTTCCACATTGCATTTTTCTGCGAAGAGGCTTCCACCATATGAGTGAAACAGTGGGCTTTCACCATGTAGTTTTCGAGCTCCAGATGGCTACTCTGCATGCGCATGTGGTTGTGCGCGCGCAGGAGCAACCCTGGAAAGTACAGCGTGCCACATTGCATGTTTCTGCGTTGAGGCCTCCAGAATATGAGTGAAACATATGGTTTTCACCATTGAGCATTCGAGATTGAGATGGCTACTCTGCATGCGCATTTGATTGCGAGCGCGCGAGCGCGCGGGCGTACGCGCGCGCGAGCGCGTACGCGCGCGCACGAGGAACCATGAAAATCACAGCGTTTCACATTGCATTTTTCTACGTTGGGGCTTCCAGAAAATAGATGAAACATTTTTTTCCTTATTCCCAAGTGGTTTTCGAGCTTAAGATGGTTGCCCTGTATGCGCATTTGAGTGTGCGTGCGAGCGCGCGCGCGTGCGCGTACGCGCGCGCACGAGCAACCCTGAAAAAGTACAGTGTGCCACACTGTACGTTTCTGCGTTGAGGCCTCCAGAGTTTGAGTGAACCAATTTGTTTTCACCATTGAGTTTTCGAGCTTAAGATGGCTGCTCTTCATGCGCATTTGATTGGGCGCGCGCGCACGAGGAACCCTGAAACGTACAGTGTGCCACATTTTATTGTTCTGCGTTGGGGCCTCCAGACTATGAGTGGAACAGTTGGTTTTCACCATTGAGTTTTCGAGCTTAAGATGGTTACCCTGTATGCGCATTTGATTGCGCGCGCGAGCGCGCGCGTACGCGCGCGCACGAGCAACCCTGACAAGCACAGTGTGCCACATCGTATTTTTCTGCGTTGAGGCCTCCAGAATATGAGTGAAACGATTGGTTTTCACGATTGAGTTTTCGAGATTAAGACGGCTACTCTGTATGCGCATTTGATTGCGTGCGCGTGTGCGCGTGCGCGCGCTCACGAGCAACCCTGAAACGTACAGTGTGCCACGTTGTATGTTTCTGCGTTGAGGCTTCCAGAATATGGGTGAAACAATTCGTTTTCACCATTGAGTTTTCGAGGTTAAGGTGGCTAATCAGTATGCGCATTTGATTGCGCGCGCGTGCGCGTGCGCGCGCGCGCACGAGGAACCCTGAAAAGTGCAGTGTGTCACATGGGATTTTCCCGCGAAGAGGCTTCAAACATATGAGTGAAGCAGTTGGTTGTCACCATTGGGTTTGCGAGATTAAGATGGCGATTCTGCATAAGCGCTGGCGCGCGCGCGCGAGCGCTGAGAACGCGCATTCGGTCGCGATGCATCATTCCGCGCGGGGGCCCCGTCGGAGCGCGAGCCAAACATTTGGCGAACGCCATTTTATCATCGAGCGCAGGGTGGTCATGCTGCATCGGTTCTTGCGCTGCGCGCCCGCGAGGGCACTGGGATCTGCGCGTTGCATCGCGCTGCGTCCAGCTACGTTGGGACCATGCGAATACGCGTGGCGCACACACATGGACTTCACGGTTCATTTTTCCGAACTCAGGATGGCCATTCGGCACTGTTTGTCCTAACGTGGCGAGCGCAAGCCGGCAGAAAGGGGGGAGTCGCGCGTGCGTCGCAGTGCAGCATTTTGGGCGCTTATGGCATCAGATTATGAGAGGAACAACAGGTTGTCGTTCGTTGGTTTTCGAACTGGACATAGCCATTCGGCATTCTGTTTTGAGTCGCCCGCGTGGGAGCTGCGCGGCGCGTTGCGCGCGCGGGGCGCGAGCTAGTTCTTTGGGCCCGCAATCAGCGGGGGCCCGCGCCTCGGTGCCAGCCGAGCCATGTCTGCGGATTGCAGCTCGAAGGCGCGCATTCGCGCAGGGCGCTGTTGGGCGCGCGCGCGCTCGGCCGCGCGAAGCCGCACCCCTGCGATCAACCTAGTGCCCCGAGCGGGCCTAGTGGGCGCCCTGCTCCCCGCCCGCACTTGCGTTCGGGGCAGACCTGCTCGGGATAGCAATGCGCGCGGCGCGTTGGGGGGTGCGGGGGGGGGGGGGGGGGCGCTCTGCCTGCGCCTCCAGTGTCCGAATATCCATCGCCAGAAGGCGCGCTCTTGCGCTGGTCTCATCTGGGGCCGCCAAGCGCGCGCTTTCGAACGAGGCCGCGCGCGCCGCGGCCTCGCGCCGGGCGACGCGCGGTCAGGGGGGGGCGGGGGGGCGGGGGGGGGGGCGCAAGAGGCGCGCCCTCGTAGTCCGAGCTGGCAGAATGGCAGAGGTTCTGGGGTGCTCGGCAGACCGCGTACTGCCCCAGCTCCGTCCGAGCCGGGAGGATGGTCGAGGTGGGGGGGGGGGTCCGCAGACCGCGCGTTACCCCAGGTCGGATCCGGGAGGATGGCCGAGGTGCGGGGGGGGGGTCGGCAGACTGCGCATTACCCCAGGTCCATCCGAGCCGGGGGGATGGCCGAGGCGTGGGGGGGGGTCGGCAGACCGCGCATTACCCCAGGTCCATCCGAGCCGGGAGGATGGCCGAGGTGCGGGGGGGGGTCGGCAGACCGCGCATTACCCCAAGTCACTCGCTCGCAACATTCGCCGAATCGTCGGCCGGGAGGATGGCCGAGGTGCGGGGGGGGGTCGGCAGACCGCGCATCACCCCAGGTCCATCCGAGCCGGGAGGATGCCCGAGGTGCCAGGGGTCATAGTACAGTGGGGTGCCCACATTGGGTGGGGGGCTGCACATTAGGTGACCACCTCTGGTGGGTCATTGCAGTCTGCGCGCGCAAGCTGCGGTGGGGATTGGGGCGCGGGGTGCGATCCTGGTGGGG
>CAUYUJ010001377.1:0-42043 GCA_963575745.1 Prorocentrum cordatum
CGACCCCCACAGCAGGACGTTCGACGTGGTTGTTTCACCGCAGTGACAGGTCGTAGCACTCCCTGCACCCCCCCTTGGATGTGGGACACCTCTGTGGCCGCGCTGCGACTAGCTTTCCACGGTGCACCGTGGACTTAGCCCGTGTGGCGTCGGCTGAAATAATCCACGCGCGCGGTTGGATTTGGCCTGGTTCTCTCGGACATGGGCCCGCCTCGCCCGCCTGGGCCATCGAGCGCCTGGGACCGCCGGCCTAAGGCCCGCCCCAGTCGTTCCACACAACGCACCTTCTACGTCGGCACTGCTCTGTGGCCCCCCCCTTGGCAGGCGCCTACGACGGCTTCACCACTTGGCCCCGTTCACGGACATGGTCTTTTGCCCGCCTGGGCGCACCTTGGCCAGATGGGGTCGGCGGGAAGGCCCACGCCTCCCTCGACGCACTTCGGTCCTGACGAATGTGCCCAGTGGAACTTCCACCCACTGGTTGCGTGCAGCCGACCATGAGCTTTCAGTTGCTCCGTGAATGAGGGTTCCTAGTTTAAGCGTCGCTTTCACCGGGTGCTGGGCTCGTCGGTATGCGGTTCATTTTTCCCCCGCGTGTTCTTTCCGGCGTCGGCTTCTGGCCCGCTGGCAATTATCTGCTCGCCGTCCTGCTTTTGCTGGGCCTAATGGGGTTCTCCCCTCGCACGTGCATCCCAGCGTTGGCTTTTGGTTCGCTGGCAATTATCTCGCTTGGCCCCCCAAGCTTGCTACGCCCTCTCTGGCACATGTGCATTCTGGCGTTGGCTGTCGGCCCGCTGGCAATTATCTTGCATGTTGCCCCATGTTCGAAACGACCCGCTCTCTGGAATCGTCCTTGGGGCCGCAGATCAAAAAGTATCCCCACCTGACCATCCCAAACCGACGCCCAGGCGAGTTGATACGATCGCGGAAACGTAGGAGCAAACTGGGGAGCAGTCGCGATCGTCCGAGGGAGGAGCAGGAGAAGTAGGTGATGGGGGAAAGGCGGTCGGATAGCGGCGAGGATCGGTCTGAAGGAGGTCTGAGAACGGATCTTGATTTGTGATGAGGGGGCAGGAGGCGAGGTAGGAGGGTTGAAGGAGGCAGGAGGGGCAGGAAGCCGGAGGTAGGTGGCGAGGAGGCACGAGGAGGACGAGAAGTGGAGGAGGAGGAGGCGAACATAGAAGAGTAGAGGCGAGGAAGGAGGGACAAATATGCGGATGATGATTGAGGATGAGCGGGAGGATGAAATAGGAGGAGGAGGAGTGAGTAGGAAGAAAGGAAAGGGGGAGGAGAGAGGAATGAGGGATGAGGAGTCAAGGAACAAGGAGGAGGAGGAGGAGGACCAGGAGGGAAGGAGGAGGAGAGGAGGAGGGAGGAGTGAGGAGGCAGGAGGTACAAGGGAGGAGTGACCACGAGGAGGGCAGGAGCCCAAAAGGGAGGAGGGAGGAGGAGGGAGGAGGAGGGAGGAGGAGGGAGGAGGAGGGACCAGGAGGAGGGAGACGGAGGAGGAGGGATGAGCAGGAGGAGGAGGAGGAGGGCGAACACAATATCCAGAAGTCTCTTCAATGCCTTTCGGATGTCGCGTGGAAGCTTTTCGAGGCCTCTTGGGGCGTTCCGGGGGGGCATCTTGGCGGGCCCAGGGCCGTCTTGAGCGTCCGGGTTGCCTCGGGGATTCTCTTGAGGCCTCTTGGGGGTCTCTTGCGAGCCTCTTGGAGGCCCTCTGGGCGCCTCCTGGAGGACGCCTCATGAGGCCCGCTTGGGGAGCTTACTGGAACGCTTGGAGCTATCTTGGAAGACATCGATACAACAAACGGGAAACTTTGATTCTTGACGTTTTACGTATCCCCACCATTAAGACTCGAACACGTGAGGTGTTCTGTGAGAGAGGCCTGGTTTCCTCCCCCCCCCTCCCCTCGTCGCCGCCCGCTTCGCCCCCTCCTCCCCCCCGTCGTCGTGTTGAGCTGGCGCCGTCTCGGCGACTCCTTACATTCTCGACGCTAAGATGCGTTTCCCTGAAGACGACGACTTGTATTGGGGCTGGTCGGGTTCCGCTTTGTACCGCCCCATGAATAAATTTTGTCGTGTTGAGCTGGCGCCGTCTCGGCGACTCCTCGCATTCTCGACGCTAAGATGCGTCTCCCTGAAGTTCGTTCATTTTGTTTTGTGCGTGTGCAGCTGCGAGCTTTCGCACATTTTCGGGCTCTGTGCCCCAGTCAGCCCGATTGCAGGCCGCAGGAAAAATAGTATCCCCACCAGCTGACGCCGGGTGCCCGTCTGGCGTCCGCTGCGTCTCGTGCTCCCTCTTGCCTCACCTTCGGTGTGCGTTGGCCGGAGTTTGGTCTCGTCTTGGCCACCCCGTGCCATTACAGTGCGGCGTGCTCCGCGCCTTTTCGTGCTGTACGGTTCGGCTGGAGCTTGGCGCCGTGAGGGCGACTGCTCTTCTCCGTCCCCCGCCGGTACCGTGCTTGCGTCCCCATCCGCTGGGCTGTCTGCGTCGGTCCCCAATGAGGGTCACTTTGTCCCTGGCATGTGCACTCGCTTCAGCGGCCTACGTGCCTCTGCAGCCAATTATCTCGCTCTCTGCCCCAGACGTCAATCCCGCTTCCTGGATCTGTCCTTGGAGCCGCCAATCCAAAAGTATTCCCACCAGCGACCAGTTCCGGCGGCTAGAATGCTTGCGTGTTCTTGGCCTCTGGTCCTAAGACACCACCACAGCCTGGCCGTGTTTGCAGCTGCCGCCTGCATGGTGGGACGCGCCCCCACGTGGTTTGCTCAGGAGTTGTTTGGCCTTTTTGTTCAGCCATGTGAGGTTGTCTCTGTTGGCATGCAGCACTGGTACGCTGGGCTGCTGCTTGCGCAGCCCCGCGCTTTGCTACGTTCGATGGCACGACTACCTCTGGCGACAGGCCCGACAGGGTACAAATCGTTCGTCTTCCTGGTGGGCTCGCCTCTGGCATGGCTGCACTTCGGCCGCCTGGTTCACCTGGCAGCTCCTGCAGCCTGCCTTCACCCCGCGGCGCCGCTCGCTCCTCGTCGGCAGCTTTGGCAGCCGTGCGTGCGCTCGCTGGATATTGGGTTCCGCCCGTAGCCCGGGTCGACCCTTGACGCCGCCTGCGCCTTCGTTTGCGGCCGCGACCAGAAAATCCCCACCGGCGCATCCAAGGCCGACGCCCACGCGAGTCGAGACGTTCATGGCAGCGAAGGGGCAGAACATGGGGGACAGCCGGTATGAGGAGTAAGCGGATGAGGAGGAATTCGCGGAGGAGGAGACTGGAGGGGAGGAACAGGAGGGGGGCAAGGAGGAGGAGGAGGAGGTATTCTGAAAGTAGTTCAGAGGGTTGATATATAGAGACAGCGAGCGTAGCGAGCGTCCCGCTGGCGCTTGGCCCGAACACCGGTGTTATATTTGCTCGGGTTGTGGATCAGTTCGCTGCGGCATTGGAAACAGGATCCGTCATCCTCTGGATAATGCACTTTTCTACGTCTGACAATCCACCTATCTACCATCCCATGGCCGTATATTTTTTTTGCTTGGTTGCAGAGCTTGCCTCGCTAAATTGTGAGCAGCTCTGCCCATCGCAATATCATGCCACTGCATGGCTTGTATACAGTCACCACCAGTGCGACGTCAGAGTGCGACTATTGGTGAGCAGGCGGGTGCGCCAATAGCGGGAACGCTATGTCCCTTATGTGCGGCATTCGCCTGACGACACTTGAAAACGTATACGCCACGGTTCTACGCCATAACGTAACGACTTACAGCGAGTTCGGGAACAAGCTAACATACCCCCCTTGCGCGGAGACGCAACACCCATACTTTTAAACCAGCATGGGGACATGCCCCCCCCCCCAGCCGATTCGCGACCCACGGCGACAGATTGTCCAAAGGTAGCTACATTGATGACGATGGCGATGACGATGATGACGATGATGATGAGGATATTGACGATGATGATGATGATGATGATGATGATGATGATGATGATGATGCTGATGATGATGATGATGATGATGATAATGATGCGGATGCTGCTGATTATGATGGTGGCGGTGGTGATGTTGTTGGGGAGGCAGAAGCAAAGCAACAAGGCGGAGGACGAGGAGGCGAAACATTACCGTATGGTGTCGGTGGTGGTGACGATGTTGGAAGGGGAGGATGGGGAGGAGGTGGATGACGATAAAGCGGAGCAGTATCAGTAGGAGGAAGAGGAGAAACGAAAAAGGGCGGCGGAACGGGAGGAGCAGGAGGAATCCTTTTGGATATCGTTTTTGTCGTCCTTGGTTTTTTCGATCTCCCCCACGGGACGCAGTGTTGCAAACAACCGTATTGAGCAGAGGTCCGGAGCCAGACTTGTGATGTTCCAACTTATTTTAGCCTTCGGCACCAGAAATAATTTCGAGCACAACAAAGAGTATCGAAACTGGAATGTTTTCACGTGTCGGGCCTTGGGAGACACTCGTCCGACACTGATTCGACACTGGCTCGGCACTCTTACGGATGCTCGAAATTAGTTTTGGGATGTGGTCCTTAAGTACGATGGGGGCACCCTTTCCGCCCAATGTCGAAAAGCCGTATAAGAAAACGTATATGTTCGTACTGTCGGGCCGCTGAAGAACGAACCCTTTTCGTTGGGGAGGGGCTCAGTGTTCCCTTACTTGTGCTACTGCTTGTCTTGGGCTTTTCTCAGGGCTTCAAAGTTTAACTCATGGAAAAATGGCCCCGCTCCTTCTTCAGGGTTCCTTCTGACAGCGTTTCGATGGTAGGATCAGGGATGTGAGCGCGGCGGCGGCGGTGCACCGCTGCGCAGGTCCAGACCGACACCCGCGCGGAGGACAGCCGTGCCCCTCTCGCGGCCACGGCCACCGTCAGTTCGGCTCGGTTCGGGTGCGTTGGGGGAGGGGGGGACGGGGGCGGCAGGGATCATGGAGGAGGGGTCGGCGGCGAATTGAGTTCTTAATTGTGGGGCATCGTCGCAGTGTGTATGTGGGCGCGCGGTGGCACCGAGGCGCCCCCGGGAGGGCCCCGATTTTCAGTACACGTTGCACACGACACGGTCCCAAGCGAGGAAACGAACAGACAAGTGAGACGGGGGACAGTTAGGAAGGGGGGTGAATATGGAAGAGTGAAAATCCTCGGCTTCTTGTTCCTCTGCATTCGTCTCCTCGCCATACTGGTGGACGTCATCATCTGCGTCCCTGTCCTTTCATGTGTGCTTCGTCTTCGTCGTCGCCCTCTTTCCTCGCCGTCTTTGCCGTTGTCGCCGTCACCCTCGCTCCTGTCCTCCCCGTCCTTCGCCCCCCGTTTTCCTTGCCCCCCCATCCTCCCGTGCATCTTCGTCGTCGCCATCGTCGGCCTCCGTCCTGGGAGCCACTCTAGAGAGCTCGAAGGACTTGTTGTCACTCCACTCAGTGCCGGCGGCACGGTGGCGGATTTTCGAGCCTCCGGAGGTTTGGGTGCCCTCCCTTCCCTCCTCGTGTTCCCGTGCCTATGGTGTTCGGTTTCTCCCCTCTGCTCTCGGCAGGAGGTCCCTCCCGAGATGTCCCTGCGCAGGGTGGTGGACGGCGACGGAGATCCGCGAGAGGTTGTTTCGGGCGCCAAACAAGGGGGGAGGGAAGGTGTGATGAGGAGGTACAAGAAGAAGAAAGTAGAAAACAATGAGGGATGTGCGGCGGAGGAAACAGGAGGGAAGAGGGAACATTAAAGAGGATGATGATGATGATGATGAGGAGGAGGAGGAGGAGGAGGAGGAAGAGGAAGAATGACGGTGATAAGCACGATGTGATGGATTGCCGAGGGAGCAAGGAGCAGAGGAAGGACGGTGGAGGAGGGGGGTGAGGGTGAAGGTGACGGAGGAGGGAGGATTGCGTACGGAGGGATGATGAACAGGATAGGGAGGGCACTCACTGATCCCCCCCATCCTGCTGGCCTTCCTCCTTCCCCTCCGTTATCCGTAGCGATGTTAGCTCAAGCTCCAAACGCTCGCTCGTGGCGCTTGGAGTTTGCATGTAGCCGAGGGGGCGGTTCCAAGTCTTTTTTTGTGTTCGTTCTCAGTGTTTTTTGTGCTCGTTCTCAGGTGTTTCAGGCGTTTTTTTTTTTTTTTGTTTTGCTTCTTTTGTAGCTTTCAGGTGTTTCAGGTCTTTTCTGTGCTCGCTCTCAGTCGCTGCCTGGTACGACGGCGGCCAGGGGCCCTTTGCCCCTGGCAAGCGGAGGGTGCACTGGGCAAGTTCGGGGGTGGATCGGCTCACAGCGTGCCGCACTTCGAAGTGGATCGCACAGGATGTGAAGCTAGGAACGGCATGCCCCTTTGATCATTGGAGACCTGGGGGCAAGTCTATTAGGGGGCCACATGTGAACCCTACCCCTACCCCCCACGATTTTTGAGGGGAGGGTGGGTTCACTTCGCTCGGGAGCTCCCGAATGAAGTGAACCCCAACCTCCCCTCGGAAATCGTTGGGGGTAGGGGTAGGGTTCACATGTGGCCCCCTATATATGCCAAGCTCTTCCAGCGTTGTAAGCAGATGAAGGCCCCGAGTGTAATTTGCAAATCCAGAGGCCGAATGTTCCAGACCAGTTTGAAGCGAAGCCTAGTTTGTCGGAGGACAGCGTAGGATTTGTTCCACACCAAGTCAAGTTGGTGTGATGGGCAGCGGTTAGGGAGCGCGGTACTGCGATTCGAGTTGCGTCGGCTGATTCGTTATGGGCTTCGTCGGGGGCCAAGGACTCGTTGGATACAGTTGCACTGCCACTGACACGCTGTGTTACAGAACGTCTGATACCCTCGTCTACTGTAGACCATGTTGACCAGCATTCGATGATGACGTGTTGGCGGCGAATAATTTTAGCCAGGCGTTGACTCAGACATTCGACTCGGCGCTAGCGCGAATCCTGGAGACCCCGCGAAAGAGGTAGTTTACCAAATTAAAGCAGTGGCCTTGTTTCGGGCACGACGCGCGGCTTTTCAGGCTGACTGGGAGGTCCGTGGTCCCGCCAAACTCTTGGACCTGAGGGGGTGTAGAAAACCACCTTCGTCACTCACAGCCGAGCTAATGTTCGCGAGCTTGTTGTAGAGGATGAGCTGATCCAGAGACCCACCACAGCACAGGACCTGGATGGGATGACATGCAGTCAAGAGGGCTCTGGTTGGAGTTGCCCGTACGGCGCCAGCTTCATGAAGGCTTGAATTTGAGCGGCAGCGAGTCCCTTTTGCCTCGCCGAGTGTTTTGTGACTGTTGGCCCACCCGAGTCCAACTGAAGAGTTGGGGCTTCAAAGTGAGCCTCGAGTGCGCGTACTCCAGATTTCGTAATAAAAGGGAGGGGGTTTGGACCCTCCAAGACAAGCCATTTCAGACCTCCCCCGTGGGAGAACCCTCCACAACATCGTCCCCAGACCCCCCCAGGCCCTCCAAGATAGCCTGGAAGAGACCCCCCCCGAATTGAGACCCCCCTCCCTTTATTACGAAATCTGGAGTACTGCGTCCAAGTGGACACACCGTGGCACAGATGATTGACCTCTTGTCACCGCTGGGGGACCAGGGAGGCTGAGCTCGGCGGAGTGGTTCGAGAGGCAAGGGAACCTGGCGACAGGCACCCTCTTCTCCACACGCCTTGGAGCTACCTCAGACACCACCCGAGTGACACATCCTGTTGCTCGCTGAAGAGATTGGCCAGTGTGAACTTTTTCCCGCTTCCCTCCTGGGGCCAGGTTTTTCTGGGCCCGAAGCTGCATGCACCCCATGTTTGTTCATCTGGCCCGTGCGGGCTGTGCGATGCCCAGGTCTTTGATGAAGAGACTCTGGTCAAGAGCTTGTCTGGTGGCATTCCGTTTTCCCCCTTCCAAACCGCCATTTCGGAAGAGCATGTTGTAGTGGTGGCTGCTTGTGTTGTCAGTGGGGAGTGCGCGGGGTTTCTGAGCTCAATGCCGGTTGCAAAGACTTGCTCGGCCGACACAGTGTTGTTTTCGGAACCAAGGGTATCCAAGGGCAGCCAGGGACCAACGGTTGTCTTCCGAAGGGCGGTGAAACGAGCGACGGGATGTGATCGGGTGGCTCGCTCGATTTGTCCATGGAAAGCCCTTAGAGATGAATCCAACGCTGTGGGTGGGGCTGACACATCATTCGGGACGCTTCACATAACCCCTCCAGCCCATCCAGAAACGATTCATAGGCGAGTTGCCCTGATCAGACATGCGGGAGAGCACGCACTGTAATAAAGGCTGGGGCGCTGTCATGCCGCAAGGGGGGAAGACACAGGTGGAACCAGGGGAAGAGGAAGAGGAGGAGGAGGAGGAGGAGGAGGAGGAGGAGGAGGAGGAGGAGGAGGATGGGAGGAGGGAGGAGGAGGGAGGAGGAGGAGGAGGAGGAGGAGGAGGAGGAGGGGGGGGAGGAGGAGGGGGGGGATGAGGGAGAAAGGGAGGAGGGAGGAGGATTAGGCGGATGAGGAAGAGGAAGAGGAGGAGGTCGATCAGGAAGGCCCGCGGCCTCTTGAATGCTTCTCGGGGTCTCTTCGGGTGTCCCCCGAGAGTTTTTTGTAGGACCAGTGGGGCGTATCGGGGGCCTCTTGGCGGCCCCGAGGGCCTCTTGGAGCGTGTTGGGTGCCTCCTGGGGCTTCTCGCCCCGAGGCGGAGTTTGCCGTGCAGCCGCACCAAACACGCGCGCGTGTCTATTCGCGCGCGCATGGGTGTGTTTGAACGTTGGGGATGTGCGCAAGCGGGCGTGTGCGGGCGGGTGACGCTTAATTGGTGTTATATCTGAACATGCGACACTATGCGTGTAATACTTTTATTTACGTGTTTCTTCATGTATGCTTTATTGTTATTTTCTGCCTGCTCCAATAACTTGTAGCTGGCCGCGCAGCTCAAGCGATGGCTGTGTGGAGGGCTGGGCAGGCGAGCGAGAGCATGATTACTCAGGGACGTGTGCCAATACCAACGGCGTCCTCGAACACGGGCTCTCGTGTGAACGGACATCTTGCCTTTGGTGGAAGCTACGCGGCCAGGATCTATCCAGGATCGCTGCTGGGAGGATCGATCTTCGGGCCATCGGAATGCAGTGATCGTGGATGTATCTGGGTTCGGGGTGGGAGACATGTGCGTTCAGTCAAAGCCATCCGAGGCCCCCGAAGGTCGGTCCCCCAGGCGGTGGCCACGGAAGCTGACGGCGCCCGACCCGTTTGTCGCAGTATGGATCGCAGGTCGCGGTCATAGCGAGCGCGATGGTCCAGCAGCTGGAGCACCCCCACTCCACAGGGGAACGGCGCGCGGGGGCCGTGGATATGGCTCGAATACGGGATCGACAACAGGACCGATTTGCTCCAGCGTGGCACTTCTCGTCGAGTCGGCGGCAATAGATTCGGAACTCCCATGTCTTCCACGCATTCGTCGCAGATTCGAGGGGCAACGTCAATCTTGGGGTGCATCAGTTCCGTAGTCGATCCCCCGCTCGAACGACTGCGTCCCGCGCCCCCTGCGCGCGTGGTGCGAGGCTCGAAGCTCGCCGAACCTCGGGTGCTTCATGCCCCCCCCCGTTCCCGCTCCCCGGCGGATCCGCTCCACGCAGGTTGAGTGCGAGCTGCTGGACCCCGACCACGCAGACAGCCACTTCACGGAGCGAAGCCCCTCCCCGCCGCCCCCCCCCCCCTCTTCTTCGGCAGCGCGCGCCGACGCGCGAGGCCGCCCCCGCGGGGGCGGGGTTCAACGAGGGCCTGCCGGAGCAGCGCCGCCCCAGTTGAGCCCGTCTCGGACCCTGTGGAGGGTTCGAGGGCGGGGGGGGCGTCTTGGAGACCACCGCCGACGTCAGAAGACCTCGGCGAGGCTGTTGAGAGATTTCAAGCGAACTGCACGTGGCGCAGTGGGCTTTCGGGGGCGCCCCTCGTCACCTGGACGCACCTCGGAAGATTGGTGCGCTTGGACCCCAGGAGAGGTCGGGGGACCGATTTTAAGCTGCCGTTATCTCAATTCGCCCTGTTCTGATTAGCGAGAACCGCATTTTGAAAACCGCCCGTCCTCCATCCTTGTGTATGCTAAAAGCTTTGAATTCGAACGTGCGCGGCGCGACAAATACGGACAATCCATTTGTGTAGCTCTCAGACCTTTTAGAAACGTTCCAGGATCATTGCTGTGAGGAGGCCAGGCTATACGCCAGGACTGGCCTACCGACACGTGTGCTGGTGCGCCGAGGAGGACTTATCGCAAAGCCTTTCTGCTTTGTGTTGGTCGATCTTGGCGGGTGTGGGCTGGGCGGAACAGGCCGTGGTGCGTTCGCTTGGGCACCAGGCTGTAAGTTGGTAGCGTGGCTCTACCTGCGTTGAGTTCTCAGCGCGGCGCAAAGCAACGGCCAGACATGCACTAGGGTATGACCGATCGCATTGCTGACGCCACTCTTTGACAAGCTAGGATGCACCCAGCATGAGCCGCTTGGACAGACTTGGCTCGTGCTGTATGTAGGCTTTGGGCTTCTAACTAGCAGCGCTACGCGTCGGCAGTGCACCTGTGGGGGGCAGGGATGACCAGGAGGTGCTCCTACCCTGTGACCCACCTCCGGGCCGTGGTGGGGCTGGGCTCTCCCTCTTCCCCCTCCTCCTCCTCCTCCTCCTCCTCCTCCTCCTCCTCCTCCTCTTCCTCCTCCTCCTCCTCCTCCTCCTCCCCCTCCTCCTCCTCCTCCTCCTCCTCCTCCTCCTCCTCCTCTTCCACTTTTTCCTCTTCCACCGCCTCCTCCTCCTCCGCCTCATCCTCCTCCTCCTCCCAGTGATCCCAGACCCGCCGTGGCTCACCCCCCCACTGGGGTTCGCAGGCCAGAGGTTTCTCGGGCGCCGTAGTTGCGCCGCGGGCGCACGTCCATCGCTCATTCTGCTCATGGCTTCTGGAGCCTCGTTTGGTTCCTCACTGTCCCTCCCCTCGGCTTCGTGTGCCTGCGCCGAGGCTGCCTGGCCTTCATGCAGCCACGAGTGCTGTGCAGTCTCTTGCATCTGACTACACCCTAGGCGATGCTTAAGAAAATCTAAGTTTTCGTCCAGAGTCTCGATTATTCTTAACTTTTCAATGTAAATCCCAAGATTTTGATAGGAGTTCTGGGTTTGTAATCAGATTATGAGACTATGAATTTCTTAACCCATGATTTCTTAAGCATTTCGCAGGGTGTAGTGTCAAGGGCCCTCTCGTGGCCGCCGTGGGCCACACGTCGGCCCCCGCGCGGCCCACCTCGGCCGTCGCTTCCCAGGGGGGCGGCACCCGCCCGGCAGCCGCGAGCTGCGACCTGCGCGTTCCAGAAGGACCGAACCGAACCGAACCTCCCGCTCGTCTCTGGCCGGACGAAAGGGGGGGATTGGGAAATGGGGGGGTACGAAATTTGCTGCATGCAGCTGGTTTCGGCCCCACGGAGGGGCCCATTCTTCGATACATAGCCGCCTCCGGCGCCTGGAGGCGCCGGGAAAATCAGCTACGTGAGCTGATTCTCAACCACCCCCTTTGTGCTATCCTCCCCCTTTCGCCCGACCCGATCGTCCCCCGCCCGCCCATCTCGGCGCAGCCCTCGCAAGGATCGTGGCCCCATGGGGAACTCCACCGACGGCAACAGTGGGAGGGTCCACACGCGTGTCCCGCCCCATTTTGGCACAACCCCTCACACGTTTCGCGGCCCGCCCCACAGGGAGCTCAACCAAAAGGCCCTCGTGGGGGGGGTCCACACGCCGCATGATTTCGGCACACCCCTCAGACGATTTGTGGCCCCATAAAGGGGGCGCCACCGTAGGCCCCAGTGGGAATGTCCACATGCACCCCGCCGCCCCATGCCGGCAATGCCTTTGCATGTCTCGTCGTGGCCCCATAGGGAGCTCTACCGAAGGCATCAGTGGCAAGGGCAGCGTGCTTCACCCCACCCGTTTCGGCGCACCTCTCACGAGGATCGTGGCCCCACAGGCTCCACCGAAGGCCCCAGAGGCACGGGGCCGCATGCGTTCCCCCATCCATTTCCCCACGCCTCTGCCGACCATCGTGGCCGCAAAGGGAGCTCGACGGAAGGCCCCAGTGGCAGGGTTCGCACGGCGCCGCCTTCGCCAGCTTCCGCGCCCGAATCCGTCCCTTCGTTTCTCTCCCCATCCTTCTGTTCGGCTGTCTCGAGGCATTCTCTTCCACGTCTGAACACTTTCCCTTCCCCCTCCCCCCCGCGCGGCCGCCCTCGTTTGTTTGTTGTTGTTGTTGTTGTTGTTGTTGTTGTTGTTGTTGTTGTTGTTGTTGTTGTTGTTGTTGTTGTTGAACATTATTTATTCTAAAGAATATTGTTGGGCCCCCTGGTGCGCGCCCCCCCTGCGCCGCCTAGGCCGCAGCTACATTTTCATCATTTTCGTGAGGAAGCCTCAGAAAAGAGGGTGTGTACAGGATCCGGTTGTTTTGTTGTAATCCGCTTTCCCTGCAAAAAAACAATAGAAAATTACATTTCTTGTTATAATATAATCAAATTTCAAGAATCCATTGAAAAAATAAGGTAAAGTGGACATTCGCGCGCGCAAGACGAAATCCTTCCAAAACCTGAGTGTTCGCAACGATTTTAACATAAAAACATAAAAAAACCAATGGTTTTTCAAAAAAAAACTGTCAAAATCTCATCCCGCGCGCTCTTGCGGATTCGTAGGAAACCCAACACTTTTTAAACATTTCTGTCAAACGGGCTTTTGCGAGCAACTTTTTCGAACTTCTGCGACAACGGTTGCGCACCTGCCAGGGCCATCATCCCTGTCAAATAATACCATGCGGGACACATTCGTTTTTTCTTCGCGCGCGCACGCCGTCGTCGTCGGCCGCGGGGCCCTGAATAGTAGCCACGGTCGTCCGCATGCCACGAAGTGAAGTGTCCGAACGTCATAGGGCGGGAAGCTGGGTGTGGGTGGTGGCGAAGAGTCGTTTGGAAATTTGGTAGAGCTTGAACCGGCCCCCCCACAAAGTGGGGGTATTGCCCGCCTCCTATGAAAACCCTGGCACTGGTGAGAACGGAGTGTCCCCACGTGCTAGTAATTGTTGTTGTTGTTGTTGTTGTTGTAATTGTTGTTGTTGTTGTTGTTGTTGTTGTTGTTGCTGTTGCTGCTGCTGTTGCTGTTGCTGTTGCTGCTGTTGTTGTTGTTGTTGTTGTTGAACATTATTTCTTCTTAAGAATAATTATTGTTGGGGCCCCTGGTGCACGACCCCCCCGCCGCGCCTAGGCCGCAGCCTCATGATCATCATTTTCGTGAGGCAGTCTCAGGCAAAACGGGGGAGTCCGGATCCGGTTGCGTTGTTACGATCGGTTTTCCCTTGCAAAAAATAAGCTAAAGTGGACATTTCTTTTTCTAACATAACCAAACTTCAAGAATCCCTTGCAAAAAATAAGGTAAAGTGGACATTCGCGCGCGCAAGACGAAATCCTTCCAAAACCTTAGTTTTCGTAGCGATTTTAACATAAAAACATCAAAAAACCAATGGTTTTTCAAAACAAAATTGTCAAAAATTCATCCCGCGCGCTCTTGCGGATTCGTAGGAAACCCAACACTTTTTAATCATTTCTGTCAAACGGGCTTTTGCGAGCAACTTTTTCGAACTTCTGCCAACAACGGTTGCGCACCTGCCAGGGCCATCATCCCTGTCAAATAATACCATGCGGGACACATTCGTTTTTTCTTCGCGCGCGCACGCCGTCGTCGTCGGCCGCGGGGCCCTGAATAGTAGCCACGGTCGTCCGCATGCCACGAAGTGAAGTGTCCGAACGTCATAGGGCGGGAAGCTGGGTGTGGGTGGTGGCGAAGAGTCGTTTGGAAATTTGGTAGAGCTTGAACCGGCCCCCCCACAAAGTGGGGGTATTGCCCGCCTCCTATGAAAACCCTGGCACTGGTGAGAACGGTGTGTCCCCACGTGCTAGTAATTGTTGTTGTTGTTGTTGTTGCTGCTGTTGTTGCTGTTGTTTTTGTTCCTCCTTCCCTCTTGCACGCCAAACAATTCGCCTGTCGGTGGCCCCGCATAGCCACACGCTGGAGCGGACCGCCCCTGCCTCGCCGCCAACGGAACAAAAAACAAGAACACGGCGCGGCACTCGCAGCCAGAGATGCGTATGAGTCTTCGGATTCTCTTAGGGAAAAAAGGTTCTAGAATTTCATAAGGGCCTCGGGATGTGTGTGTGTGTGACTCTTGAGGCATCTCGAGGCCCTTGGAAGCTCCAGGACCCCTTTTCCTGCAACGTCTGGTTTGGGGGGAGGGGGCCTTGCGGCCCCCTTGTCAGGAATGCAGTTCGATGTGCTGAGAGAGGCTGCCCGCGTTCTCGCGCTCGATGCATCTTCGATGTCTGCGACGCCTTCAGAGTTCGGGAGTCAGATCACATGTGGTAAACGCGGCGGTCACGACAGTCACGACGGAACCAACGCGTGGGAGAGAGTAGACGACGAGGGCGACTACAGCCGCATGTCAGGCGGGCAGCACAACAGTACAAAGGACAACTCGTGGGATCCCTGGTCACGATGGGCGGGGACATCACCACGGCGAGGAGCTCAGCGGGGCACCGCTTCGAGAGCATGCAGGAGTCAGTCCAATTGGGATGCTTGGTGGGCAAGCGAGAACTACGACGACTGGGGCAACTCCGAGGAGCAGTGGAGCAAGTTCGAGAAGTGGGGCTTGAGCTCGGAAGCGGGGCCATCGAACAGGCCACCGGGGTCGCGAGGCTTCGCCACGCCAGATCAGGTTACAGCGTCAACAAGCTGGTGGCCACCTGGAAGAGGATGGCGGACGACAGGTCGGTGACGGAGGTGACTGCACCTACATATACAAGAGCGGCATACCTGGCGGGTGTCGACGAGGAAGGAGGGCAGCCCTGCTCGGAGGAAGACGGGGGAGCCGATGGCGTCGCGCAAAACTTGATGGCCAAACTGCTCGGCATCGAGAACGAAGGACACCAGGGGAACGGCGAGCAGGACAACAGCGGGAATATACTCACCGAGACGGAGGCGCTGGACTGTCTGGCGGCCATTACACCACTTCTTTCGGTGCTGAGGACTTGGGGCGAAGTGCGCAAGATAGCGGCAGACGAGAAGACCAAAGGGCGTTTCCACAACCTGAAGGACCGCAAGAAGGTGGAGGAGAAGATCGATGATCTTAAGAAAAGGACCAAGTGTGGAATACGCAAGTAGCTTTGACATTGGCATCGAAGGTGCCCGGAGAATCCGGTGAACGAGCAGAAGCCGACAGGCGGTTTCATCGCGATGGCGATCCTCCAGGACGACGAGGTGTCCGGCTACGTCGCGACGGAGGCGGCGTGGAGCTCCAACTTCGTGGAGCACATCAGCCTCGCGGTGGACATCGGGAAGTCGGGGTGATCAGGTTGGGGGGCCGTGGGCGCGGCCTGCGGCTGCAACGTGGCGGGCTTGGGCACATTCGACACCTGGGTCAAGCGCTGCAAGGAGAAGCGCGGGATCGTGCTCGAGACGATGCCCGACCGCAAGAAGTGCAGATTCGGAAACGACCAGGTCTGCGCCGCGACGGAGGGCGTCATCATACCGATCATGCTGGGCCAGTTCTGCGGGGCCATCTTCGTGCGATTGGTCAAGGGCGCGGCTCCGCTGCTATCATCCAAGACTTTCGCCGTGGAGCAGAATTTGAGACTTTCCTCGGCGCGCGCCAGCGGGAATCATTTCGTGCAGCAGCTGGGCAATTTCGTGAAGCCGTGGGCTCAGCCTACCAGCTGGTCACTGCGCACTAAGGTGGTATCGATGGATTTCGGCACGCGTTCCGAGCACGAACATTGATCGATCTCAATCTTAGGGACAGCCAGAACCCCACCGAGAAGTCGAACATTGCATGCCCTCCGGAGCCTCGGGCTTTTTGGACGACGCGAACGACGAAACCAGACCGCGCGAGACGAGAATATGTACGAGGAGGATCATAGCAGCACTAGTCGCACGATTACTTCGGGGGTCTAGAGGAGTGAGCAACCTGAAGGACCATCAGATGAGGGGCAACAGCAAGCGCAGCGAGAGCAACGGGGGCAACCTCGATGTCGCGACCCTGCTAGCCGTGAACTTTACTGCAGGAGGACCACATCCCAGCGAGCTCAGGAGGGACGCGATACCTAGCGCAGCGAGCAACAGCAGCAGCAATAATCACGATCGCCAGATCGGCTCGAGCCAGACTGCCAGGACGAGTTCTCCGATCGATAGTTCTTCCATGCTGTTTCCATATTTGCATGTCATGCGACGAGCCCCCGAGTTCATCTTCTAGGCGCTCACCGTCCATCTCATCGCGAGGACCGGCATCCTCGACTCCAGCGCAGGCCACGGCGGCGCGAGCAGCGTCGGCGGCAGCATGCAAGGAGCAGCCAGCAGCCAGCAAGACGATCAGCAAGGGCAGGCCACTTAGCTTCCAGCGGCCGTGGCGCGAGATCTGCGAAGGAGTTCGGCCGCCCACAGGGGTTCAGATGCGCCGCCGCCACGGGATCACGAACCAGGGCCCCTGCAGGTTTACAGTCGGGGCGAGGGCTCGCGACCACGCCCCGAGCAAGGAGACCAGCTGTCTGCGCGAGTTCACCAATCACGGCGGGAACGCGAAGGCCGTGCTACGTGCTGTGCAGCGCGCGCAAGATGCATCAGGAATACTACCCCAAGAAGGCCGATGGAATGATGGAGGTCATCCATATGCTGGAAGGGTTCAAGGAGCTCGACGCGGAGATCAAGGGGTGACAGCCGAAGAGGAAGAAGGGCACCCAGCACAGGAAGGCCGAGAAGACGGATGAGACGGCGACCAGAAGCAGGGCGACGCCAACGAGACCGAGGGCCACGAGTTCGAGGGCCGAGTCGGTACAGCAAGCCAACTCGCAGTTGGCCGCCGGCGAGGAGGAGCGTGAGAAATGCTGGACGAGTCGCCGAGGACCAATGCGTTAGCGGCGTTGAGGGAGCTGCTGGGCGACGAGAACGCCAACGAAATGACCGACCAGCTGGTCGAGAGCTTGCGGGGCCACCTCGGGGCGGACATCAGCGAGCTGTAGACTACCTCAGCGAAGCGCAGAGCAGCGATATCACAAGGCGAATAAGCATCTGGACCAGTATGACCACGTCGCGGGGTTTATTGAGGACGTCGCCCCAGAGAGCCAGGTCTTCGCGAGCCAGATCGCGGAGGACTTCGACCAGAACCTCGATAACTTGGAGGGGCATGGTGCACCGCAGAGCTGCGTGAGCAGGGATGTCATGATGACGTCGGGCTACCATTTGATGGCTCGAACGGGGCAGGAGGAGGTCTGGCACCAGATGGGGAGTTCCCCACCAATCCTGACAGCGACCAAGCCGAAGCCGCCCAAGCAGATCTGCAGCGCCAAGCTCAAGGATACGATGCACCAGCGGATGCTGACTTTCATGTCGGACGTGGCCATCACGCAGGCGATCAACGGCAGGTATTGCTATTGCGAGCGGGACAGCAACTCCAGGGACTGGGAGGGCCAACTCGTGCGCAAACTGGAACGACTACCCGAGGTCCAATCAGGAGTTGCTTATCAACGAAAGCGTCGCTACAGATCCAACCTACCTGGGAATGCGCTGGAGTTCGGGAAGATGCTGGTCCAGGAGTGCCTCAATTACCACCTGCAGGGCCTACTGGGCGAGAGACCAGAACCACTTCTGGAGCTCGCGGGGGCGCAGATCAAGCCCATCATCAAGGATAAGGCTAGCATCAATACCAGCGAGGAGTTGACAGGGGGAACTGCACCATGCTGTGCGGCACCTACACGCATCGCTAAGGACGAGAGGAGCACCGACCCGCATATCAAGCAGCAGGTGCAGTATATACACGAGAACATGGGACACTGCAGCAACGAGAACTCGGTGATGGTGCTGAAGTGCGGCAAGGCCAGGCAGGTCTACATCGACGCAGTGCAGAAGTTGGTCTGCCCGAGCTGCGATGCCAACAAGCGACCGAGGTTGGAGAAACTTTCCAATGCCCCCGCCACCAACCAGTTCAACGACGTCATCGGTATGGACATCTTCTTTGTTCTAGGTCCCGAGCGCACCGCCAAGGTACCCATGCTCAAGGTCGCGTGCCACGGGACAGGCCAGCAAGTAGTTATGCCACTCCCGAGTCGCCGCGGAACAGATGCGACGACGCTGCCGAGCATTCTGATAGCGGGTCTATGGGGCACAACGGGCCATCGTGATTGATGGCGAGAAGGTGTTTCCGAAGGGCTAAGTTTCTGATGCTGCTGCAGCTGAAGGAACGGAAGTGAAGGTGACGAGCCCTTTGTCACCATGGCAGGCAGGCAAGACAGAAAGGGCGGAAGGACACCTTCTACCGTGCGAGGCAGAAGGTCAAAGCCAACAGCTGAGGCGACTTCTGCGAGCTCGTCGACTCCATCAACGTGGCCATCGGCGACAGCTTCCGCAGCGGAGGCTTCGCAACATATCAGCGTGTTGTTTGGGGGGGCTTTTCGACTTCCCGAAAAGACATTGGAGGGGTTTACCAAGTTTGGCTACAGGTTCGAGAGCTCTCAACGGCGTCGCCGAGTTGGCAAGGAGCACCGACATGCGCAAGGCAGCCATGGCAGCCTACATCGAGGCGGGGTGCTCGGAGAAGTGGCGACGGGCTCTCAGGGGGGGGGGCACGGCCAACGCGAGGTACCACCTTCAACCTGGAGGTCGATGTTACTTCTTGGGGGGCATCGACAAGCTTCCAGCTAGCTCGGGGCATGGGCTCTCTCGGGAAATTCATGACGAGCTGCCCAACACCGCCTGGCGTTCTCTCCAAGGCGGCCTTCTCAAGTGTTCACCAGAACAACTGCGACGTGCGAGCGAGGGAGAGATGACGGCCTGGAAGCAGGTTGGCAGCGCGATGAATTAGGAATTGAGCACCGAGAACCGAGGGAGGCGCAAGTGCGAGGATCTCACGAGGCAGGAGAAACCACCTGAGGAACCTGAGCTACCACGAGCAGCGCCACCAGAACCTGCAGGTGACGACCAGGATTTCATATCATGGCATCCACCAATCAAGGAGATCGAGAAGTCCATTGAGAATAACCCCGATGTCACTCCCATGAAGAGCCAGCGCTACGATCACCTCGACGACGTGTCGATTACCATCAAGCAGAAGAAGGACTTCCCGAGCTCGGCCATGCTGGCGTCGGAACGCATCGCCACCTTCGAAGAGGATCCAGAGGGAAGCAGCAGCGCCACCAGCGAAGAATATCAAGAAGGCCAAGGGCGCAGCAGTTAGGAGCGCACTTCTCACCAGCACCAACCAGAGGATGAGGAAGGATATCACGGGTAAGTACCTTCTGAACACCTACAATTATCAGCCCTACCTCGCGGCCGAGCGTCGGGAATGGAACGACATCAAGAACGCGGACGCGGTCAAGGTGATGCCTCCAGTTCAAGCGGCCAATATTCGACGAGATCCCGAACTGGCTTCTCGCATCATGGGCTCGAGGTGGGCGCTGGCCGACAAGGGCGGATATCCAGAGGTGGCTGGCGCGAGTAAGAGGCAGCTGCTGTTCTTGACCGACGGGGCCTGGAGGATGGCAAAGGCGCGGTGGACCGTGCAGTGCCATGCCGGTCCTGATCTCTCGGGGCTTGAGATTTACAGCCCCGTCGTTGGGAAGGACTCGGTGTTTCTCATTCTGCAGATCTGGTGCACCAGCAAGTGGGCTCTTCAGCTGGCCGATATTATTGCAGCATTCACAGCAGGCGACCCCGTCGATCGATCTCAAGGAGTCCTGCATGTAGAACTACTTCGGACAGGACTACCTGGCGTGGAGGGGCTCTTTGGTGAAGTTACTCAAGGCCGTCCGCGGACTCGGGGATGCCCCAGTGCAGTCGTTGACCGCATTAACCAACTACGCCAAGGACGTCGGCTTCAAGTGTTCCATCTTTGACGGCTGTGTCTTTACCTTCGCGACGATCAAGGACTACATGGAGTGGTGGGACATGCGGCGGAAGAAAGCGTAGGAGGAGGCGACGTGAAGTTCGAAGAGGCCTGCGAGAAGTTGCGGAAGGGGTGCCCCCCTCGTAGATTGGAAGTTCAAGAAGGGCAAGTGCACGGGCAAGGGGCCGTCGCAAAACGAGGGCACACAGATATCGCCGTCTCCCAGCATGGCAGTTCTTCCGACATGTTTTGAGCAGCGTCTCCACTGAGCGCCGCAGAGATCCACGGGCTGGAGCGACGCCGCAAGCACTTCATCACACAAAGAGATTGTGTGGATCAATACCTCTCTTGGCACGGTGGCTTTGACCCAACTTATCAGTGCCAGCGTCACTTCGCCAGGGAGAGATGCGCCCAACCTCGTGATCGACGACGTACCGGAGGCGAACCGTATGGGAGAAGATCAAGCATGTGTCCTACCACGAGCTGTTTTCGTTGCTGTTAACGGCGCGGCCTGGGCGAATGCGAGAGAAGGAGCATCGCAGGCAGGTTGCATCGTGTTCGCAACGCAGCGCAAGGTCTTGAAGGGGGAATCCGCCAACGTCTCCATCCAAGCCTGGAAGAGTCACAAGTTGAAGGGGAAGTGTGCTCATCAGTTCGGAGCGGAGACTCTGACCATCTCCGAGGGTCTTTCCATGGCGGAGCTCATCGGGACTATGCTGCTCGAGACCACCGACCCCGAGCTCGTTCTCATGAGGCCCTCCATGCTCGCTGGGCGCGTTCCAGTCATCAGCGTGATGGATTCTAGAGGTGGCTACGGCCATGCCACCAAGCCCAAGGCTGGACTTGCCGAGGACAAGCGGGCAGCGAGTGACGTTGCCATGGTACGAGTTGCTATGCAACGACCTGAAGTTCACCTTCGTTGGATCGTGGGGGCTAGTCAGCTCACGGACCCGTTCACCAAGCGGAAGCGGGACAACGCTTCTCACGACGTGTTCTGGAGCTCGGGGGGTGCGCTATCACGTCCGATCGCATTGTGCTAAGGCGCAGGGAGGAGGAGCGCAACATGAAGCAGAAGAAGAACCAGGTGAGCTACGCCTGTCATGCAACATGCTGTTTATATGTACTGGACCTTTACGAGATGAATCGCACGGGGAGCAACTCCAAGGACTACGAGTTCGACGACCACCACTTCGAGCCTGAGGCCTACCGTTGGACCTGTGAGGCGCAGGTGACCAGCAACCATGCCAGCACTGTTCTCGACGACCAGCAGAGCGACCTGAAGGAGGATCAGATGCATAATGGGTGAATTCCACAGAGTTCAACAGGAAGTACATGTTCAGAGCAGTAGACTATACCGCCAGTGTGAATCTAGAGGCTTCCCGAGGCCTTGAGAAGCTCTAGAGGCTCCTTGCGGCCCTGTTCAGGACTGCAGTTCGATGTACTTAAGGAGGCTGCCCGCGCTCTCGCTATTGCTGGATCTTCCATGTCTGCGAAGCCTTCAGAGTTCGGGGGTCAGATCATAATGTGGTCGGGCCTTTCGCCAGGATCCTATGTCTGTTTCCGAGGCCCTCCATCCGAGAAGCTGCTTGTTCTTCAGGACGGGAATTCGCGGCGTCAAGGCGGGGTGCTAGTTCTGAAAAGGTCCCACCTTCTATCCGTGTGTACTGTTGCTTCGTAGGAGACGAGCCCGCCCGGCGCTAAAACGAGAGCGTCGTGTTGAAAGCCACCCACCTTCGGCCCGTGTAGCTGCAGGGCTCGCAAGATGGGAGTGCGCGGCGCCGAGGCGAGAGTACCATTTCGAAAACGACACGCGCTCCATCCGTATAGCTGTAGTTCTTACAGGCTACTGCGTTGCGCCAAGGCGATAACCCCACTATGACAACTATCCAGGAGAAGGGCCCAACCATGCGCTGTTGTGAGTAGCTCAGTTGTGACAGGCGTCATCGTTGGCGCCCTTTTATGGGGCCACGAATCGTGGGAGGGTTGTGCCGACATGGTGCGGGGGACGCATGTGGACCCTCCCACGCAGGCGTTCGGTGGAGCGTCCCATGGGGCCAGTACGCGTGTCAGGGGTGTGCTCAAAGTGTGCGGGGGGACGCATGCCCATGGGGCCACGAAACATGCGGGGGTTCAACCGGAATGGAGCGGGGGGACACACGTGGACCTTCCCGCTAGGGCGTTTGGTGGAGCCCCCCATGAGTCCACGAATGCTTTGAGGGGTGTGCCGACATGTGCGGGGGGACGCGTGTGGACCCTCCCACTGGAGCCTTCGGTGGATTTCTCTATGGGGCCACGACGAGACGTGTGATGGGGTGTTCCGACATGGGGCGGGGGGGCAGATGTTGACCCTTCCATTGCGGCCTTCGGTGGCGCCCCCTATGGGGCCACGCATCGTGTGAGGGGTGTGCCGAACTGGTGCGGGGGGGCACCACATAGGCCTTGCCATTGAGGCCTTGCCACTGAAACTTTCGGTGGAACTCCCTATGGGGCCACGACGAATCGTGTGATGGGGTCTGTCGAAAAGGCTGCGGGGTGACGCATGTGGACCCTCCCGCTGGGGCCCTCGTGGGAGCTCCGCACGGGGGCATGAAGCGTGTGAGTGGCATGCCGAATGGTGCGGGAGGACGCCGGTGGACCCTCCCACTGCGGCTTTCGGTGGAGCTCCCTGTGGGGTGGCGAAGCGTGTGATGGGCGTGCCGAGCTGGTTGACTAACGCGGATAGCAGAGGTGGAGGTAGCAGGAATGGGAGGAGGCAGGAGGAGGAGGAGGAGGAGGAGGAGGAGGAGGAGGAGGAGGAGGAGGAGGAGGAGGAGGAGGAGGAGGAGGAGGAGGAGGAGGAGGAGGAGGAGGGGGAGGAGGAGGAGGAGGAGGAGGAGGAGGAGGAGGAGGAGGGGGAGGGGGAGGGGGAGGGGGGAGGGGGAGGGGAGGCAGGGCAACGGGAGCAAGGAGGAACGCGGGGCGCTGTCTTTTCAAGAGGAGGACCCAGCACGCCTGCTGTCCGCGGAACTTCTTGGGATGTCCAAGACGGGCGCGCGCGACGCCACGGCGAGAGCCCCCCACCTGTTGGAACTGCCCAGCACGGAGGAGAAGTTTCAGGCCACATCCCGGGCCCGCCCTAACAACACCGACACGTCTGGCGGTGCGACAGGGAAGCGTCACCTGTTAGGGAAAAGGGATGGAGCAGGCCCTGAGTGAGCACTTCCTGCAGGCTGCGCCACTCCTTCTCCTTTGAGATTCTGCCCGTCGCTCGGGCCTGGCCGCTCGCGGGTCCCGGCCGCTGCCGATCCCGTGCTCCTGCCCGCGCTTGGGCTGCGCCCGCTGCCACCGACGACGACGACGACGACGACGACGACGACGACGACGACGACGAGCGACGAGCGACGAGCGACGGACGACGACGACGACGGCGGCGACGACGACGACGACGACGACGAGCGACGAACGACGACGAACAAGCGACGAACGACGACGAACAACTACGACGACGTCCGACGACGTCGACGACGACGACGACGACGACGTCCGACGACGACGACGTCCGGGCCGCTGCCGATCCCAGGCTCCTGCCCGCGCCAGTGCTGCTGCCCCTGCTCTTCGGGCCGGGCGAAAGGGGGGGATTGGGAAAGGGGGGGTTACGAAATTTGCTGCATGCAGCTGGTTTCGGCCTCACCGAGGAGCCCATTCCTCGATACATTAGCCGCCTCCGGCGCCGGGACTCGCCGGGAAAATCAGCTACGTGAGTTGATTCTCACCCCCCCCCTTTGCTATCCCCCCCTTTCGCCCGACCCGAGCTCTTCTCTGGCACCCCCCGCCTGGGGCTGCGCCCGCCGCCACCGCCCAGGCCTCAGAGAGGAGGGGCGCCCTCGCCCCCCACTTCGGGCGAGGACGACGACGACGGACGACGACGACGACGACGACGAGCGACGGACGACGACGACGAGCGACGAGCGACGGACGACGACGAGCGACGAGCGACGAGCGACGGACGACGGCGAGCGACGGACGACGGCGAGCGACGACGACGACGACGACGACGACGACGACGACGACGACGACGACGGCAGCGGCGGCGGCGACGACGACGACGGCCCTCTGCCGGCGGAGCTTTGCTCCCCCTCCTCGGCCCGAGAGGGGCGAGCCGCCCGCGCCCCCCGCGGAGGAGACCGGCGCCAGCGTCATCCTGCTGGCGCGGCTGCCCCCCGGCGAGAGCCATCCCGGGCAGCCTTTGGGTGAGACTTCCGCCGCGTCCCCCCGGGGCGGGGGCGGCTCCGCGGGCGAAGAGCGGCAGAACCTC
Organism: Prorocentrum cordatum; assembly: GCA_963575745.1. Lineage (NCBI taxonomy): Eukaryota > Dinophyceae > Prorocentrales > Prorocentraceae > Prorocentrum > Prorocentrum cordatum. Next base: position 24,142 of record CAUYUJ010001377.1, read on the forward strand.
CAGTGGGGGCGCGCATCAAGAAGCCAGTTGCTTTTCGTCGGGGTATCCTGGGTTTCGTCGTTCCTCGTGCTGCGCGGTGACTTCCCGCAGGCTTTGGAAGGATCAAGCAGTGGCGAGGCGTCCCAGCTCGCCTACAGCCCCACAAAACAATGTTCTAAGAACCGTGTTTGGTTCCCACGAAATGTTTGAACATTTCTGGTTGGGACTGTCTTGTTTTAACACATCGGGTTTATGTTCTCAGAATATTGTTTTTGTTCTTAGAACATTTTTGGGTTCTAAGAACATCTCGTGGTATGACTCTAGGAATGCCAGGACGGTCGGTCCCTGCTCAAAAGGAGCTGCTGCGTCCCAGGGTGTTCCAGGTCTCCCCTCGGGTGCACCTCGCGCGCGGGTTCTCATGGTCGGGTCGCCTGCGAGGGTTCCTTGCGGCCGCGCCCGCACTGTGAGCTCTTACGCCGTCGGGGGCGCCTGCCCCGGGGCGACTGGAAAGGTTCTACGCCTGCGCTTGAGTCGGGCCTGCCCCTCCCACGGGGGGAAAATTCAAGAGTAGTCAACCAATAGTCAGGGGACGATTTTTTAAAAATATGTTTTGGATCATTTTGGGGGTACGCTTGATTTTTTGCCCAACATCCGCCTGTCGGGGGACAGGCCCGACCTAACCCCACGAGGCACCGTGAGGGTATAAACTTCCCAGCCGCCCACGGGGAGGCGCCCCCGACGGCGGCAAAGTATATGTTGCACCGCTCTTCGCCGGCGAAGCGGCGGCGAGGGCGTCCGCCGAGGGTCGGCGATGGGCGAGCGCGTGGACGGAGGCGACGACGTCATGGACGGTCAGAGCCAGACTCAGAGGTCCGAGGCTCCGAAAACATTGGAGCTCCCAGATGCCGCGCAAGAGGTGGTCCAGCCTGGGGGCCCAGAAAACCACATGTTACATATCCTCCCTGGGACCCTGGGAGCCCCAGGAGGCCCCAGAGAGCTCCAGGAGGCCGCAGGACGCCCAGGACAGGCCCCAGGGGTCCGCAGGAGATTCCCAGGAGGCTCCCAGGAGGCCCCAGGAGGCCCCCTATCAGAACGTGTCAAGTTAATACACATCCGGTGTCGATTCGTTGGTCGACGGGTTTTGGTATTTTCGGCTTGTGGGGGCCCTCCACTGGGCTGGGGACCGTCGAGAGCGACTCGGGATGAAACGCCGGCCGGGGAGCTTGTCCAGACCTCTGGGTGCCCACGCACCGAAGGTAGTAGAGCTCCGGACGTCTGGGGATGAAGGGGAAGGATGGGGGAAGGGGGGCGGCGGGGGTTCGATGGGATGGGGGGCGAGGGGCAGCAGGACGAGGGGGGGATTGAGATGCTGGAGGCGAGGGATGGCGGGGAGGTGGCGGGGGAGGATCGGGATGTGGGGAGGGGGGATGAGCGAGGAGAGGGGCCGATGAGGGGAGGGAGGCTCTGGAGTGAAGGAGTGGGAGGGGGAAAACGGGCAGGAGGAGGTCTCATCAAAAAGGAAGGAGGTGAGGAGAGAGGAGAGTGAGGAAGTAAATGAGGAATGGAGCGGAAGGAGGAGCAGGAGGAGGAGGAGGAGGATGTTGAGGAGGAGGTGAATCAGGAGGAAGAGGCCCCTCACCATTTCCTTAGCGTTCTCCCGCCAGGCTCCGACATTCAGTCACGTTTCGCTTAAGGAAGTTTCTCTTTCCCTTGTTACAGCTGCAATGATTCCTGCTCCCACCTTCACCGCGGCGCCGCGGACTGGTTCACCAAGTGCGGAGGCAGGGGAGGCAAGATTTCCACCGTCTCGTGCTTTGCTTGCGTGTGTCGCAAGAACCTCAGCCATTAAAAGTGGTGCAAGCATGGCCATTCCCCCTTGTTCACGTTCAGTCGTCCACTCCCAAGGCTCCTGCTGGCAGATGGGCTTGTTAGCTTCGTGGCGATGGAGATGCGGGAGGATCGAGCAACCAGTTGTAGGAACTTGCCACCTGGTCCTCAATCTCAAGTCGGAGCCTCAGCAGGCCGACGACAAGCACTAGGCAGTGGTGCGGGAGTTTGCAACTGCTGCGTTGTCCAAGCCAGACGCCCAGCTCCCTGCTCAGGTCGACGTCGAAGAGTTCATTGATGGCATAATGTCTTCCGATGCGTTCGTAAATCTCGACAGTCTTCTCGAGATCCAGAAGGAAGCGGCAGAGTTTCATTTTCCGCCCGATCATGAAGCTGAGTTGGCCAAGCGCAAGGACACCATGTCCAACGCCATCGATAAGCTCGCGTCCGAACTCTTCAAGGGTGCTGCGAAAACTGCCTTTGCCACCAGTGTTGAGCACGGGGCGCGCGCGGCTGGGCGCGCCAGGAAAAAGCGCACGACAGAATGCGGTGTGGCATCCAGAGGTGAGGTTTCGAGTTCGGCTGCTGGCGGTGACTGCGCGAAGGGAGGCTCTCATTCGGGTAGCGGGTCGGGCGCACCTGCGAGGGGGGACTCCAGGCCCAGTCGTGGCCGCCGAGCCTGGAGGAGGCCAGGGCACCGGAGGCCTGGCGGCCGAGGAGCTGCCGAGGGTTCCTACCTCCGCGGCGCCAGCTGCTGCGTTGGGGGGCTATCGTCCGCGGGGGCTCCGCCGAGCTGGTCTCGGAGCTTTTGTGGGTCGCCTGCTGGCTCGCCGGCGCCACCTCGCGCGCCGCGCGCGCTCGAGTCGCTGCGGCCCTGGCGGCGCCCCCGGCGACGGCCGCCCTTCGGCTGGCGTGGAGCTCGCTGGGTGGGGATCTTCCGGCGGGCGCCTGCCGAGTGCCGGTGGCAGGTCGGTTCCGGCACCTCCTGCTCTGCATCGGGTCGTCCTGGGCGATCCCAGCGCGCGCCTTTGTTGAGGGTGTTGTTGGTGTAGGATAGCGCCTCTGTTGAGGGCGCCGCCGGCCCAGGACAGGCCGATGGCTCTCCTTTTCCTCCCTGGTGGATGCCTGTGCCGGCGCCGCCCCAAGAGTTTCAGAAGGGGGGGGGCTTCCGGGGCAGCCGGAGTGGGAGGCGCCTGAGTTCCCTTCGTCTGCGCGCCGCTCTGGACGAGGCGACGACAGAGATCGGTCGGGCCCCGCCCTGGGGCCCGAGGCGAAAGCGCCAGCGTCGTTTTCTCAGCCTGCTGCCCGGTGCGTCGATTCACTTTCTGGCGTTGGAGCGGGCCCGGTCATTTCGGAGACTTGCAGGTGGATGTGCGGCCAGGCGCCGCGTTGCAGCTGCGCGGCCAATGTGCGCGCGACGGGCTTTTTGTTGTGCGAGGCAATTCTGCGCCCCCATCCTTTGCTGGTCTGCTCCTGGAGCCCGAATCCGAAGTTCTGATTCACGTCAACACCTGGGGCGCCCAGCCGGACGTCCAGGGGTCAGACGCTGGCGCCCGCGTTTCTGGCTCAGGGGCGCAGGCTGCGGGCTCGCGAAGGTTTTATCATGTTTCGGCGAGCGCGTTCCGCGCAGGTTGGAGATTTTTTTGGATGTAAGGCAGCCGTAAGGCCTCGGGTTCGGAGACTCCTCGGGCGCAGTTATCCTAGCGCGTGCTTGGACTGACCGGGGCGAAGCTGAAGGCGGCGGCGTGGTCGATGGGCACGCGTAGGCCCGCGCGGCGCATGCCCCAGGAGCGGCCGCTCCATGTCCGGCGCCTTTCTACTTTTGCGACCGCCCATCGGGCGATGAGGAGGTTGGGGGGATGGGAGAGAACCGTGTGCTGGAAATTGCGATGGGCGCGTCGATGGCGACGCTGGCGGCGCGCCCTCGAGTTGGGGGCGACGCGCGGCGGCTATGTTGCGCCGCGATGCGGTGTCATTTTCGACCCCGCCGTCGATCCAACTATCGATCTCACCACCGCTCACACTTGATCTCGGACGTTATCGATCTCACTATCGATCGGGGCACCATCGGGGCACCGCGGGTGCACCGCGGGACGCCGCTGGACACCGCGGGGCACCGCCGAGGCTCCGCGGAGCACCATTGAATTCCACGCGGCGCCACGAGACACCATCGGGACACCATGGCGGGGCACCGCGGGATGCCAGTGGGATGGCGCGGGGCGCCGCGACGGGGCACCCCCTGCCACCGCGCGCCCGCCAGAGGGCCGGACTTTTGCATCCGAATCGCCCTAGCGACGGCGGGATCATCCCTCGCGCGCGCCCACGCAGCTTCGCTCTGCTCGCGCGCGCGACGCGAGCGCGAGACTGATGCTGATTTTCCGGCGGGGAGCCCTCCTCAAACACTGCGATCTCACCCCCCAGCCTCCGACATGGAGCACTCGGAAAGGCCAGATGAGTCCGGGCTCGGGGCCGCTGGCCAAGCCGGGCGAGGCCCAGCTGACTGTCGAGAGCGAGTTTTTCGCGGCAGGTGGCATGCATTTCTATCCTCAGGTATTTCCCCCAGCCGGTTTTGCATCCGAGCTGGGGGCCCACGAGGTCCACGTGGAAGAGTGCGTCCCTTCCGAGTGCCACTCTGGCGTCGCTTTCGAGTTGCTTGGTCCCAAGGGGGGCCTTGGAGGTTCTTCCCAGTCGGTGTCGGCGTGGTCGGGGGCTCCTCGCTCTGCCAGTTGAAAAGCAGGTGAGGTTGCAGTTCCGCCCCCAGTTGCGCCAACCTCAAAGCCCTCGCCTGCAGGAAGCCGCCGCCTCTGCCTGCCCCCCGACCTGCGGGGGCTCCCCCGGAGCCGAACGATTCGGACGGGGGGGTGGGGGTTCTCGATGCCGCGGGGGAAACGACGGAGAGGGCGGGGAAAGCCGATGGTCGGGGAGCTGTCGCCGCGCTGCGCCCGGCGCGCCCGTCGCGGGCCCATCGTGCAGAGCTCGACCGCGGGCGTCTGATCGGACGCGAGTTGCCGCTTGATTGTCCCCGCGGCCGCCCCGTTGGAACGCGTTGGAAACACGCTGGTACTCAGCGAGCGAAGAACAGTATGATATAAACCTTTTCGCTGTCGGGGGCGCCTGTCCCTGGGCGGCTGGAAAGTTTATACCCCTACAGTGCCACCGTAAGGGTATAAACTTTCTAGCCGCCCTGGGGCAGGCGCCCCCGACAGCGGAAAAGTTTATTATATACCGTTATTCGCCCGTTAAGGTACGCCCATCGGACCTCCCAAAGAGCCCGCCCTCGGGGGGCTCAGGTGGCGCGTGGGCTGGTTCGATCTCCGCTCGCGATCTGGGATCGAGTCCGAGCAGACTTTGGGGCGACGAGCAGCTTAGCGGTGCCGACTCGCTCGGCAGCCCACCAGTTAGGTAGGGCTTGCTTGGGCTGGGCAGGCTGATTTTTTCGCCGGGGCTCCGGCTTGAACGCGATCGCAGCGTCCGGGTTCTGCGACGCTGGCCAGATTGCTTGTGACTGCGAAGAAGTCCGCACCGATGATGTTCTGTCACCAGCCTCAAACTTACCCCTATCCCTAAGACTGACACGCCAAAAGGCGCTGCCAATCTTAGGGATGCGCCCTGAAGAACTCAGGGAACCCCTGAGATTGGCACTGTGATGAGGCGATGCCCAGCTTAGGGATAGGGAGATGTCCCAGGTTGGTAATTCTGCCCGTGGCGAGCACGGGCACGAACGCCGCCGCCGCCCGCAGCGAGGCTCCCCAGAGAGGGCCCCGGGCAGGGCTTGGCTCTGGAGGCGCGGATACCCGCGCGGCCTCCGCGGGCCCTGCTCCTCGGGCTCCCATCGACCACCCTCGCGGGCCACGGCTGGGTTCGGGCGGGCCCCGGGTCCTCTTCCTCCTCCTCCTCCTCCCATTCCTCCTCCTCCTCCTCCTCCTCCCTCCTCCTCCTCCCTCCTCCCTCCTCCTCCCCCTCCTCCTCCCTCCTCCTCCTTTTCCTCCTCCTCTTCCTCCTCCTCCTTCCCCTCCTCCTCCTCCTCCTCCTCCTCCTCCTTCCCCTCCTCCCCCTCCTCCTCCTCCTCCTCCTCTCCTCCTCCTCCTCCTCCTCCTCCTCCTCCTCCTCCTCCTCCTCCTCCTCCCTCCGTCCTCCCCCTCCTCCTCCCCTCCTCTCTCCCTCCTCCTCCTCCTCCTCCTCCTCCTCCTCCTCCTTCCCTCCCCTCTCCTCTCCTCCATGCTCCTCCTCCACCTCCTCCTCCCCCTCCTGCTCCTCCCCTCCTCCTCCTCCTCCTCCTCCTCCTCCTCCCCCTCCTCCAACTCCTCCTTCTCCTCCTTCTCCTCCTCCTTCTCCTCCTCCTCCTCCTCCTCCCAGGTCCCTGCTCCAGGCCGAAGGTTTCGAGATCAGTGTGCATCCGGCGTGAAGGGAGAGGCCCTGGCGATGGCCCTGTCGGGATGGGCGAAGCCCCTTCCCCAGGTCGCCCCTGGCGGACATCGCGAGCTCAGTCTGTCGCGCCGTAAATGCAGCGCTGCTCTGGTGGATGGAGTCTACCTTGATGCTGCCCTGGAAGCCCCGGCGGGCATGGCGTGGGCTGTCGAGCCTGTCGGCAGGCTGCCGCTTCTGGTTCTCGCGGTTCTTCGGTCCCTCCTCGGGAAGGCCTTGGGCGGCTGTCGGCCCATCGGTGCGTCGGCGCCCTGGCGCCGGCTGCGGAGCAGGGGCAGGGGGCCCAATCCTCGCGCCCTCTGCGCTACCGGGGCTTACAGGGGGGGCTGCGGGCGCTGCGTGGCACCGAGCTTTCGCGTCGGAGGCTGGAGTGGCTAGCAAACACGTCTCGCCGTTTCTTTTGGGACATGAGGAATTTGTTGGAGCATGTATCCCGAGTATCTGGAATATCAGTCTGAATTGTGCTCTTTTCCTCGTTGCGTCGCCCCTGCGCGTGTGTTCCAGGCTCGTCGGTCGAGCTGGCCCCTCTATTCAGGCGGCGTCGCTGAGGGGTCCAATTGGGTTCAGTCTGGGGCGGCGTCTGGCTGCGCTGGGGAGGAGGAGGAGGAGGAGGAGGAGGAGGAGTAATATTTGAAATGGTACGAATACGAAGAAGACGAACAATAATACAACTCATTTTAATAAATCATAAGGATAGTAGCAGTTGTTCCCATAGTATTTCGACTCATAATACGAGTCCTAGTAATAATAGGTCGAATCATACTAATACGAAGAGGAGTCCGGTGATCGATAAGAATATTGTTAATAATACTAATATTCATAACCATAATAACAGTATTGATATCCAGAAACTGATACCGGAGAAAACCCACACCGAATTTGTTTAGGGCTATAGGGCTATGGGGCTATAGGGCTACAGGGCTATCAGGCTATCAGGCTATTTGGCTATAGGTATGTAAGGCTGTAGGGCAATAGGGTTATAGGACTATATGGCTATCGGGTTACAGAGCTATAGGGCTATAGAGCTATAGGGCAATAGCGCTATAAGGCCATAGGGCTATATTTCCATAGGGCCATACGGCTATAAAGCTATAGGGCTATAGGGCTACGGTGTTATAGGGCTATAGGGCTATATAGCTGTAGGGCTATAGGGTTATAGGGCTTTACGGCTATAAGGCTATAGGCCTATAGGGCCATACAGCTATACAGCCATAAGGCTATATGGGTATAGGGCTATTGTAGGGCTATAGGGTCATTAGGGCTATATGGGCTGTAGGGCTATAGGGCTATAGGGCTATAGGGCTATAGGGCTACAGGGCTATAGGGCTATAGGGCTATAAGGATATAGGGGTATAGGGCTATAGGGCTACCAGGCACCCTGGCACCCCTGGGCACCCCTGGGCACCCGAGCACCCGGCCAACCGTCCCGGCCACCGAAATCGGCGGCCCAGCTTACCTAATTTTTCGAAACCGCTGGGACTCCTACAGAGGCAAACTCTGATTGGGGAATGAGAAGAAGAAAAATAATATCAATAATAACAGTAATGGAAGGAAGGAGAAACAGAAAAAGAAGAGGAGGAGGAGGAGCTGAGGTCCCCCCCTACGAGCCTCGGAGCCGACCCCTCTGGAGTGGGGTGCGCGGGCGTGCTCGAGGTGTGGGCGGAACGGGAGGCGGGACCGAGCTGGGGGCGCGGCAAGGCAAGGGCGATGATCTGCTCGGACCGCCCCTTGCTGGCACCCTCGGCAGGGAGGGTTTGGGGCATTGCCCTCCGTCCTTACTCCACCCTCCTCCATTTCCTCCTTCCTCCCTATTGTCGTGTGTCCCTTTCCTCCTTTTTCCTCGCTCCTCCTTCTTCCTCCCTCCCCCTTCCTCCTCCTCCTACTGTTTCTCCTTCCCTCATTCCTTCGTCCTCGTCGTTGGTTTCCTTATTCTTCTTCTCATTTCCCCAATCCGTGCTTGCACTGAATGGGTCCTCGCGGATGTTGTTAGAGTTGGCGAAAGTACCTCGCCGATTTTGGTGGCACGCTGGGTTCCCGGGTTCCCCGTTCTGGGTTCCCGGGTTCCGGGTTCCTGGGTTCCGGGTTCCTGGTCATTGGTTCTGGGCCGATGGTTCATTGCCGATCTCATTGTCGAGTTCATTACGGATCTCATTGGTTCCCGGGTTCTCGATTCCCTGGTTCCCGTGTTTTTGATCATTGGTTCCGGGCCGATCGTTAATTATCGATCTCATTACCGATTTCACTGTCGAGTTCATTACGGATCTCATTCAATGTTCCCCAATCAGTCCTTGCCCTGAAGGGGTCATCGCGGATGTTGCTAGAGTTTGCGAAAGTGCCCCGCCGATTTTGGTCGCACGCTGGGTTCCTGGGTTCCCGGTTCCGGGTTCCGGGGTTCCCGGTTCTTGTTTCCAGGCCGATTTCGGAGGGCGGCGAGGTTCTTTGGTTCTTGGGGTCTTGGTTGATTTTCTAATCGATTTGTCTCACCATCGATCTCATTACCGATTTCTCGATCGATCTCACCATCGCTCTCACAATCGATCTCACTATCAATCTCACAGGCGATCTCACTAGAGATCGCATGAGCGATCTCGCGATCGACCTCACTATCGATCTCATTGAATCGATTTCACCACTCTCGGTCTCACGATCGACCTTATAATCGTCCTCACTATCGATTACACTATCGATCTCATTGAGTCGATCTCACAATCGATCTCAAGAGCCATAGTATCAATCTTCAGACCATCCACTGATTGGGTTCCCTCAGGTGTAATATCATTACTATTCGTAGTGCTCGCCTTCTTCTTTTTCCCTCCTGCTCTCCGTGACCGTTGTGGTTCACGCACATGTGGCCCGAGTCCCATCCGTAGCACCTGGCTCTGCGATGAGCCCCAGACCGCGACCTGTGCCCTCACGTGGCGTTCGGGGGGGTGCGATCCCTACCGCGGCTGCGTATCTGCAGCAGCCGTCGGATGACGAGACTGGAGGAATTCGGTGAGCAATGTGCTTCCATGTGTTCGGTGTGGTATGGAGTTGTGTTGGTTGCTGTCGAGGGATACGTGTGGGGTGTGGAACGCATGCCTGCATTTTCACGCCGCTGTCGGCACCGCATCAGTTTGACCATGCTCATCCGCGTGGTGGTACTCGTGCTGTCCGGTCGGAGCCACATCTGGCCAGTGGTTTCTGTTATGTGTCACCATGCTGATTGGGATGTCTTGTACATGTTTGAATCGTACAGGCTTGGGCCACATCCGCCGACCCCCTGGGTGTCCTTTGTGCCTTATGTGCTTCGACGGCGCCCAGGGTGATGTGATGATGTTGTGATGACGGTGATGATGATACTGATGCTGCCGATGAAAGCAGGGGGGCGGAACCTGGAGCAGCCTTGAGGGATGGAAGAGGTGTTCCCTGCTTGGGTCCAGGGATCCCAAACAAAAAGAGAGATCAAGTGGACGCGAGAGGCAAACAATCGCGAGCGGACGGCAAAAGCGGAAACGAAGCCGCCGACGTGCCTGGCTTGTGGGGAATTTCTTCGGACGTGAAAGACTGGAGAGAAGTGGCACATCTAATGACAATGAACAGCGAAGTAGACATGCGTAGTGTTCGCGGGTTGCGCGGACCTTGGTTTCGCGGCGTGCAGTGGTACGTGATAGAAAAAGTTGCTGGAGTCATCGTCATCCATGAGGTATGACGGTGTCGATCACCGAACCAACGCACTTTGAAGTGCAAACCATGTGTTTGATGCCCGTTTAGGTGTTCATGTTGGAGACGGGCACCGCAATGGCTCCATGCGAACTCAAGCCCGTGGAAGGAATACGTGGATCGAGAGCGATAGGGAGGGCGACGATCCTGACAAGGAGTGCGCGGACATAAGGATGATGAGGGGGACGAGGGCGGGGATGAGGAGGAGGAGGAGGAGGAGGAGGAGGAGGGCGGGGGAGAGGAAAGAACAGCAGGAGGAGGAGGGGAAGGGGCTGGGCGCGGGCTACCACGCCGTCGAATCGCGAGTGGCCTTTGCCCCATCCCGCCGCCGCGTCTGGGCTGCGGGCCAACGTCTTCAGGGCAGCCTCTTGGGGCCCCTTTCCGAACCATTTTCCCCATATTGTTTTCGGAGGCTTGTTGGAGGCCGCTTGGAAGCAGTTGTGAAGGCTATTGGTTTTTGTTGTTGGGTTGTCTGCCGCGCACTCTGGGCCTGTTCGGGGCCGCCTGTGTGTGTGTGTTTTCTTTCCCCCCCCCTGGGTGGGGCCCTTGTTTGTCCGCGCCGCGTGGTTTCTCGAGGGGCGGCTGGCGGCGTGGGGGAACGCGACCAGTTTCGCGCCGCCTTGGTGCGGAGATGTTGGAGGAGTCGGTGCGGCTGGAGAAGGAGGGGCGACCGGGGGGTCGCTCGGCGCTGCCTCGCGCGGTAGAGAGGTCGGCGTGTGTCGCCCAGGTTCTCTTGAAATGCAACGACGCGAAAACGAAGGACAACCTACCGCGCCCGTTCACCAAGCGAGCGCGCGGCACGAGGCTGTGAAGCGCCATGTCAAGGTGGCGAGGAAGCGCGGGCGCGGGGCCACCGCGAACGTCGACGCGGGCGCGATGGAGGGGGAGGCCGAGCAGCTGCTGAAGGACGGCGCGCCGCCAGAGATGATCCGCCTTCTGCCGCGCGGCGCGACGATGAGCAAGCTCGCGGCGCAGAAGGGTGCGACGCCGCGCGACGGGGCGCGGGAGTCTGCGGGGGCGGTCGCGCGCGGCATGGACCTGCGGGCCCCGAGTGCCACCGCGATCGACAAGACGTCGGCGGGACAAGTAGATGCGGGCGCGTCGCGGCAGGGTGCGCCGGAGCAACTGTCTTGTAGGTCGCGCGCAGGGGGCGAGAGCGAAGGTCCAGGCGCGGCTGCGGGCGCCCTGGAGGCCGCAGTGGCCAGGGGGGCGCGAAGATTCGCACGGCGTCTCGCAAGTGCGTGGACGGGCAGGCGCGCAAGGCCCGAGCGCCCTTGCTGCGGGTGTTGAGACGAGCGCGCAGTCGCGAGGGCGCTCCAGGTGGGGGGCGGAGCGGCGAGCGTGGATCTGGAGGCAGTGCAGTTCCCGCTGCGGGACTTGGAGACGGGCGCGCCCCGCATTCGTTGCGTCGCGCATCCTGGGCGACAGATGGTGAATCAGTTTGCCCCTCGTTTATTTGGTTTGCGTTTCATTTCTGTTTTGCGCATGGCGCGGGACTGCTGGGCATGCCTGAGCGGCGGGGGCGCGTGCGCGTCATCGACGTGGGTCAGCGGCGCGCTGCGCGGAACATGCGCCGCGGGCGCGCGTCGCGACGCGTCGGGTGGAGTCATTGTTCGAGCCCGAGTGGAGGTTTGGCTCTATTTTGTCGTCTGTCCGGCTTCCAAGTTCTGCGAACACGGCGCAATCCGTTCGTTTGGCGGATTATGGGGAAGACGGGCAGACGGAATGCAGCGCTCGCAGTGAGCTCGAGAGGGCGGCCTCGAGCGCTGTCGATGTCTTGCGCGGCGCGTGTCAGGATCCGCCGACCAGGGTGCCCGCAAACGCGCGCGGGGATTTCTCGACGCTGAAGTACGCGCGGCCGACGGGCCCGAAAGCGAGGCGTTTGGCTGTCAGGGCCGGCGCCGTTTCTCGGAAGATCGCAGGCGCGAGCGAGGCGCGGGCGTTCATGATGCACGACGCCCACGCGGCTCGAATCGCGCGCGGAGTGCCGATATTTCTGCGATGCCGCCAGACGAGAGGCGCAATCTTGCGACGGGGCGGCTTTCGCGATCGCAGTGAATGGGCGCCTAGATGCGTTGCGCGGCACGGGGGCGCCACGGCCCGACGCGCGGGTGGTCGCGGGGGCCTCGATGGGCCGTTCGGCAGAGCACTTGGAGGCGCAGTTCCAACTCGGAGGCGCGGAGGGGCGGGGCGGGTCGAAGCCGGCGCGGACGCGGCGTAGGGCGAGGTGCGCATGGGCGCGGCAGTGCCCATGACATGTTTCGGGTCCCTCCCCCACCAGGAAACAGAACCAGGGCCTCGACAAATTTGTTTTGCATTTTTTTGAATTATTGATTGGTGGAGACAAACGCTGTCGTCGCCGCGCCCTTGCCCTGATTTAGCAATTTCGGTCGACGGACGCGCGCGAAGCGCGCGAGTTTCCTTTTCATAATTTTTCTGCCGCGTGCCGCGTTTTCATGTCACGTGCCGCGCCTTGCCCTTTCAGATTCAATCGCTCGTACTAGTTCGCGGACCGCATGCAGGCCGCAGTCCGCCCGCCTCAGGGCCCCTCTAAGGGCTCTCTTGGGGCTCTCTTGGGGTTATCTCGGGGCCATTTCGGTGCCTTCCGAGGCTCGTGGAGAGCCCTGGGGCGGCTCCGAGAGGGCCACAAGGGGGGCCCTGAGCGCTCCCGGCCCCCCTCAACCACCCTCGATTTCCCTCCCCCTCCCATCCCCCGTTTCATCCACGCCTTCCGCCTCGCCCTCCTCTTCCTCGCCGCATTGCCCCTCCCCCCCTCATTCGCGCGCGCCTCCCATTCCACCCCTCCCCACCAGCCCTCCTGCCAGAGGAACCTGGCTGTCGCTTTCGGCGACGCGCCAGCGCCCTCGGCGAACCGCGCTGCAACGAAAGCGCCGCGCTACGCGAGAGTAGTCAGATGACATGCTTACGACATGATGCGTGGGCGCCCATCGCGCGGGCCTACATGACACGTCGAGGGCGCCTGACACGCGCCCGCGCTACAATTCACGACCGAAGTCGGGAACTTAGCTCCGGCGGCGCACATGCGGTAGCACACGCATGCGTTCGGCATCACCCGCGCGGGGCGGCTAACAAATTCGCGGCGTTGCGGCAAAAATGCCATTGTCCCCGACATCGTTTCGAAGCGCGCTGCGGTGCGCCGCGTTCGAGTTCCCCTCTGCTGTCCACATGGCGGGCCCTGCCGCTGAGGCCTGCGGTGGAAATCCTTATGGGGCCGCAAGCCGTGTGATGGTGTGCGCTCAGATGGAGCGGCGTCGCCATGTGGACCCTGCCACTGGCGCCTCCGGCGGGGCCCCCTACGCGGCCGCGGAGCGATGTGTTGGGCGCGCCGAAACCGAGAAATTACACAGGCAGGGGCAGGAACAGAAGAAAGGGAGGAGGGAGGAAGGGGGAGGGGGGCGACGACGAGGAAGTGAGAGGGGAAGAGAAACGATGGGGCAGGAAGAAGGGGGGGCGAGTTAGTAGGGCGAGGTGGGGGGGGGGGAGGGGAAAACGTGGGAAAGGGGGGGGGGCCAGGGAGGGGGGGGGCCAGGGAAAAGGGGGGAGATGGGGCAGGGGGGAGGGTCGGCGTGTTAGTAGGGAGGAGGAAGAAATGGCGATAAAGGGAGAGGGTTGGAATATGAGGGAAAACCGCGAGACATAGTGTCAACCAGCAGCCCCAACTTGTCCGCAGCAGGGCCCAGATTTCTCCGCGACGCCCCTGCGAGGCTCCCACGAGTGCCACCTGAAGGCCCATGGCGCCGCCGAGAACGCCCACAATGCCTTGCAAGTTTTGCGCGACAGCCCCCAAGGCATCTTGGAAATCCCCTCGCACAAAAAATTATCCTGGCGAAGGACCCAACCATATGCAATTGTGAATGCTGCAATTGTGAATATCTTCTCGGTGGAGCCCCCTACGGGGCCACGAAACGTGCGAGGGGTGTGCCGAAATGGGTGTGCGGGGCGCATGCGGGCACACCCGCTGGGGCCTTCGGTGGAGCTCCCTATGGGGCCACGAAACGTGTGAGGGGTGTGCCGGAATGGGTGTGCGGGACGCATGCGGGCACACCCACTGGGACCTTCGGCGGCGCTCCCTATGGGGCCGCGGAACGCGTGAGGGGCATGCCGAAATGGGTGTGGCTGACGCATGCGGGCGCGGGCACTGGGGCCTTCGGCGGAGCTCCCTCTGGGGCCGCGAAGTGTGTGAGGGGTGCGCCGAAATTGGTGTGGCTGACGCATGCGGGCGCGGGCACTGGGGCCTTCGGTGGAGCTCCCTATGGAGCCACGAAGCGCGTGAGGGGTGTGCCGAAATTGGTGTGGCTGACGCATGCGGGCGCGGGCACTGGGGCCTTCGGTGGAGCTCCCTATGGAGCCACGAAGCGTGTGAGGGTGTGCCGAAATGAGTGTGGCTGACGCATGCGGGCGCGGGCACTGGGGCCTTCGGTGGAGCTCCCTATGGAGCCACGAAACGTGTGAGGGGTGTGCCGAAATGGGTGTGGGTGACGCATGTGGGCGCGGGCACTGGGGCCTTCGGTGGAGCTCCCTATGGAGCCACGAAGCGTGTGAGGGTTGTGCCGAAATGGGTGCGGGTGACGCATGCGGGCGCGGGCGTCGGGGCCTTCGGTGGGGCTCCCTATGCAGCCACGAAACGTGTGAGGGGTGTGCCGAAATGGGTGTGGGTGGCGCGTGCGGGCGCGGGCATTGGGGCCTTCGGCGGGGCTCCCTATGGGGCCACGAAGCGTGTGAGGGGTGTGCCGAAATTTGTGTGGCTGACGCATGCGGGCGCGGGCACTGGGGCCTTCGGTGGAGCTCCCTATGGAGCCGCGAAACGTGTGAGGGGTGTGCCGAAATGGGTGTGGGTGACGCATGCGGGCGCGGGCACTGGGGCCTTCGGCGGAGCTCCCTATGGGGCCACGAAACGTGTGAGGCCCTGACGCATGCGGGCGCGGGCACTGGGGCCTTCGGTGGAGCTCCCTATGGAGCCACGAAACGTGTGAGGGGTGTGCCGAAATGGGTGTGGGTGACGCATGCGGGCGCGGGCACTGGGGCATTCGGCGGAGCTCCCTATGGAGCCACGAAACGTGTGAGGGGTGTGCCGAGATGGGCGTGGGTGACGCATGCGGGCGCGGGCACTGGGGCCTTCGGTGGAGCTCCCTATGGAGCCACGAAACGTGTGAGGGGTGTGCCGAAATGAGTGTGGGTGACGCATGCGGGCGCGGGCACTGGGGCCTTCGGTGGAGCTCCCTATGGAGCCACGAAACGTGTGAGGGGTGTGCCGAAATGGGTGTGGGTGACGCATGCGGGCGCGGGCACTGGGGCCTTCGGTGGAGCTCCCTATGGAGCCACGAAACGTGTGAGGGGTGGTGTGCCGAAATGGGTGTGGGTGACGCATGCGGGCGCGGGCACTGGGGCCTTCGGTGGAGGCTCCCAGAAACGGGTGAGGGGTGTCCCGAAATGGTTGGGTGACGCATGCGGGCGGGGGCGCTGGGGCCTTCGTGGAGCTCCATATGGAGCCACGAAGCGTGTGAGGGGTGTGCCGAAATGGGTGTGGGGGACGCATGCGGCCGCGGGCACTGGGGCCTTCGGTGGAGCTCCCTATGGAGCCACGAAACGTGTGAGGGGTGTGCCGAACCTTCGGTGGAGCTCCCTATGGGGCCACGAAACGTGTGAGGGGTGTGCCGAAATGGGTGTGGGGACGCATGCGGGCGCGGGCACTGGGGCCTTCGGTGGAGCTCCCTATGGAGCCACGAAACGGTGTACTGGGTGGGTGAAGAGGAGAGGAGGAGAGGAGGGGAGGAGAGGAGGAGAGGAGAGGAGGCGGAGGAGGAGAGGAGGAGGAAGGAGACGCGAGGCACCGTCTCTTCAAAACGAGGACCCAACACCACAGGATGGTTTGGGGAAAAATACAAAACCTGCATCGACGCCCAAAAGGCTCGCGACCCACAGCGCAGGCATAGCGGCGGGGTTTGCCACAGGCATCGGAATACCAAAGCCTTCACGCACCCCCGAATCTCCCCTGGGAACTTCCTGGGGCGAGCTCCACGCAGTGTTCGCCCTGGCCGACCGACGCCCCCCCCCCCCCCGAAGGGTTGGGCCAGGCAAGCTGAAGTCGGGGATGCCCGCCACCATGTCCCCTCGCCCTCTTCCTCCTCCTCATCGTTTTCCTCCTCCTCCTGCCAATCTCTCTCCTCCTCCTCTTCCTCCCCCACCGCGCCGCCGTGCCCCCCCCCTCGCAGCGCGGTGCTACTGCGCTCCCGTTAGGGCCGCGAATCGCCCGGCGAACGCGGCGCGACCTCGTGGACGCACCAGACTGCTTCGACAAACCGCCCAACCAAACTGACCGACAAAATGTCCACCCGGACCGTCGGACAAAATTGCCGCGGGGCCCAGGGAGAATGCGTCCTAACTTTGAAATTACAATGAATCCGCCCCGCAGCGAAAGCCAGGAACGATTTTGTCGCGACACTTTCTTAGGTCGGTCCGATTTTTCTGTCGCGGCCGACGTTTTTTTCCGTCGGGCCACCTTTTTCCCAACCATCGGGTGGTGTTGGGTATTCGTTTTGAAGAGACGGTGCCCCGCGTTCCCTCCTTCTCCTCCTCCCGCTGCCCCCTCCCTCCTGCCGTCATCATCATCATCGTCATCATCATCATCGTCATCATCAACATCACCATGATATTCGGCGTCATCATCAGCATCACCCTCCGCATGTCTCTATTTCGGCACACCAATCACACGGTTCGTGGCCCCATAGGGAGCTCCACCGAAGCCCCCAGTGGCAGGGTTCGCATGGCGGCCCCGCCTCATTTTGGCGCACCCCTCACACGGTTCGTGGCCCCATAGGGAGCTCCACCGAAGGCCTCAGTGGCAGGGTTCGCATGGCGGCCCCGCCTCATTTTGGCGCACCCCTCACACGGATCGTGGCCCCATAGGGAGCTCCACCGAAGGCCTCAGTGGCAGGGTTCGCATGGCAGCCCCGCCCCATTTTGGCGCACCCCTCACACGGTTCGTGGCCCCATAGGGAGCTCCACCGAAGCCACGGAAGGACCCCAGCGGGAGGGTCCTTCGCAATGGCGGCCCTGCCCCCCCATTTTGGCGCACCCCTACACGGTTCGTGGCCCCATAGGGAGCTCCACTGAAATGGCCCCAGTGGGCAGGTTCGCACATGGCGGCCCCGCCCCATTTTGGCGCAGACCCCTCACACGGTTCGTGGCCCCAAAGGGAGCTCCACTAAAGGCTTCAGTGGCAGGGTTCGCATGGCGGCCCCGCCCCATTTTGGCGCACCCCTCGCACGGTTCGTGGCCCCATAGGGAGCTCAACCGAAGGCCCCAGTGGCAGGGTTCGCATGGCGGCCCCGCTTCATTTTGGCGCACCCCTCACACGGTTCGTGACACCATAGGGAGCTCCACCGAAGGCCCCAGTGGCAGGGTTCGCATGGCGGCCCCGCCCCATTTTGGCGCACCCCTCACTCGGTTCGTGGCCCCATAGGGAGCTCCACTAAAGGCGTCAGTGGCAGGGTTCGCATGGCGGCCCCGCCTCATTTTCGCGCACCCCTCACACGGTTCGTGGCCCCATAGGGAGCTCCACCGAAGGCCCCAGAGGCAGGGTTCGCATGGCGGCCCCGCACCATTTTGGCGCACCCCTCACGCGGTTCGTGGCCCCATAGGGAGCTCCACCGAAGGCCCCAGTGGCAGGGTTCGCATGGCGGCCCCGCCTCATTTTGGCGCACCCCTCACACGGTTCGCGGCCCCATAGGGAGCTCCACCGAAGGCCCCAGTGGCAGGGTTCGCATGGCGGCCCCGCCCCATATTGGCGCACCCCTCACACGGTTCGTGGCCCCATAGGGAGCTCCACCGAAGGCCCCAGTGGCAGGGTTCGCATGGCGGCCCCGCCCCATATTGGCGCACCCCTCACACGGTTCGTGGCCCCGCAAGGACATAGGGAGCTCCACCGAAGGCCTCAGTGGCAGGGTTC
>CAUYUJ010001377.1:42143-72143 GCA_963575745.1 Prorocentrum cordatum
GGGTCACGTGCACCCGCCCACCTTCCCAACTCGGCACGCCACTCACACATTTGGGGGGCGCCATAGAGAGCTCCACCGACGACGATCCTCACAACTGCTGCACTCACAACTGCATCTGGTTGATACCTTCGCCAGGCTGTTTTTGCATGTATGCCTGGTGGGTTGCATCTGGTTGTATGTCTGCATGTGTTCAGTCGAGCTCCGCGCTTCAGGATTAGGCATTCGCTAATTTGGGTGTGGCTCGCATTTATATGCATATAGCGGGAATGGTTGCAGAAAATGTCGGGTGCGATCCCACTCCAATTCTCTCCACCTGCCGCCTCAACCATGTTCCAATCACCATTGAACCTCCACCCTTCGACCCGCCCCGTTCACTCTACCCGCCCACCTCTACCGCAATTGCCTCAGGTTGGAGGGAAGGATTGACCATATTTGATCGCATTGGTCCACTCCGCCCATCTATGCTTCTCACCTCGCCCGCCGTCCCTCCCCTGTTCTGTTAAACGTGGCTTCACAGCAATTGTACACGGGCGACTACGCGCTCGCCGTTTCGAGGATCCCCTCCCAGCTCGACGGGGTCACGGAGGATATGGAGAAGCACGTGAGTGGCACCATCGCGCTCCGCAGCACGAAGGAGAAGTACTTCCATGGACAGTATATGGGCCATGGTCGAATTGCATTCCCCTTCCCCGTTCCCGTCGGCCCTCAAACCTCGATTAGACCCCCCCCGTCGTCGGCACCTGGCCCTCCGCCCATCGCCCTGCGCAGGCACCTGGCCCTCGGTCCCTGCCGCCGCCCTGTCGCCGCCCTGTCGCCGCCTCGGTCCCTAGAACCCCCCCCCCCGCCGCCCGCCTCGGTCCCTAGACCCCCCCCCCGCCGCCCGCCTCGGTCCCTGGACCCCCCCCCGCCGCCCTGTCGGCCCCTGGCGTCGGCCCCCCCCCGCCGCCCTGTCGGCCCCTGGCGTCGGCAAGTGCGCGCGTTAAGATTGTGTTAAGATTTGTTAAGATTTGTTAAGAAATGAATCTTAACACGCAAAAAACCGGTTAAGATTCCACCGCCTCATTCTTGACGCGCAAAATACCGGTTAAGATTGCAAAACACAATCTTAACGCGCAAATTACCGGTTAAGATTGGTGTTAAGATTTGTTAAGATTTGTTAAGATTTGTTAAGATTTGTTAAGGTTCCCCAAGGGGTACCAGCGCGCCGCTGAGGCGCCTCGAGGGGGTCAGGTGCGCGCCCGACGCCCCCCTCCCCCGCCCAACCGGCACCTGGCCCCTCCCAGCCGTCCTCCTCCTGACCTCGCATGCGGCCCCCTCGTCATGCCATGGGGGGGGGGGGCCATCTCCGCACCCTTGAAGCCCCCATCCTCTCCTTATCCGCCATTTTCCTCGACGTGCCTCCTCCCGTGCCTCATCGTGCCCATGGCCTCCTCTTCCCCCGCCTCCTCCTCCTCCTCATCCTCCTCCTCCTCCTCCTACTCCTGCCCTCCTCCTCCTACTTATGCCTCCCATCCCAAATCCTCCTCAGCCCTTCTCCTCCACGCCCCTTCCCCCGTGCCTCCCGTGCCCAGGTGAAGGCCAGCTGCGCTGAGTAATTCGGCGAACCCCAGGGTGGACAGGGTGAAGCCGCCCTCGCTCGCTGTACATGACGCGAGGATCCGTGCAAGTTGGCAAGGGAGAGGGGGAGTTTGGAGACAGTGCTGCACAGTCAAGTCGCTGAAATTGGGACCGCATTCGGTTCAGGAAGGGCTATGTTTGTTGGGCCGTTCCTGTCGTGGAACATGCGCGCGGTCTGATGCCCACCGTGGTCAGAAAAAAAAAAAAAACACCCGTTCCTAATTATGCGTTCAGGGGGGGCAGGGTGATGTGGAGAACTACGCACCGTGCACCGACGGTGATCGCCTGGGCGCAGTTCCTCCAGCGGAGAGCAAGCGTGTAGTTTCGAGATGAATTAGCCAGGTAGTTTTCGATATTCGATCGGTTTGCTGGCCGAGTGCCGAGCTTATTTTAGCTGTATGGGCAAGCCACAGCGCTAGCACGGCACTGCTTTACAGCACCGACGCGTTGTTTCAACCGAGGTCTGTTCTTATCGAGTATGGACCGTGAACGGCATGAGACGAGTTTCCAGGCCTTCGGCGAAATCTGCTATTCCTACTCCAGGCGAATTCAAGCGCCGTCCTTCTTCCTAAGTCAAGCGGTTTTCTTCTATCCTCTTCAGGGGTCGGGCGGAGACCCATCGTGTTTCCACCCACTTCTTCCAGCCGACGGGTACGTGCCAGCAGCGAGATAGGGATCATATCAACGCTGAGGAAGAAACGGCCGACGGTCCCTGTCCCTCGTGACCCTTCGTGCGCTTGCCCTTCCTGTCAATGCATGATAGCCTCATCAGTCGACGTGAAGTTCGCCCATGCTCAGGGTATTGCTAAAGATGGTTGCACTGGGTCGAGTTGCGTTGGGGGTTGACCTCAAACACCGCCCTCATTCAGAAAAACGCCCTAACAAACTGCAGTCTGCTGTGCCCATGTGCCCCCATGCAACATTAGACTGGCGAAGGACTCAACCAGATGCAGTTGTGAGTGCCGCAGTTGAGAGGATCGTCGTCGGTGGAACTCAATGTGGCGCCACAAAACGTGTGAGGGGCGTACCGATGTTGGGAGGTTGGCGGGTGCAAATGAACCCTCCCGCTGGGACCTTCGATGGGGTTCCCTGGGCCATGAAACGTGCCATTGGTGTGCCGAAGCGGGCGCGACGCTCACATGCGAACTGCACCAGTGGGACCTTCGGTGGGGCCCCCTATGGGGCCACGAAGCGTGTTAGGGGTGTGCCGAAACGGGCGTGACGCTCACGTGTGAACTGCAGCGCTGGGACCTTCGGTGGAACCCACTAGGCCACCGAACGTGTGAGGTGTGCGCCGAAACGGGCGTGGCGCCCACATGCGAACTGCGCCACTGGGACCTTCGGTGGAGCTCCCTAATGGCCGATGTGGCAACGAAGCGCGTCGGGGGTGTGCCGAAACGGGCGAGGTTCTCACATGCGAACTGCAGCAGTATGACCTTCAGTGGAGCCCCCGATGGGGCCACGAAACGTATGGAGGGTGCGCCGAAACGAACGTGGCGCCCGCATGCGAACTGCAACAATAGGACCTTTGGTGGATGCCTCGCGGCGCCACGAAACGTGCGAGCGTTGTGCTGAAACGGGCGCGGCGAACACATGCGAACTGCACCGCGGAGACCTTCGGTGGATTTCTCTATGGCTTATTGGGTCACGAAGCGCGCGAGGGGTGTGCAGCAAAAAGGGCGCGGCGCCCACGTGCGAACTGCACAGCTGGGATTTTCGTTGGAACTCCCTATGGAACCACGAACCGTGGGTGTGCCGTAACGGGCGTGACGCCCACATGCGAACTGCACCACTAGGACATTCGGTGGGGATCCATACGTGCCCGCGAAACGTGTGAGGGGTGCGCCGCAACGGGCGCGACGCCAACATGCGAACTGCACCATTGCTGCCTTTTGTGGGGCTCTTTCTGCGGCCACGTGCGCCGAAACGGGTGCGATGCAGGGATGGGGGAGAGGGGGGGGGGAGGAGGAGGAACAGGAGGAGGAGGAGGAGGAGGAGGAGGAGGAAAGAACGCGGGGCGCTGTCTCGTCAAAACGAAGACCCAACACCACAGACTGGTTGGGAAACAATGTCGTATGCACCGACGCTGGCGCGTAAGCTCCCTGCGTGAGGTCGCGCGTAAGAGTCCTCGTCTCTGGTGCAGCGTGCCGCGCTGACGGCCAACGTAAGCCGCCGCGCAAGGTCGCTAGACCAGTTGTTGGTGACTACCTAATATGCTGGTGTTCGAACGTGTCCGCCCGCATTCCATTACCGACGGGAGTTGGTTGGTGACGGGTTTGGGGAGGGCGGCGCCGCTGCCAATGTCGAGCTCCCTACCCCATCCCTAGACCTACTCATGCCCTCCGCCTCCTCCCCCCTTCTCCTCCTGTTCCTTGTTTTCCCCCAGCCTCCTCTAATCTCCCGCTGCCTCCCCCCCCCCGCGCTTTGCCCCCCAATCCAACCCAGCCCACCCGCAACTTGGCTTGCACCGACCATGCATGCGGCGGCGATTGCGACGAATGCTCGGGGTTGGCTGGTGCATCTCTTGGGGCCGCGCTCGCCCGCGCATGCTCGCGCGCGCAGCGGCCAGCTGGCTTGGCGCGACTGACGCGACCGCGGCGGTGCTGACCGCGTGGCACTTCCCAGCGGGCACTTCACCGCGAGTCGGCGACTCGGGCGGGCGCTGCGTCACGAAAGCAGGCCAATGGCACTTCGCCGGGGATGCGCCCACCTGGCCGACGCCACATGGAAACGAGGGGCCTCGGCACACACCCGCGCGAGGAACACCCCGACGACGGAACCGCCGCGCGCGGGACCACGCGGGCGGCCATAGCCAGCGCCCTATGGGGCGGGACCATGACCCTATGCTAACGGCGCTTTACGGCTAGAGCCCCCTCACACTCTTTCTAACATCTCCTATGTTCCTACCTATTTCTATCACCCCCTATCCCCTCTCCACCCCTGCACCCACTCTGTGAAATGTGGCTTCTCGGATACTGCGAGGGCAGACTCACGGCCAAAGACGCGTGCTCGTTCGCGCGGCTCGCCCACGAGTCGGGCGCATCAGGGCCGTTCCACCGCTACATGCTCAGCCCCGACAGCGCGACGGGCAACTTCCAGAAGAAGTTGGACCGCGCCTTCAATTTCGTCAAGATGGTGGAGCCCGTGGACGTCGAGGCGCCGATGCTCCGCAGGAGGTCTCAGCGGGTCGCGGGCAGCATTCTGCTGACGCCGCCGCATGAAGCTCTCTCCGCGGAACACTTGGCTGACCCTGAACTGGCGAGCAGGCTGGATGGAGGGGTCACTGGCGGCCCCGAGTGGGCTGACGCGTACGCGCAGCGCCCAGCAGTGCGCGCTGCGGGAGGTCGCCCAGTGCACCCCGTGGCGCTGTACATCGACGGGGTCCGCTACACTCGGTCGATCGGCCTGGGCCGCGCCGACTCTTTCATTGGCTTCTTCGTGTGCAGCCTGATCAGCCAGAAGCGCCACTTAGCCGGGCTGGTGAAGAAGTCGAAGATGTGCAAGTGCGGCTGCAAGGGCTGGTGCACGCTCTGGTGCATATTTCGGTTCTTGGCGTGAAGCTTCACCGCCGCCATGCACGGGCAGAGACCAGCGCAGAAATGGGATGGCACCGCGTTCAAGGAGGACGACCACTACGGTACCATGGCGCGGGATGGCCCCGCCCTCCCCTGCCGCATCGCCCTTGTTCAAATCAAGGGCGATTGGATGGAATTATGCAGCGCGCTGGGCTTCCCGAACTGGCAGACGAAGTACACGCCATGCATATTTTGCAAGGCCACTAGGGACGAGCTCTACCAGTTCTCCAGCTTGACCTCGAGGACGCATGAGTGGGGCACCTACGCCGACGGCGCGTACGATGCGAGCTGCGCAGACTGCGAGGTGGCGGTCACCCTGGCGTCCGAAGATGATCGGGTCCACCTGTTGAGCAACTTGAAGTGGGATCCAGCCAAGACAAAAGGCCTTGGCGGTAGACTTTGCGCGGCTAATGTTCCGCGGTTCGGCTTGGAAACTCATGACCGCCTGGAGCCGTCCGTTGAGCTCCCAGACATTGGCGCTCTGTCAACAACGCCTATACCGCCCGAGGGACTGCGTCTGACTTTCTGGAGACGCCACTACATTGGCAAGGCCGCCACCGACCCTGTTCTCCGCCGCAACCCGCTCTTGTGCTCTAGCGTCATCGGCAATGTGCGAACCGTCCTGCGAATTGACACCTTGCACACGTTATATCTTGGAGTGTGCCAGGTCTACGTTCAGACTGTCCTCTGGAAGCTCGTGTCCAAGAATGTGTTCAACGTCCAATGTGGGGTCGCAAAAGACAGGGTCGGCCTCTGCTTCCGCCATCTATTCAACCACCTTCAGAACTTCTACGCTGATGGGGGAGTTGACCAGTCGTATAGGCTCGCAGAGTGCACGCCCTCCATGTGGGGCGATGGCCCCGCGGGACAGTGCCACACGAAGGCGGCCGAGGTCGGCCCCTTGATCTCGTGGGCCGTACGTCTGCTGGGTGATTATCAACTCCCTGGCGACGTGGGGGTGCATTTACGGTTGGCTGGCCAGGCCCTTCATAAGCACATGGCCATCATGAAGACCGAACCACAGATAATGTCGGATGAGGCAACGCAAGACCTTCTCGATACTTTCCATCGCCACACGTCCCTGATGATTCGCGCGAGAGCCCGCTTCGTGCCAAAACACCACCTCTGGGCGCACCTTGTCCAATGCGCAGCGGCCAACGGTAACCCACGTTTTTACAGCACTTTTTTGGATGAGACCCTCAATGGGTTGGTCGCCACCATGGCCAAGGCTGGGCACTCCAAAACTTGGGAGCGCCGCATTTTCACGCGCCTGCAGCTTGTGCCATTGTTCAATAAGGGTAAATATTTTGCATCTGCGCACGGCGGTGTTTGAGCCGAGGTTCCCCCGCGGGCGGAATGGGAAGTCCAGATGTGGTGGCGCACCTGTTACATATATACATAGAGATTCAACGTTATCATTATTAGAAATGTAATATATATATATATATAGTCTCGCACATATGCATCATGTTTATCTGCTCGGCCCATGAACGGAGCCCGAATCAGGCCGCAGCCCGCGGGGAGAGAACCCGTAGTACCGAGCCAAAAATGCAGAGCCCTGAGACCGATAATGTTCTAGCCCGTGGCGTGCACACCGCGCCACGTATGCGTCTTGTAAAAGATAAAGAACATCAGCAGGAACATGCGCCCCGCTGGTCTCCATGATCTCGGGATCCTTGAGAGGACAGCAGCGCCGTTCGCACCCCGCTACATGCCGCCCCGCCCGTTTGTGTGCTCATCAGCTGGGCCCGAGCCAGCTTTTTGGGGGAAAGTGTCTGCGCGCGATGACGGGGAAGCGCAGGCGTGACCCCACGCCGATCCCAGCTGACCTCAAGAGACAGGCGGGGGCCATAACGTACACCAGACGGGGCTAGACCGATAATATCAGTTCGAGAGCGCTCCAGTTTCAGAGCGCTCTGGAACGCTCTGAGAAGGCCGCGGCGCCCGAGACATCCTCCAGAACCGTCGGATCTCAGAGATTCTCGATTGGAGTCAATAGCCCTGTTCGCGCCCCGCGCGCCCGACGAGGCTGGCCCAGAGGGTGTGTGCAAGTTTCTACGCAGCGAGTTCAAGAAGATGTTCCCGAACCAGACGTTCGACCGACGTACACCGCAGGACGCGAGGGAAGGGCATGATAGGCACGCAGACGCTGCTGCTATCCTGGACCCAGGCCACATCCCCGACCTGCAGCAAATATACCAGCAACTAGAAATGTTGAATGTATACATATATATACACATACATATATATATATATATATAGTCATAAGCCGTGTTGCCCGACCGTCATTTCATTCGCGTGCTGCGCCTCAGCCCTCCACATTTAGGCGGCGAGCGATGGGGGGAAATGAAAAGGTGCGGGCCTTCTCGGAGTCCACAGGCCTTCTGAGAAATGTTCCAAGCCTTCCCCAAGACGCAAAAAACTTCCGAGGGCTTCTGAGACGCCCCACCGCCTTCATCTGAGAATGCCTGTTCCTTCTCGCTTCCCCCCCTCGCTCGCCGACCCTCCTCTTCCTCACCGTCGGTGCCGCAGGGGTGGATGAACCGCGTGATGAAAGGGGTTGGCCAGTTCAAGCACACCATCGTTGAGGATTTGGACTTCCTTGAGGTCTTCAGCGGCCACGGCGGCGCGAGCGCAGCGGTACGGAAGGCCAGGGGTCGGTGACGATGACGATGACGGTGGTGGAGCAAACGATGACTGTGCCGATGGACGGAGCAGGAGAGGGGGGAAGGATAATGATGGTGGTGATGACGACGACGACGGTGACGACGACGATGACGATCGAAAAGAGAAGGATGGGGTGAATGGAGGATGCCGTGGATGATAGGGGGACTAGGGGAGGAGGAGGAGGAGGATGAGGAGGAGGAGAAGGAGGGGGACTAGGAGGAGGAGGAGGAGGAGGAGGAGGAGGAGGAGGAGGAGGGGGGGCGAGTGGGAGGATAGTCTTGCCATCTGCGCGGGATTAGTCGGAGGATGACGATGCGTACTGGAAAGTGGGAGTGAGATGAGGAGAGCTCGCGACCCAGCCCCGCGGAGGCGGGCTTCAAGGCGCAGGAGATCGACGTGCTCCGTCGCCCCGACGAGGACGCGTGCACCCCACTAGGCCTGTGGAGCCTAGGATCCCACTGTTTTTTTTTGAGTTGATGGGTGGGATGCCTCAATCTCGATCGAGCCTGGCCGTTCTGAAACCTCGTCCTCCATCCACGTCGATCGAGCCTGACCGTTCTGAAACCTCGTCCTCCATCCCCGTCCCTGGAATGTACGAGCTAACCTCGCAACCCTTCCTCTGGAGCTCAGCCCTTCCCGCCATCCCATGCCCGTGCAATCGAGGCGCTGAACTAAGGACCGCTTTGGGTTCGGAAGAGGCTCGCTGTTCCAATGGTTGTCCTCCAGCCATCCTCGTGCACCGTGGCGCTGCTGGTGCCAAACAGAAGTGCTTCGTTCCTTAGCTAGCGTTCCTTACTTCAGCAACTTTCCCGCATATAGAGTTCGCTGAGCAATGATGCTTCCAGGGTTGATGGTGTGCCGCGTCAAGACAGGAGGTGTGCTGTGGATCAACCCGCCTCATGACTCGTGGATGATGGGAGGTCACATGGAATGGAATCGTCAACTTGTTATCCCTTACTCTCTCCCGTTCCCTCTCCCGTTCCCTCTCCCTGATCTCTCTCTCTCTCTCTCTCTCTCTCTCTCTCTCTCTCTCTCTCTCTCTCTCTCTTCTCTCTTGCATCTCGCATTCTCTTTATCGCCTCTCGCTCTCTATTCCCCCTCGCACGCTACGCCGACCTACATTTGCAGGGGCGCAGCGAGAGCTACCACTCCCCCAGGAGGATGTGGATGACGAGGGGGTTGTCGGACCGCGGGGGAAACTCCCGTTCGAGCGTGGGCCTGCATTCGGCCGACAACACGCACCCCTCCCCCCCGTCCCACCAAAGGGCACGTGTGTGTGTGTGTGCGTGTGTGTGTGTTTGTGTGTGTGCGTGTGTGTGTGTGGGTGTGTGTGCGCGTGCGTTGTTCGTTCGTCACTAGAGAACGAGAGGGCCGAGAGGGATGAGGTGAAGATGAGGCGAGGACGGAGACAGTGACCCCGTCGCCGAAGGTGACACCACTCGCTCGAAGGACATATTGGGTGACTTGACGAAGCAGGACGTGGTCGATGGCAACTACGTGGTAGAGCTGGTGGAGGCTCTGAGCGTGACGTGCAACGATTGGGGGATTCACTGCATCCTCGACACTTCTGTGCTGTCCCGCTTCGTCATGCACCCGAATCAGGATATGGGAATCAGAGCGAGCAGGGATGGGGAGGGGCTGACAAGGAGTAGGGGTGGAAAGATGGGAGGAGGAACAAGAGAGAAGACAGGAGGAGGGAAAGATATTTACACACGTGAGCGAGAGAGAGAGAGAGAGAGTTAGCACGAGATGAGGGTAGCGTCAACGCCGAAACCGACCCCACACCACAATCGGGGGAGGATCCTCGCCCATCCGTCGCGTGGTTCCATGGATCGTGAAAGGGGGAAAGGGAAGGGGAGATGAAGGAGGAACAGGAGGAGGAGGAGGAGGAGGATGATGCGATTGATGATGAAGGCGGTGAAGATCAATGATGTCGTGACCGAAGGTGACAAGCCGTAAGATGACGAGGATGGGATGGGTCGCAACGGAAGGTCGGGAAGATACCCCCAGATCTGACAGCCCAGATCCGCAGCCCAGATCCGACGGCTCCACTACAGTGGAGACCCATGCCAAGAAATACCCTGCTTGCTTCCAAGGTGCCCTGGGTTTCTTGGGTTTCGCTGGATTTGCTATGGAAAGCGTGACGCTCCCGCGCCAATAGACGTC
The DNA here is from genome assembly GCA_963575745.1 of Prorocentrum cordatum. Lineage (NCBI taxonomy): Eukaryota > Dinophyceae > Prorocentrales > Prorocentraceae > Prorocentrum > Prorocentrum cordatum. The sequence goes on from CAUYUJ010001377.1 coordinate 52,169, forward strand.
CTGGAGTCTCAAGGTTGGGTTTCTCGTTGGAGGTTTCTTGCGGGCGAGCCCCTACTGTGCAGTTGGCACGAATGTTCAAAATAACATTCGCTTTGGAGGGGTACTCTATGACGCTCTTCGCCGTTTCCCCCCACCCACCCCCTCCACGCCTTGGGGTGTATAACCTCTGGGCCCTTGGCCTTCGAAGGGACGCGTGCTATACTGATTCGCGCGTGGCCCTGTGTCACGGTGGGTTCGCTCAAGCCCAGGTGGAGTTGCGCAAATACCTCAAGCTGATGGACGTCTACGGCTGGCTCGGAGGCGATTCGATTTTTTGGTCGTCATGCTTGATCTCAGCAATGGAATTGAGTTTCGAGTGATCTCTCGATCGTGTCCAGCCTTTGTTTCGGCCTCGCTGCTAACCCCCGTGGCCGGCGCCGCGCCCATCCCCTGGTGCCCCTTTTTCCCTCCCTCCCCTCTCGCCCCCTCTCCCCTCCATCCCCTCCCGCCTCCGGTAACCCGCCCTCTCCCCTCCATCACCTCCCGCATCTGGTAGCCCGCGCCCTATCGCCCGCGTTGCAGTCGCGTGCTCCAGGTGAGGAGATCCCGCGGACGTTGCCTACGCGACTGACGACGTCCCCAGAGATCCACGAGCTGGTCAAGATCTACTTCCAGAAGCCCAAGGCGCACAAGCGGCTTGGGGGGGGAGGAGGACAGATGAAGAGCAGGAGGAGGAGGAGCAGCAGATGCAGCAGACATCGGGCAACAGGGTTCGACCTAAACACGTTCTTTCGTTGTGGCTTCGTTTTGTTATTCGTTTTGCTCTACCTGTTGTCCTGCGCCCCCCTGCCAAAACGAAAAACAAATCACAGCCGAAGTCCAGCAAAACAGCGTTTAGGTCAAGCCCTGTCGGGCAACGTTTGGATTCGAGAGGCGCCGCTGAAGCCGAAACCCATGGCCGTGTCCACGTGCCACTATCCGAGGTTCACCACGCAAAACCACAAACACGCCAGCCTCTGGCAGAAGGCGTACTTTATCAGAGAGCACCAGCGATACATGATGGTGCGTAGCCAGGCGATATCGGATGCGAACGTAGCCCCCCCCTTCTAACAACGATCCCCGTCTCTATACTTTCTCCTCCGCTATCCCACCGACTCTACATTCATTAGCTCGTTTCCGCTCTCCAGGTGAAGGATTCAGAGTTCGAGGGCGAGGAGGCTGAGTCTACAATGACAAAGGTTGCTGGCCACCGGGTCCAAGGTGGCACGGATAATAATGAGTAATCGTGCTGAATCGGCAATTCTGGAGATCGGGCTGATCGGAGGACTCCTCCTCCTCCTCCTCCTCCTCCTCCTCCTCCTCCTCCCCCTCCTCCTCCTCCTCATTATCCTCCTCCTCCTCCTCCTCCTCCTCCTCCTCCCCCCCCTCCTCCTCCTCCTCCCCCTGTCGGGGATTTTGGAGGGGGCGGAAGGTTCAAGACGTAGCTGCATGTAGGGACTTCGAACGAGAGGCGGGCTCGTGCTGCCCAGTTTCGGGTGCTAAGGAGCCGCTGAAGCACTACGCGCCGACCATGTGCACGGCGATCGCAGACATCGTGTCGTTTGCGAAGGAGATCAAGGTTGTGCCAGTGGTCGACGTGTCCGATGAAATATGAGCGCGGCCCACCATGGGCCGCCGTGCACGTGGGATCGCTGCGCGTGGGAGCAGTGCGCTGCGCAAGAGAGGGGAGAAATGATGAGGGATGATATCGAGGATGATGGGTTATCGTTCCCCTCCCCTACCATTCCCCTCTCCTCCCCGTCCTCTAGGTCCCCCACATGGCGCGAAGATAACCGTGCATCGCGCATCGCGGCCTGGACAGGGGACGCGCCCGTCTCAGGAGCGACAGCGCGAGGGCGCGAAGATCTTCGCACGCGATTCGCGAACTTGGGTGACTTAGGCCCTACGGGGCTTATATAGGACCGGGGTCCTACAAGGAGGTGACTGGAGCATGCAAGTAGGTGATCTGGGTCCTACAGTCGGCCCTGATCAGTAGGGGTCCTCTTAGGTACCCTTGTGTCCTGTGCCTCGCGACCCATGCCTCCTACATCCCCCATGGCTAACGTGGCCTCTGGCAGGGTCGTGCACCCTCTCGCGTGTCCTGTCCAATCAAAGCCGACAATATACAGTCGGGGCGCTGGACAGGGAACCCTTTTCGTTGGGCAGGGGCCCCGTGCTCCTTAATTGTTTCGCAGCTTGCCTTAGGTTGTCCGTTGGTCTTCGATGGTCGATCGAAGTTTAACTCATGGGAAAAAAAGGGCCCCATTCCTGAATTAAGGTTCCTTAGGTCAACGCCCCGACTGTACTATCCTTACATTCCGTAGCAAGTTGACCAAGTTTCGGCCACCAGACCATGGGCTGCGCGACAGCAGCATTCCGCTCGTGAGGTGGGCATTGCGACGCAGGCGAAGAAGAACGGCTGGTTCGTCTTCCTGGGCACTGCGATGCCAGAGGTGAACAACCGTTTCGTCATGTCCTGGGCACTGCGCTGCAGGTGGAGTTTCGGCTGGTTCGACATATATATCCTGGGCACTGCGATGCCGAGGTGAACGGCTGGTACGTCATATCCTGGGCACTGCAACGCAGCTGAACGGAACGGCTGTTTCGTCATATCCTGGGCACTGCGATGCGACGCCAGAGGTGAACGGCTGTTTCGTCATATCCTGGGCGCTGCAGGTGAGGAACGGCTGGTTCGTCATATCCTGGGCGCTGCGATGCAACGCCAGAGGTGACATGATGTTTCGTCATGTCCTGGGCACTGCGATGCAGGTGAGGAACGGCTGTTTCTTGAATTCATATCCTGGGCCACTGAGGATGACGAGGATGATGAGGATAATATGGAGGTGATGCGGTGCGTCAAGACGCTGTGGACGAGGAGGAGAAGGAGGAGCAGGAGGAGAAGGAGGATGAGGAGGCTCCAGCCTCGTTTAAATTTGCGGGATCTGTTTTTCCATGCGTATCCGTTTGGCCGCCCTCGCGGCCGCGGTATCGCATTCCAGTCCGCGCCCTCATGAGGCGTCGGAGATGGTAGGGAGCACGAGGGGGAGGAGGAGGAGGAGGAGGAGGAGCAGGAGGAGGAAGAGGGGGAAGAGGAGGAGGACGAGGAGGAGGAGCAGAAGGACCACTCCAGCCTCGTTTACATTTGCGGGATCTGTTTTTCCATGCGTATCTGTCGGCCGCCCTCGCGGCCGCGGTATCGCATTCCAGCCCGCGCCCTCGCGAGGCGTCGGAGATGGCAGGGAGCAAGAGGCTCCGGAGGAGGAGGAGGAGGAAGAGGAGGAAGAGGAGGAGGAGGACGAGGAGGAGGAGCAGAAGGACCACCCCAGCCTCGTTTAACTCGCGGGATCTGTTTTTTCCATGTTGTTCCGATCGGCCGCCCTCGCGAGCGGCCGCGGTATCGCATGCCAGCCCGCGCCCCAATCCCAGAGTGGCGCGGTGGAGGAGGGGGAGTAGAGGGATGACATGGGAGAGATGAGGGTAGTCGTGCATGCAGCTGGCCTGCTGCCCCGTGGAGCCGACAGGCTGCTCTTTCTCCACTCGCCCCCTCTTCCACCGCACCCTTCCCCAAATCTGCCCCTCCACCCCCATCGGGCCAGGCAGCAAAAACATATAACACATCTCCGAAATTCTTAAACCACATCCTAACCTCATTCCCTCCTGCAACCCCAACCGCAGGAGCTTTGCTCACTGCAGCCGCAGCAGCTACATGCGCTGGGACGCCCACGATCGTATTTGGAATGCCATCTCTTGACCCTAAAACAAAAAAAAACAGTTGTAAACCTTGATTCCTCGCCCCTCTCCCCACCTCCCCGATGTTGAACACCTGCGCTGACGACGCACCGACCTTCGAGACGTGCAGAAGCCCCGTGAAGGACTTGCCATTCGTGAGAGGAAAGCATGTCCCATCCTCTTCCTTTTCCTCCTCCGTCTGCTCCTCCTCCCTCGCCCTCCCTCCGCCTGCGGGCAGTCGTTGTTTTTGTTCTGCCCCCCCCCTCCCCCCGCGCGGCGGCGGTCGAGGGCGAGGCCGCAGAACCCCTAACGACAAAAGGCCCCTACCCCCAAGGTTTCCCCTCCTCTCCTCCTCTCCGCCCCCCTCCCTCCTCTCCTTCCTGCCCCTCCCTCCTCTCCCCCCTCCCTTCTCACCTGACCCCCTCCCTCCCTCGCCCTCCGCATGCTTCCGCCGCGCCCGGCGTGCTCTTTCAAAACGGTGGCTCGTGTGAGAGCTGTTCCTCCCCATCCTCCTCCACCTCCCCTTCCTCCATCTCCGTCCCCCTCCTCCTCGTCCCCCTCGCCCGCCCCATTCGCCCCTCTCCTCCCCTTCCGATCCTCCGCCCTCCCCCACCGATCGCCTGCGAGGGCGAGCCTCGCGCGCGCGCCCGAGGGCCAGAGGGCCGATCGGGCCAGGGGGCCGAGAGGGCCAATTATAAGGGTAGCCATTCCCGCGTTGTTCGGCGTTGGTTGTCATGTGAAAACGTGTGCTTATATATACATATATCTACATCATATATACACATTCATGAAATTATACGCAAATTTGTGTACATATATGTATTTGTGTATTATATATGTATATATAATATATACATATATGTATACATACATATATACATATATAGATTACATATATAAGTATATATATATAAATTACACATATATATATAGGTGCCAACCTCCTGGCTTTGTGTATCTTTTCCGGCCATCTATCCTCGCCCGCGGATGTTCCGAGATCGCGCAGCACATACTTTTACACCCCGTTTCCCGGACGCCCGCCCGTTTTACGACCCCAATCCAACATATTTATTTTTACGCCCTGGGCGTAAAAAATACGTCCCCCGACCCTCTGGGTGGTGTAGTGGAGGCCCTTCTGTTTCGCGAACCCGTACTGGTCGCAAAAGTTCACAGGGGGGCCCGGGTTTATAAATGCGGCAATGCAATTTCATGCGTTCCTGCCCGCCGCCGCGTTGCCGACGCCTCCCTGGTGTTTCATGTGAAAGTATGTTTTGCGTGATTGTGTTGCTTTGGAAGCACAGCGCGGTTTTTATTATGGTTTTGTGTTCTTGAGGATTTTTAGAAGTGTGCCTGGTGACTTGCAAATTTGCACAACTCGTTGCCATCGTGTTGTGACTTCTGGCGATGCCACCGCCCTCGAACACGCGCGCTTGTGGGGTGCCGCGGTTGTAGGTTAGCGCGCGCCGGCGCGCACGTTGTGTTTGCTTGTCTACTTCTGCGCTCATCATGCTGTTGCGCGCTGTAGTGTCGTATGGGGCTCGCGCGTAGTTGCGCGACTTTTAATGTGTTATTGAACGCAAGGGCGCCTTTGATGTCGCTGTGGCAGTGCCACTTGCTCCAAGGTGTTTATTCGATTATCACCGCTGCCGCTGTCATTGGCGCGGCGGCCCCTGATCGCAACGTCGCGATTGGTAGGCAATTTGGTCCGCGCCCTTTCGCGCCAAACGATGTTATCGTGGTCCTAATCGGGGCGTCAGTTTGCAGCAAGGAGCATCGCGCGGGCGCTCGCGTTCTCGCGTTCGGTCAGCCGCGATTCGTCCAACGCTATACCGGTCTTTTGGCGTCTAAGCGTTTATTTTTTGAATTGCGTTTTGTCGTCAAAAGCTTCGCCAGTATAATGACATTACTGACATGTTGGCATAAGATATTCCGCTTCGGGCGCATGGGCGCGGCAGTGCCCATGACATTGCAAGGAAGCAACGCGCAGGCGGCGGGCGGTTGTCTAGGTCGCGCGGACGGGATGCATGGGGGCATTGAATTACGGATGTCGGCGGATAGCCTGCGCATGCGTATGCAAGATGCCAGTCGGCGTCTGCGCCAGCGCGCGCCGCCGCGCGAGTTGGCGCAGTTTCCATGAGTTTTTCCGCGGCGACTGGTGGGGGATTACAAGAGGGGCAAAAGGGGCGCATATCGTCAGGGGTGCGCCGACGTGGAAAGGCGGAGGAGCAGGTCCTGCACGCCGCGAGTCGACGGATACGGCGCCGTCGGGGGAGCACCTTCGCCGCGGCGCGACGAGCGCCGCGGGGCCGGTCGGCGCAGGCGCGGGCGCTGGCGCGAAGAGGCCGACGCCCGTGTCGGGCGGGCCAGGATGCCGAAGGCGTGCGGGCGAAGAGGCCGACGCCCGTGTCGGGGGGCGCAGGTGAGCGTCGAAGGCCGAACGCGTTCGCACGAGAATTGTGGTGCGCGTGTTCAGAGGGGGCAGGAGTTCCGACGGAATCGCGCGCGCCAGCGGGGCCGGCGTCATCAGCGAGTGGCACCGCTGGCGCGATGGCAGGAAACAAGGCGGCATAACGCAGTGCAGAAGTTTCTTTCCGCGCAGGTCGTGCTTGATTGTGCTGGCAGTAGCGTCGCGTCGAGGTTCTATGAGTGCTTGCGACGTGCCCCGGGCAGGTCGGAGGGCCGCGGCGGGCTGTCTTCGCGAGCCCATCGACGAAGAGAACTCCAAGGGAACACTTCCGGCGATTTTGAGCAGAGCAGCGGAATTTAATTTGAACGGTGATCTGTAGATTCCATGCAGAATTCCAGCGGTGGAGGCGATGCGCGGCACCTGCGTCTGCCAAGAGCGTCGTTGGGGAACGGGCGGGCCCATGGGCGCGGTGCCGGCGGCGCGGCAGGCGCGGAATGCAGCGGCGGGGCGCGCGGCGGACAGCCAGCGCAAGCGGCGCGCCTCGTCGTTTAACGAGGGGGGGGGGGGGGGGGGGGCAAGTGCGGGCGCCGCGCGCTGGCGGAAAAGACAGAAGACAGGGCCGCGGCGCATCGGGCGCCTGGGCGCATGCAGAGGCGCCTCAGTGACTGGCGCGGAAGAGGCGCGGCGCGGTCGGCCCAGGGGCGCGCGCATATCCGCGCGCGCAGAGACCCCGCGGGCGAGCGCGGAGACGGAGCCGGCGCGCCCGCGGCCGCGCTGGGGTGGTCGGGGGCGGATGGGCGGGGGGGGGGGGGCGAAGAAGGTGCGAATCGTCCTGTAGGGCCCCGTGCGCACGTGCGGCGTGCGTCCAGCGGGCGAGCCGGGAGCGCTGCCTATCCGCGCAGCGCAGCGGCCCGCGACGAGTGCCACGCGACCCTGGCGCCGTCCGGCGTGCAGGAAGTTTGCCGCGCAGTGCGCGAGGGGGCGGGCGCCGGCGAACGCGGCGCACAATGTGGGGCGCAGTTGACAGCGGGAGTGGGCAACGCGGTGAATCCTGGAAGGCGGGCGAGACGCGCGGGCGCCGTTCCCCGACGTCCCCGAGGTGGAAGCCTTGAGGCGCGCGTGGGTTCTGGCGCGGAACGAGCGCCCGAGGAATCAGAGTTTTCGCGGGGCGCCGCAGTCGATGCGCGGGGCGGGGGGGGAAGAGCGGAATGGGCTCTTGTTGATGGCGTGTTTTCGGGCGTTCTTGCTGCGAGAACACAGCGTGCGGAGAGCCGCGCGAGCGGGAGTTGCGCGCCTGGCATTGCGCGGGCTTTTTGGGCCCGCGGCCAGCCGCGTGCGAAGGCGTCGCCAAGCGCGAGGGCGGTGAGCGGCGACGGAGAGTTGGGCCCGAGAGTGGCCACCAGGCGGCAGACGCGCGCGGGCGGCGCGTCAACGGGGAAGAGGACAGACGAACCAACGGAGTTGCGGAGGGCGAGACAGAAACAGTCGGGCGGCGACGGCCACGGGCGACGCCACGCGGGGCGGGGATATGGAGCGGAATAGCGGGGAACGGAATAAACATGAGGGGGCGCGGGGCTTTGGGGCGGGGTGGCGCGCAGCGCGGGGGGCGCAGGCGCGGGCGGCGGCGTCGAGAGCTCGAGAAGGAGACGACGCGGGAGAGGCGGAGGGCGCTCCGCAGGTGGCTGCGGGGGGGAAGGCGGCGGCGCTCATCGTGCAGAGGTGGAACAGAGGGCTTGTTCATGGCGGGCTGAGCGCAGGTCGTCAGCGTCGCGGAGATGGTGGCCGATCGGGCGCCGCTGCAGGATTTTGCGGCCCCTGGGAGGGGCGGGAAGACGCGCCGGAGACGCGCCGAGATGCAGCCGCTCTCGCGGGCCCTGCGCGGCGGCCCAGGGACTGGGGAGAGCGTCGTCATGGGCGAGGTCTGGAAGGAGTTGTTCGAGATGGAGATGAGGTGGGCGCGCGGCGTCGACTTCCAGGCAACAGCTCCGCAGGCGACGGGCGCGCCGTCCCTCCACGGAAATGCGATCCATAGCGCGCGTGGCCGGATGCGACGAAGACGAAGGAGTAGAGATTCGATAGGAGCGCAGACTCAAAGACGGAGATTCAGGAAATGGCAGCGCAGCGAATTTCACAATGGAAGTGGCTGATCATCGGCAAGATTGGCATCTTGCAGAGCTCGGCTCGCATTTTCGATCGCGCGCGTCGGCGGCGTGCGATGCGAAGGTAGGATAGGGGCGACGTGTTACGCCCTGGGCGTTCAAACGCGCGAACGCGTTTGCAGGGATTTCTATCAGCTGGGGCCGCCGTCCGGGGCGCGCAATCAATCCGCTCGCTGCCCACGTCGCATTTGGAAAATGCGAGGAAGTGCGCGCCAGGTGCCGCCCAGGACCGCGGGCAGCGTATCTTTTCGGGAGTTGGGGGCGATGGGGCAGCGCAGGGAGTGGCGGGGGCGACGGAGTGCAAGCCCGCAGATGACCAGGGCGAGCGCTTCCTCGGAGTTTCGCCGAGATGCGAGTTTCGCCGACATGCGCTGGCAGAGCGAAATGGCGATTTCTCGCGCGGCGCGGCAGAGGATGCCCCGTGGTCGCGGAGGAACGGCGCGGCGCAGCGCGGCGACGTTCGTTGCCGAGAGAACGCGGAGGCCACTGCCGCGCATCGCGGGCTGGCATGCCAGGTTTGCCAAGTTGGCGAGAGAGGGGGGACCTCGTCGCCGGAGGGCGCGCGGTATCGCGAGGGGGGATTTGTCGAGGCCGTCGCGATTTATGCCAATCGGGACAGCAAGTGCCGCGTCGGGTAGCAGGGGGCCGCGCGGCGGGCGAAGGGGCGAGGGGGGCCGCTGCTCTGGGTAGCAGCCAGAGACGGCCCGTGCCATGGGGGGGAACAGATGTGGCCGTGCACGGTGGAGGACAGACTACGGTGGTTGAACGAGTGCGCAAGCTTGCTGGGGCGGCGGCGAAAGGCGCGCCCGTTGCCTTTGGAGATCGCCAATGTCGGTAGAAGAAGCAGTTTCCGCGGGGGCGCGCGGCGAGGATTCGTGGGTGGGCGATGTGCGAGGGCGAGGTCGTGGGAGATGCAGACGAGGAGGCACTGTTGCATTTGCCCAGGGGCGTCGCGCTGGACACTCGCGCGTAGGACTGGCACCTCCCAGGTTTGGGGCCTGGGCTATCATTTTCCCATCGAAAGGGCGCGATTCTTTCGCGGGCGGATGTCGGATTCGCCCCGCGCTGGGTGCGAGGCGCGCGCAGTTCATGATCGCCCTGTCGCCGGGGGCGACGGCGCGCGCCGCGCAGGGGTGGGCCGCGGGGGCAGCGATGGCTGACCTTCGAAGAGGGCGCGGTGCAAGTTGGACGTCAAGTCGCGTCGCCCTTGCGCGCGCGCGGCGGCGAGAGCCATCTCGTGATGTTCCTGCCGTTCGACGGCGGGGGGCCCGCGACGAAGGCGAGGTGGCCGGCGCGAAGGCGCTGTTGCAGGTGCTCCGAGGGGGGGGGGGGCGTGCTGGGAAAAGTGGGGGGCTCTGCTGGCGCCGCGAGACGCGCGCGAGCGGGTCCAGCGGCGGCTGCTGGTAGAAGCTTCCGCGAAGTATGAGTTTCATAGGAGGGGCAGGCAGGGGGCGCGACGTTCGAACGCAACGCGCTGGCGCTTAGCGGCGCAGCTGCGGAAGCGACGAAGCACCAGACGGAAGCCAAAGGCAGTGGTGCACATTTTGTTGGGCGCGCGCGGATAAAGACGAGAAAAACGGCGCGTGGGGCGAATGCCGAGGCGGCGAACGGAAAGACAAAACCAGTCCGGGAGCGAGTCCGCTGACGCGGCGCACGCGCGGTCGCGGGAATGCTTCCTGGGGCGCGAGGCACGCGGGGCCCTATCAGCACGAGGGGCATCGGAGAAGACAGAAGCACCAGAGTGGAGACCGGGGACTAACAGGCGCGGCGCACTCGCGAACGGGGTAGCCGAAACGACGAAACGATCTGGGCGCGAACTGACGCGCGCGGCGTGCGGGGGAGCCTGTCGCAGACGCGGAACATCTGAAGACGGGGAAAGTGCAATGACAACGAAAGAAGAAACATATTCGCGTGACGCACGCGGATTGCGCGCGCCTTGGTTTTGCAGCGCGCAGTTTGCAGGCCGACCGATGCAATGGCAAGTGCCAGGATGAATTGCTCAAGTCGGCCTTCGCCGTGGACAGTAGCAATGTCGCGCGTCGCGAGAAGCAGGGCACCCTGAAGTGCAAGGCGCGCGCGTGATGCGCATTCGGCCGCCCGCGCCGTGGTCCGTAAAAGTAGGACCAGCGGGGGAGAAAACGGTGGGGGGGGGTCGGACCCGATGAGAAGGGGGGAGCAGAGAAGGAGAAAACGGAAGGGGAGGAGGAGGAGGAGGAGGAGGAGGAGGAGGAGGAGGAGGTGGAGGAGGAGGAGGAGGGGGAGGGGGAGGAGGAGGAGGAGGAGGAGGAGAGGAGGAGGAGGCAAGGAGGAGGAACAGGGGGAGGAGGAGGGGAGGAGGGCGAGGAGGAGGGGGAGGATGAAGAGGACGACGGGGGGCTAGGGGAGAGGCTGGAGGGGGGCGAGACGGAGGAGGAAGAGGAATGGGGAGTGGAAGAGAAAGAGGAGGACGAGGAGGAGGAGGAGGAGGAGGAGGAGGAGGAGGAGGAGGAGAAGAAAAAGGAGAAATGACGATTTGGGTTTGGGGCCTTAACGCTGGCCTCTGGCGGCCGTTCGGGACGAGCCCGGCACCCGCGGAAACGTGTTTCCACTTCGAATTTGGAGACCGTGCGCGGACGTTTGGATCGTGAAGTTAGTCGTCGCTGTCGGTCCAGTGCGACTTGGTCTGGCGTCAGGATCTCATGGGTGATTCTTGGGAGCGCTCTCGGGGAATTTGCGGGGGGCATTGTCAAAACTTGTGGGATGCTTCGTGTGTCGGTGTAGTTTCCGCTGCTGGTTTTCGAAGTGTTCGCCGTGCGGGTATGGGCACCAGCAAGCGGAAACCCACGGTCATTGTTGGCAAACATATGTCAACACACCAGAGGAGTGGTTGTGGAAGGGCTATCGGTTCAGCCCGCCACCGTTTCTGGGTGGTGGATCTGAGGCCACAGGTGGCCGAAAGGGTCTCGTGGGAACCATCTCGGGTTACGTCGTGGGGGCACGTTTTCGGCCTCTCGGGGTTCTCGTCCGGGCCTTATGGGAGCGTTGTGGGTCCCTCTTGGGGCTCCCGGGGGCCTCTTCGTGGGGGTTTCTGGTGGCAGCGTTGGGGCGTTTTGGGGCCGAAGGTTGGGTGAGTACCCTTCGGGGCCCCCCTCTTGGGGCCGTGATGATGGGTTGTCTTGGGGGCTTGTTGGGCCGTCTGGAGGCCCGTTCTGAGCTTCTCGGGGGGCCCCTTGGGCTGTCTGGGGGTGATCTTGAAGGTCTTTTGGGTCATTTTGGATTGTTTGAGCGCCGAAGAGGCGAATACAGTTTACACAAACGTTTTTCCAGAGGAACGTGGTGATGTTGGATTTTGGTGGCCCTTTTGGGGCGCCTCTTGGGCGTCTTGGAGCGATCGTTCGGCGACTCGTGGCCCTCTTGGACCGTCTGGGGGGCCTCTTCGGGCCCTCGTGGCCCGTTTTGGAGCCCTCTGCTTCCCCATGGCGCGGTCGTCCTGAGGTCGCCCTGGGCCCGGGGGGGAGGGTCAACATTCCAGTTTGGTGTCCTGGGGGGTGATTACAGGGGGGGGGGACGACTCACACGCCTAGAGACCACAAGGGGTCGGCGGATTGCGACTTGTTGGTCACGGGAGGAAGAGTCTCAATCTTGTTTCACGCTCTGGGGACTTATCCCACGTTTGGAACAGCGCCGACGACCATAAGGTGTATGCAATTAGGCGAAGGGATTGTCCCAAATCGTACGCGCCAATGCTGTTCCCAAGTTGTGGGCCGTCCAGTTTCACAATGTATTTTTTTTGTGGTTTCCAAGCGTGCGTTGTGCCGTTTGCAATTGTCTTGGTTTGGCCATGATGCGTTACATTCGTCATGTTCTGGGGGGTTGATTTGTCAGCTGTTGTATTCCTCGAGGTTCGTTTTCGGCTGCGTGCGCGCGATCACACATGTCGTTTCGGTGATCTGCGAGCTCAGGGCACGCCATGCGTGTGTGTAGAATCACGTGATGTCGCTTCGCGATGACTCTGAGTGCTATGAATCCCCATGTTGTTCTCCCTCCTCCCTGTTCTCTCCCTCCAACCCTCCTCCCATCCTCACTTCTCCACGGTTCTGCTGTGCCTCGTCGCCCCATCATTCCTTTCCCCCGGGCCCCACTCCCCTCCTCCCCCGTTCCTCCCGTCTGCCTTCTCTGGCCGCACGGGTGGCCTTCCACCCCTCTCCCTCCCTGCCCCCCCCCCCTTTCTCATGATCCCCTTGCCCCTTTTCACCATCCATTCCTTCTCTCCTGCGATCTTCCTCGCACCATCGCCCCTCTCATCTCCCAAGTTCCCCCCCCCCCGTCGGCCCTCCACCTCCACCCTTTTCCCCATGCAGGTATCCAACCTCACGGGCGGCACAGCATCAGGGTGGTCGTGAACACGGCACGGAGATTGCGAAGGAGGCGCTCCTACATGGGAGGAGGAGGAGGAGGGAGGAGGAGGAGGACGAGGAGAAGGAGGGAGGAGGAGGATGAGGAGGAGGAGGAGGATGCGAAGGAGGGAGGAGGAGGAGGGGGAGGAGGTGGAGGAGGAGGAGGAGGAGGAGAAGGAGGCGCTCCTACATGGGAGGAGGAGAAGGAGGAAGAAGGGAGGAGGAGGAGGAGGACGAGGAGGAGCAGGAAGAGGCAGGGGGGAATATTGGGAGCAGAGGGAGGATCGTGAACGAAGAGGCGGAGTATGGCCAGAAGGGGCCGTTTGGGGACTGGATGGGGGCGGCTAGCTGGGAGATGCGGGGCAGGAGTGAGTGGGGAGCAGGAGGAGGAACGAGAGATGCGGAATGTGGGATGGGAGGTGGAAGTTAGTTGGAGGAGGATGGTGGTTGTTTCTGCTTCGGTCCTTCGTATAGAAGCATCCGATGACATTTGTGGCGACGTTCAAACGAAACAGTGTTTGTGCAACAACCACGAGCGCTGCACGTTTGTCAGCAAACGCCTGGGAATACCACACCAATGTAACCCTCAAATCGATGGGCGTCCTCGACTTCGGCGCCCGCTGTGCCGCATACGTCCTCCACGTCCACAGTTGCCCTGGGCAACTGACCGTGTCTTCGACCTCTGTGCATGACCCATGGCACGCGTTAGATTCATGAAGCTATTAAGAATCCCCCCCCTTTCCGGTGAAACGATAACGCGTGCAGCACTCGGAAATGTTATCATGGCACCCTGGCACCTGGTCGCTGCTCAGCACGCCTCTGGAGCCCCCGGCAGTGGCGACGAGGAGGGAGAGGAGGAGGGGGACGAGGAGGAAGAGGAGGAGGAGGACGTGGAAGGGGGAGGAGGATGATGAGGAGGAGGACGAGGGAGGAGGAGGCGGATGATGAGGCGGAGGAGTGTTACCAGTATTCTTACTTGTTCCCCCAGCAGTGCTACCAGTACTTGCGGACGGGAAGTATTGTTATTCAAGCGGATGTCTAAGTACAATTGCGATTACTACTGCTACTGCTACTGCTACTGCTACTGCTACTACTACTACTACTGCTACTACTACTTCTACTACCTTTTACTACTACCACTACTACTTTTACCACTACTACTACTACTACTACTATTACTACTACTACTACTACTACTACGACTACGACTACTACTACTACTCCTACTACTATTACTATTACTATTACTATTACTATTAACATTACTATTACTATTACTACGACTACTACTACTACTACTATTACTACTACTACTACTACTACGACTACTACTACTACTGCTAATACTGCTACCACTACTACTACTACCACCACTACTACTACTACTACTACTACGACTACTACTACTACTACTGCTACTACTACTACTTATGCTACTACTACTTTTTCTTCTACTACTACTACTACTACTACGACTACTACTACTACTACGACTACTACTACTACTTCTACTTCTACTTCTACGTCTACTACTACTGCTACTGCTACTGCTACTGCTACTGCTACTGCTACTACTACTACTACTACTACTACTACTACTACTACTAGTACTACTACTTCTACTACTACTACTACTACTACTACCATTACTTCTACTACTACCACTACGACCGCTACACATAATTCTTTTAGTTTCACGGCAACTACTACTACTACTACTACTACGACTACGACGACTACGACTACGACTACTACTACTACTACTACTACTACGAATTCGACTACTACTACTATTACTACTACTACTACTACCACTACTACTACTACTACTACTACTACCATTACCATTACCATTACTACTACTACTACTACTACTATACTACTACCACTACTACTACTACTACTACTACCACTACTACTACTACTACTACTACTACTACTACTACTACTACTACTACTACTACTACTACTATTACGACTACTACTACTACTGCTGCTGCTGCTGCTACTATTGTATTGGCCTCCGGCCAGTGCCGCCGATCCGGGGCGCTCCTGATGCTATTGTTGTTGAAATGGACGATGACGACGACAACGGGCGACCAACGGTCGACGAGCGGGATAATTACGGCGACGACTGACGCAGGAGTTAATGACGACGAGTTGACGACGACGACGACGACCACTGACGGCGAACGACGGCCGACGACCGAGCCTCTCTGCCCTGGCCATCCGACGGTGCCGCCTCCGCGCGGCCCCCAGACGCCCCTGGCGCGCCGTGGACGAGCGAGCTTCAGCGGCCGCGGGCCGCCACGCCGGCGCCGGCGCCGCGATCTTCTTCGTGCAGGGCGCCGGCGCCCTCGCCGAGCCCACGTGCGCTCCGCACCGCGGGCATGACGCCGGTAGCATTAAGTCGGGCGCGTCCCTCTATCGGGTATGGCCAGGACCCCGGGTAAGGGGACCCGGTTGGTGGTAGGGCCTTGGGGCCCCTCAAGTGGCCAGCTTCACTAAACCAGGTTTGCCGTAGCTGGTGTTTGTGGGGTGACGGCAGTTCCGGTTAATGGAAATGGAGCGGGGGGGCGCCCCTGGTACAGATCATTAAACCAGGTTCCTTCAAACCCAGTTCTGCCAACGCCCGACTCCTACTCAGGGGCGATAAAGAGGGAGGTGATGACTAGGGGGGGTGGACATCATGGCCGGGGCCATGGTATTTCCTCAGATGTCATGGCGCCGGTCATGATTTGCGCCCCCCCCTCTTTGACGCCCCCCTCTTGGCCGCCCCCGATCTACAGGAGGAAGATTCAAACATAGTCTTGAAATGGTCTGGGGACGATTCTTTTGTTCGTGCCTGTTGTAACCATATCTGTGATCATGCATTGTGGCCATGTTTGATTCCTGTGCCCTCCAAGATCCGCCTGTATAGGAGGACATGCCCGACCCCGTGGAAGCGAGCGAGCTTCCACGGCCTCCCCGCGGGGGGCGCCGCGTCGCCCCGGGGGGCTCGCGGCCTCCCCTGCAGGGGGCGGCGGGGGCCGCGGGCGTCGTGCGCGGCAGCGGCCGGCGTGGCCGGGGCAGCGCCACCGGCGAGGCCATCGGGGCCTCGGCTTGTGCCTGCGGCGAGGAGGGCCGCGGCCGTCGTCGTCGCCGTCGCCGCCGCCGCGGGGTCTTCGCTGTCGGAGGCCTCGTCGCCGGTCTCGTGCCCTTCGTCCTCTTCTCATTCATCGTCCTCCTCCTCCTCCTCCTCCTGGGGGGTGTTGGGTGCTCGCCCTGTCTCTCTCTCTCTCTCTCCTTCCATCTCTCTCCTTGTCTCTCCAGCTCTCCCTCTATCTCTTTTTGCGGTTTGTTTGTTAGATTGCTCCTTCTTTTCTCTCTTCCCTCTTTGTGCCTCTTTTCGGTAGATTGTTGATGTGTTTGTTTGTTATGTTTTTTTTGTGCTGTCTCTTTCTCTCTCTCTCTCTCTTGCTGTGTGACTTTCTCCCGTAATCGTTAATCTCCGAGCGTCGGGTTATTGCCCCGAGCTCGTCGCCGCCCCCAGCCGTCGTGGTCCTCGTCGTTGTCCTTGTCGAGGTCGTCGTCGTCGACGTGATCTTCGTCGTCGTCGTCGCGCCCTCCTCTTCCTCGACGTGGTCTTTGTCGTCGTCCTCGACGTGGTCGTCGTCGTCGTCGTCGCGCCCTCCTCCTCTTCGTCGTCGTCGTAATCGTCCGTGCCACCGTCGCGCCCTGCTTCCTCTTCCCTCCACCCATTCCCCTCCCTTGGCGCGTCCAATCGGTTCCCGGAGATTTGTCGTAGACTCTATCATTATCATGTCCTCCCTCCTCTTCCACGCCATCGCGGTCGTGACGGGAAATCATGTGCCCTCGAGGAGTGTGGTCTCGTTTGCCCTTGCCCAGTCCTGGGCAAGGGCAGAGACCATTTCTTTATTGCTTGGGGCATGATTGGCGTCATGGCCCCCGCCCCCCCCCCTATGACGTAACGCTCCCCCCCCAGTGCACTCCGGGCACTGCTGCCGTGCGTATTTGGATCCGCGTAGGTGTCCGCGTAGGAATCCGCAGTGAAGTCTGGTCCGCAGTCGTCGTCGTCGGCGTCGTCGTCGTGATCGTCGCCGTCGTCGTCATCGTCGTCGTCGTCGTCGTCTTCACTCGTGGCTCGTGGCTCGTGGCTCGTCGCTTTTCGCTCATCGTTGTCGCGCGGACGTGGGTGGAGCCTATTTTTTTCCGGGACGATGACGGCAATCATTTGGGGGGGGGTGGAGGGGGTCGATGACGTCACGCTTCGCGCTGGCGACGCCTGGGAATGCTTAGGAATGACGGAGGACGGGTGGCACCAGCATGTAGGTGGCGATCTGCACCACAACGCCTGTGTACACCTCAGTGCCTGCGTGCACCACAGCGCCTGTGTACACCACACCGCCAATGTACACCACAGCAGCCGCGTGCAACACAGCGTCAGTTTGTGCCACCGCGCGCGGGCACAACAGGTCTTGTGTACACCACAGCGCTTGTGTACACCACATCAGCCGTGTGCAACACAGCACCACTGTTGTATGTAGAAGGAGTCATTCTGACAAAATGGAGCGTTTGTGGAGTCCACCGGAAACAATAGAAAATAATCTTTATGGACAAGGGAGCGCCAGGAGAATCTACGGGTCCTTCCCAATTCGCCCGCATCACCGTAACTCCTCCCGTCTGCGTCCAGGAGGCTCCAGCTAAATTTGCCGTCCGAAAACCAAGTGGGCCGATTCAGTGGACTGCACGCTGAGTTGCGCACGTGCGCTGTAGCGCCAACCCGCACGACAGGGGGTAAGGAGAAGGAGGAGGAAGAGGAGGAGGAGGAGGAGGAGGGAGGAAGATATTAAGGAGGAGGAGGAGGTGGATGTAGAGGAGAAGGGAAGAGGGAAAAACGTCGCACCCGATTATCAGCACTTTCCTGGCTGTGCGCATCCGCAGCAGATCCTCACGTACAGGCCCCTTCTAATTGTCCTATGCACGCAGGCGCTGTGGTGTACTATAGCGTTGCGTTGCACGTGGATGCTGTGGTGTAGACAGGCGCTGGCACAGGCGCCGCGGTGCACGTAAGCACTGTGGTGTACACAGCGTACACAGGCGCTGTGTTGCACATGGGTGCCTCCGGTGTGCACATGTACACCGGCGCTGTAGTGTACTCAAGCACTGCAGTGTACACAGGCGCTGCGTCGCAAACGGTTTTGCGATGCACGCAGGCGTTGTGTTGTACACGCGCGCTGTGGTGCACGCGAGCGCTGTGGTGTACACAGGCGCAGGGGGGCAGATCGCCACCCACATGCTGCTCGCGTCGTCGTCGTCGTCGTCGTCGGCGCTTGTCGCTCGTCGCGTCGTGCGCGCGGGCGCGGCTGTGGTGCCGGAGCCACACGGCGGGTGGGGGGGACGTTACGTCATACCCCCCCCGCCCCCCCCCCAATTAACGCCCGTCATCGCCGAACATATAGAAACGCTCTCCTATTGAAGCTCGTTTTGGAGATTTAAGTGGCTGATGGAGGCGGTCAGCTGGCAACGTGGGTGTGGACGATTCGGCGGGTACCAGCTGCAGGTCGGGAGGAAAGCAGATACTGGTCAAGAGGGCGTCAGGAGACCCCACCTCAAAAGGAATACGCGTCCTTGCGGGACCACTTCGGCAGGAAAGCTCTTATGGTTGTTGTTTCTGTCCGGCCCCCTGCCTACATACGATTCGGAAGTGGTAGGCATGGCTGACACTGGGATGCTTCAGCTCATCCTAAAGGCATTGCAAGGAGATGTGGCTGCACAGGTCCAGGCTTCTTCGTGGATGCCTGGGCTCGCCTTCCGTTCGGTGTTTTCGGGAGACGGTTTCGGGGAACCTGCCAGGTTGGCCAAGCGTTCCTGGGAGTTTGTGTTCGGGCCCAACGTCGGCCATGGCTTCATCTCTTTGCCGGATCCAGTGGTCCATGTTTTTTTGTTCATATCAATCTATCAAAGACAACCGAGTTATCCCCGTGCCCGAGAGAATAAGCCCGCGGCGGTTGTAAAGTTCGAGGTCCTTGGACGATAGAAAGTTGTTCTTGGAGACATCGATGTTGGGGTGTCTGGGTCGGTGCTGGACGGAGGAGGAGGAGGACGGAGGCGGAGAGGAGGAGGCGGAGGGAGGAGAGGAGGAAGAGGAGGAGGAGGAGGCGGAGGAGGCGGAAAGGTGTTTGATGTTAGGAGCAGGGGGGACGCGAGGAGGAGCAGGAGGAGCAGAAGGAGGGAGGAGGAGGAACAGGAGGAGGAGGAGGGAGGAGGAGGAGGATTTCCAGACACAAGACAAAGTTTTGGACCTATCGTATTCTATGTTTCAAGCTCCACAAATCGTGATGGTGTTCAACTCGTCGTGTATGGCTGTTCATGGCCGTTTTTTTTTGCAATTAGGGACAACAAAGTTCGTGCCGGGGGCGGATGAAGGATAAATGAACGGAAGACAGAGGAGAGAAGAGAAGCATGTGATTGGAATTTGGCTTGGGGATAGTCAATTTCGGCCTTCCTGCCTCCCCGCCTATTGTGCCATATACAGGCTGCAGAGAATAAACATCGACGAACCCAGGGCGGGACTAATCATTATCACGGGCACGGATTTATCGACATGTTCTGTACACTGTTGCGCCCTACGCTCATCAAGTTTCTTCGGCACGCTGCATTCCCAAGAATTCTTGAGGATCGCCCTTCAGAAGCTTGATCAAGAAGGGATATTCGTCGTCGTGGACTGTACAGGAATCGGCCGGGTTTGCCGCAAGGTTAGCTGGTGTAGACGGTCAGGCCGATAAAAGTCTCTTAGGTTTCTTTGCCGATCCAATCATGAACGCCGTGAAGTCCAGGTTTTCTCCGTACGAAAACGTTTGTACCCGATCGCCAGCAACCAATGCTTCTTTAACCCAGTCGCACGCTGCAGTCAAGGGATATCACGTCGACGAGCTTTGTGCCGTGCGCCGTCGCAAAAAGGACCCCATTTTCCTCCGTATTTGGGATTGTTCAGCGTGCGATGAACAAACGAACGAGCGGACAGACGGTCCGCTCCACCAGAAGGCTTTTTGAGGCAGTATTGGAGTTTTCGCCGGACATCATCGCGTTTCTCATTGTAGCCTGTCCCTGACTCAGGTGACTTCGTGCCTGGCGCCATTTAGCAACACGGCATGGATCACGTTCTCCTGGAGGCCCCGATGGTGTTTTCAGAGAGGAGGCATGCAGTCATCGAACTCCACGGATTTGTTTTGTCCCGCGCATGTTTTCTCACACGAAAGTTTTGATAAGTCGGCGGTCAGGGA
>CAUYUJ010001377.1:77143-101978 GCA_963575745.1 Prorocentrum cordatum
GAGAGAGAGAGAGAGAGAGAGAGCGGAGAGAGAGAGAGAGAGGAGACGGAGAGATAAGGAGATGGAGAGAGAGGAGGGAGCGACGGGACAGCAGGAGGGAGAGGGAGAGAGATCGAACACGAGACACAGAGAGAGAGAGAGAGGGAGAGAGAGGGAGAGAGAAACAGACGAGAGAGCGAAATTCGGAACGAGAGGGAGAGGTAGAGAGAGAGAGAGAGGGAGAGAGAACGAGCGAGAGGGGGAAGATGGGGAGAGCGAGAGAGAGAGAGAGAGAGAGAGAGAGCGAGAGAAAGAAGGGAGACGAGAGAGCGAGACAGGAGCAGGAGAGGGAGAGGATATATATATATATATCTACGTATATAGCGAGAGAGAGAGAGAGATAGAGAGAGAGAGAGAGAGAAAGCGAGAGAGCGATAGAGAGAGAGAGAGAGCGAGGAGAGACAGGGATAAGGAATATACCTTGAGAACACAAGAGCCAGGGATATATCGAGAGCGAGGAAGAGAGATAGAGAGAGAGGGATGGACGAGATGGGGGAGAGGGAGAGAGAGAACTGACCGCGAGAGAGAGAGAGATAGACAGTTAGGGATACAGAGAGAGAGAGAGAGAGAGCGAGAGAGGGAGAGCCAGAGGGGAGATGGGGGGAGGGAACGGGAGACTGAGAAACAGAACCAGAGAGAGAGAGAGAGAGAGAACGCGAGAGATCGGAGAGGGATAGAGGGAGACATGGGTGTGGGGAGGGGAGAGAGATATATATATATATATTGAAGAAAGAGAGGGAGAGAGAGAGAGAGACAGAGAGAGAGAGGGCGACATCAATGCATGAGAGACAGAGCGAGAGAGAGCGACCGATAGATACATGAGAGAGAGAGAGAGAGAGAGAGCGAGGGGGACGGAACGTGAGAGAAACCGAGGGGGCGATCCCATGAAAAACGATGGGAGAGAGAGGGGAGCAGTTCTGATACCGATCGAGAGGGATATCTATGTATAAATATATATAGGGAGAGAGAGAGGGAGAGAGAGAGAGAGAGAGAGAGAGCGAGAGTGACAGAGAGAAATACGAGAGAGAAAGAGAGGGCGAGAGAGAGGGCAGATAGAGAGAGAGGGTGGAGAGGTGACAGGATAGTGAAAGGAAAGAGGAGGGAAAGAGGGGGGGAGAGCGATAGAGAGAGAGAGAGAGAGAGCAGAGAGAGAGAGAGCGAGAGAGAGAGAGAGAGAGAGAGAAATAGGGCGAGAGAGAGAGAGAGAGAACACGAACGACAATGCATAGAGAGAGGGAGAGAGGGACGAGAGGGCGAGACACAGCAGAGAGGGAGAGAGATAGAGCAAGCGAGAGAGGGAGAGCGAGGAAGACAAGAGCGAGAGAGAGAGGGAGGGAGAGAGAGAGAGGGAGAGAGAGAGAGATAAAGAGAACGAGAGGGAGAAGAGATACAGAGACGTAGACAGAGAGGGAGAGAGACACTCGAAAGGAGAGATAGGGGAGACACAGAGGGAGAGGATAGAGAGAGGGGAGAGAGAGTGCAGAGGAGAGGGGAAGAGGGGGGGGGAGATACAGAGAGAGAGAGGGGAGAGCGAGAGAGAGACAGAGAGGAGGGAACAAAGGGGGGAGAGAAAGAACGAGAGGGGAGAGAGAGATCATGGAGAACGCTATAGAGAGAGAGGGATACGTAGACAACGAGAGAGAGAGAGAGAATGGGAGAGAGAAAGAGAGAGATAGAGAGAGCGATAGAGAAGAGGAAAAGAGCGAGAGATGCGGAGGGCGAAAGAGAGAGAGAGAGAGATACATATAGAGAGAGGGAGAGAGAGCTAGAGAGAGGGAGAGAGAGCATTGAGAGTGGGAGAGAGATAGAGAGGGCGAGAGAGAGAAACGAGAGATAGAGGGGCAGAGCGACAGGAGAGAGGGAAGAGAGTGAGAGAGCGAGAGAGAGAGAGGGAACAGACAGAGAGAGAGAGAACTGCCAGAGAGAGACAGAGAGGGAGAGGTGCGGAGAGATACAGAGAGAGAGAGAGTGAGGAGAGTGATCCAGAGAGAGAGAGAGAGAGAGAGATCCATACATATATATATATGTATATATAGAGAGAGAGAGAGAGAGAAAGAGACAGAGAGAGAGAGAGACAACGCAACGCGTGATACAGAGAAGAGAAAACAAGAGAGAGAGAGAGAGAGAGAAAGAGGGCGATCTAATCACAACAAACACAACGAGACAAAAGAGAGTGAGAGAAAGAGAGAGAGAGAGGAGGGAGTGAGATAGCACGAGAGAGAGAGAGACAGAGACAGAGACGGAGACAGAGAGAGAGAGAGAGATAATCACACCGGGAGAGAGGAGAGACATGGAGAGAGGAGGGAAAGAGAGAAAGAGAGAGAGAGAGAGAGAAGAGGGAGAGAGAGAGAGAGGGAGAGAACGCGAGAGAAGAGAGAGAGAGAGATGATTGAGAGGTAGAGAGAGATGTCATACGATATATAGAGGGAGAGATAGAGCGAACGAACACATAAGAGAGAGAGATATATAACGATATATATATATATAGAGAGAGAGAGAGAGAGAGAGAGAGAGAGAAAGCGAAGCGAGAGAAAACCACATATATATGGAGATATTGGGCAGAGAGAGAGAGAGAGAAAGAGCAAGAGAGAAAGCCATAGAGAGCTGAATATAGGCATAACGGGAGACCGAGAGACAGACACAGGGAGAAAGACAGAGAGAGAGAGAGAGAGAGAGACAGAGAGAGCGAGAGAGAGAGGAGGCAGAGAGAGAAGAGAGAGAGAGAGAAAGAGAGAGAGAGAGAGAGAGAGAGAAAGAGAAAGAGAAAGAGAAAGAGACAGAGAAAGAGACAGAGAGAGCGGCGCTGCTGAGGGCGCCCGCGCATCCGGCCCTTCTGGCGGGATTGCGGGCGCTTCTGCGCGCGCTCTGCGGCGCCCGCGTATCCGGGCCTCCCCGCCCTGCTCCAACCGCGAGCGGGGAGTGAGAGCTCTCTCCTCCTCCTCCTCCTCCTCCTCCTCCTCCGCCTCCTCCTCCCTCGTCCTCCTCCTCCTCCTCCTCCTCCTCCACCTCCTCCTCCCTCCTCCGCCTCCTCCTCCTCCGCCTCCTCCGTCCCCCCCTCCTCCTCCTCCTCCTCCTCATCCTCCTCCTCCTCCTCCTCCTCGTCATCCTCCTCCTCCCCCTCCTCCTCCTCTTCCCCCTCCGCACTCCGCCCCGGAGGAGGCGGGGCCCGCGTCGCCGCGAGGCGGGCCGACGCTCCGAGCGCCCCGCGCAGCGCCCCGCGCAGCGCGGCGGCCTCCGCGCCGCGCGGCGGCGATCCGCCTCCGGGGGCAAGAGGGCGCCGCGCGCGAGGGGCGAGTCAGCTGTTCTGGGGCGTCCACGGAGAGGGGGGGGCTCCTCCTGCTCGTCCTCTTCCTCCTCCTCCTCCTGCTCCTGCTCCTCCTCCTGCTCCTCCTCCTCCTCCTCCTCCTCCTTTTCCTCCTCCTCCTCCTGCTCGTCCTCCTCCTCCTCCTCCTGCTCCTCCTTCTCCTGCTCCTCCTTCTCCTCCTCTTCCAACTCCTCCTCCCACCCCGGGCGGCGGCCTGGTTTGCGGTCTGGATCGCGGAGTTCGTGTCTTGGGCGGGGGCGGAGCAAATCCGTCCCCGCGGTCGTGGGCCCCCAAACGGGGTGGTGACCACACCGTGCGGTGAGTCGGTGGGGATTCGGGGTCACCGCACGGTTTTGGGGCTCGAGGCCGTCTCCGAGGATGCCGCGGGCGACGGGGGCCTCCGAGGTCCCAGGACCGTGCGGTGACGGACCGTGCGGTGAGGTCTTGGGGGGGTTCGAGGTCACCGCACGGTTCGCCACCGCACCGTTTCGGGACTCCAGAGTTCCAGTCGGCAGGCCCAGGCGGCACGCTTTGAAGGTCGGGTGGGGAGAGATGGGTCGTCGGGGAGCTATGGGGGGGAGAGAAGAAGGAGGAGGAGGAGGCCTTCGCAGAAGCCCCCCGGCCTTCCGAGAGGTCCTCGTGTCTTCGAGGAAGGCGCAGAACACTTTTGAGAAGGCTGGGCACTCAGCCATAGGCGTCCGTGCCTGGAAATTCCAGGGGGTGTGGAGGTCTTGGCCGGGGCCACGAGGTTTCCCAGGGCTTATATGGCTTCCTCAGTCGTCCAGTCCCCCCCCCCCTAGTCCGTGTACGTGCTTCGGGCCGTGACGCACACTGCCAGCTTTCCTGGTCCCAGCCTTCGGCGCACCACCCGAAGTTGCTCAGCCTTCCCCGCCCCGCACACGATCTCCGCGCCCTGAATCCCCGACTTCCGCCCCACGAAGAGTGGCCGCCGAAAGGAGCAGGGCGACTCGGGGCTGCACCCCCAGGGGCCGTCTGGACGCACCCGCAGCGATGGTCGCCGCCCCTCATCGTGTGTCTCCCCGAAGCCTGGGTAGTCGAAGGCCAGACTGTCAGACTGGATTGGGCCCCAAGGGCCAATCTGGCCTGGCCAAACTGGATGATTTGGGTTATTCGCCAGACTGGATTCGCGTTGGCTCCCTCGCCAGATTGCCCCCGTTTGCCAGATTGGGCCTGCCAGATTGGCGCCAGATTGGCTTCGACTACCCAGGAAGCGGACCCCAAATGTCTTGCCTGACAGCCTTCCTAGATTTGGGATCGGGGTCGCCGTGCCTCTTGTTACCACTCCTTCCCAGGCTTGGTCCTTGCTCTCCCTGGCCGGCTGGCGAGCGGCGGGCGGGCGGGCAAGCGGTATCCCGAGGCGAGGGACGGCCGCGGGGGCCAGCCGGGGCTTCTGGGAGGTCCTTGTACAAGGAGGGCAGGGGATTGCCTGGTACTGGTGGAGGGGGGGGATCGAGGCTCGAGATTCGAGGATCGCCATTCGGGGCTCAGGAAGAATGCTTCGCCTGATGATGGGGGGAAAGAGGACGATGAGGAGGGGAAGGAGGACCAGGAGGAGGAACAGGAGGGGGAGGAGGAGGAGGAGGAGGAGGAGGAGGAGGAGGAGTAGGAGGAGGAGGAGGACCAGGAGGACCAGGAGGAGGAAAAGGAGTGGGAGGAGGAGGAGTAGGAGGAGGAGGAGGAGGAGGAGGAGACATACCCTGCCGTCCTTCAGTGCTCTCGCTCGCTCCCGCGCGCGCGCGCGCCCGAGCCCGCAGGGGAGGGGAGGTGGAAAGGAGGATGATGATGATGATGATGATGATGATGATGATGATGATGATGATGATGATGATGATGAGGAGGAGGAGGAGGAGGAGGAGGAGGAGAGGGGAGGAGGAGGAGGAGGAGGGGAGGAGGAGGAGGAGGGAGGAGGAGGGAGGAGAGGCTTGATGGACCTCTGCGGACCTCGGGTGCTGCCCTGAGACTTCGAGAAGGTGAAGCGGAGTGAGGAGGGACGGGGGGCATGGAGGGGAGGACGGCGGAGAATGACTATGGGGAGGGCAACGATGAAGATCGTGAGGAGGGGTGGGGAGGGGCGGGGGGGGAAGGAGGACGAGGGATGGGAGGTGGACGACGGAGGAGAGGAGGAAGCGAAGGACAAGTGAGGAATGGGTGAGGGAGGGGTGAAGAATGAAGCGAGCTGCCTCCTTCCTGATGCTGTTCTTTGTCATCGACCTCGTCCTCGTCCTTATCCTCCTCCTCCGCCTCCTCCTACCTTCTGACAGTCGTTGGACACACTCGCCAGCGTGTCGTCCTGTTGTCTTACCAGCCGACGCTGGTCCCCCTCCCGTTGGTCTCATCATGATCGGTATCCTCCTTACTCATCCGCCTTCTCCTCCTTCTCCTCCTCCTCCTCCTCCTGCTCCTCCTCCTCTCGCGTCATATCTCCTCCCCATGATCTCGTATCCCCTCCTTCATTCCTCCCCCCTCCCGCCTCCCCCCCTCGTCGCCCCCTCCCCCCTCACCTTCTCTCAGCTTTGCCGTTCTCTTCCCCTTCGCCTACCCTTCTCCATCCCTACCCCTCTCCCCTTCTCCATCCGTACCCCTCTCCCCCTCTCCATGCCGTTCTCGTCTACCCTTCTCCATCCCTACCCCTTGCCCCTCTCCTCCTTCCCGTCGACCTCTCCTGCTCCTCACCCCCCGACCGCCTCCCCGCCTTGGCTCGCCTCTCCGCCGCCAGGCCGACCTGGACGCCGACGCCGACGTGGCGCCGAAGCAGTTTGGCCCGCGGGCGGACCCGGAGGAGCTGTTGCGGCAGGCGAGGGTGGGAGGAGGTAGGCAGGAGAAACGACGCAGGCAGGCAGCAGGAGAGCAGGGAGGAGAGCTGGGAGGAGGAGGCGCAGTAGGAGGAGGAGGATGAGGAGAAGGAGGAGGAGGACGAGGAGGCGGGGAGTGAGGGAGGGAGGGAGGGAGGGGATGGGGAGGGGATGGGGAGGGGAGGGGAGGGGAGGGGAGGGGGGGGGGAGGGGAGGGGAGGGGAGGAGAGGGAAGGGGAGGGAGGGAGGGAGGAGGGAGGAGAGAGGAGGGAGGGGAGGGATGAGGAGGGAGGAGGAGGGAGGCACCCGTGCGAGCGGAAAGTTGACTCGGGTGAGCTGGCCCGAAGGCCTTTTCGAAGTGCACCCACGGTTGAAGCCGAAGCCAAGGTTGAAAGTGCACGGAAAAGGAAGAGGTCCATCATGCCGGTTCGGTAGTCAGCACATCGTTGAGCGGTATTGCAGCATCCCTTGAGCACAGCCGACCCCCAGTCGGAAAGCAACCAGCCAGGTCGGGTTGTCTCTCCCATGTCTTGCTGCACTCTGGGTGCGTTTCGGCACTGCCACTGCCGCCGCCACCCCCTCGTCGGGGCCACCGACAACGGGTGATGGCGACAGCGACTGGCAGTCGCTGGCGCGTCCAGGCCTGGCGACGTGCAAAGCCAGACTGCGAGGAGTTCCATCTCCTCTGACGGGAGAGCAAAATGGGGTAGTAGGCGGGGAGCCGATGCCGACTGGGCCAGCAAGATCAGACGACACAGGCACGAGGACAAAGTGAGCGCGGAAATCTGACTCGGGCGAGCTGGCGAGAGGGCGCTTCGCAATGCATCACAGCTGGAGGACGCAGAACGAGGCAGGAGGAGGGAGCAAACGGGACGAGAGAAGATGGAAAGGGAGTACGTTCGCCGCCCTCCTCGCCCGAGTCTCTGTTTGCCCCATTTGTACCGTTCTCCACGTTTCCGCAGGCTGGCTCTTCCAACAAGAGCATCCGCGTCCAAGCCTCCTCATCCTCCAACGTGGCTGCCACGACAACGTAGCCTCGAAGGGTCGAGGAATGAGGTTGTGATAATGTTTGCTGGCAGGGGGCCGCTGTCCTCTGTTTCGTACTTTCCACGCAAGACCCCGCGTTTCCTTGTACATCTGGCACGAGGGTGAATCGCAATCCTGGGCTTGGAGGGATGAGCGTGTGTCCTTCGTGTTTGGGCTCTCCGTCTTATGGATTGCGCTTCTCATTTAGGATCTATCCATTGGGCAGTGGTCACATGGAGAAGGGGATCGTGCTCTTGGCCCGCGTTCTTGCTGCCCTGTCTCGGCCCTGCCATGGTTCTACACCCGCAGGCGGTGGATGATCTCCGCCTGCCCTTCCCTCGGAATCTCATCTTCCGCCTCCGGGGTGCGTGCTTCGTCAATCGCCTTCGCCCTGCTCGCGGCCGCATCACCGGCGGCCTTCATCAACAGCTTTCAGGCCCTCTTTTTTGCATCCAGCTCCCACTTGCCCGCGCTGTTGATGGCCCTCATCGTAGGCACCTCCAGGCCCCTCGGCTGGCCTCTCGCAGCAGGGCCCAGCAGAGCCCCGCACACGTACCTTGTGGCCCCTCGCGTCCTCGCCGTCGCGTTTGAATTTGTAATTGGCTTCCGCCGCTGCCACCGCATGTGTGGTCTTCCCTAACAGGAGTCTTTTGGTTCGCTCGCACTGGAGCTTGCTCTCGGGGCGATCCTTCTGCGGCACTCAGCCTGCCTGGACCTTGCCAGTTCCTCTCGGCTCGCTCTCGAGGACAGGAGTCTCCCACGAGGACCTACGCTGTGCTTCTTCTTGCGCCCCGTCGCCACTCGCCTTTTGTTGCCGTGCCCGTCCCGCATCACCACGAGCAGCTCGTGCCCCTCGCCGGCTCCGCGTGCTTCCTGCTGGACGGCACTCCAGCTGTGCCTGCTCCGCATGGCGATGTCGCCGTCGCCCACGTCGGTCAGGCCGCTGCGCTCGCCCTCGCTGCTCACCTGCTCCTGCCACTGCACCGGCTGGACCGCCGCCGACCCGCGAGCCCGCCCGGCAGCTGACCCGTAGGCACTGCCATGCTGGACCACTGTCTTCCACCCCTTCCCCCCCCTGCCTCCTCCCATTCCCTGCGGATGCAGCTCCGGGGAGGTCGAACTCTGACTCTGGCCTGGTCCGGAATCCCGCTTCGTTTGGCTTCATCCCAAGTCGGGCGTAGGTAACCGCCCCCCCCAATGAGGCTTCATGCTCCTTCATCGTTCCGACGAAGACCTCCCAGTAGTTGCCTCCTCCCATCTCCTCTTCCTCCAGTTCCTCCCCCCTCCTTCTTTCTTCCGCCGGCATCCCCATCCTCCCTCCCTGTTTCCTCAGGTGAGGATGAACATCGAGGCCATGCCCAGCCCGCCGGCACGCTGGGAGCGGTATCTCGGAGGGGGCTCAGAGGCAGATGGTGGGGGGAAGAGAGGCAGGACGAAGAGGAGGAGCAGGAGGAGGAGGAAGTAGGAACGGGACCAGAGTATCCGAGGAATTGAAGGAGAGGCAGAGGAGAAGAACGAGGAGCAGGATCAGGAGCAGGAGCAGGAGGAGGAGGAGGTGGAGGAAAATATCGAGGAGGAGTAGAAGCAGGAGGAGGAGGAGGTTGAAGAGGGAATCGAGGGGACGGCGTGGTGACACGGGAAGAGATTGGGAGGGGGGAGTTCCCATAGGTTCATTAATGCAGGGGAGGGGGCAGGATGTGAGGACCGTCACCGTTCTCCCTCTTCCTCTCCCCCCTTCCTCCCTGTGGCCCTCCCCACTTTCCCTTGGAGGGGCGGGAGGCGAGGGCTGCCATCAGTACCAGGAGGAGGAAGAGGATGATCAGAGTGAGAATGAGGCGGAAGGAGGGCGGATGGGAAGGAACAGGAGACATAAGAAGAACATGTGATGATTGGATGGGGGAAGTCGCCGTTTTTTTAATTCATTGTTTCGCTGATCGGCGAGGGCCCTCGCCCCCGCCCCCCCTCGTAGACCACAGATCGGCTGCTCTTGGCGGCTGCTCGTTGCGACTGGTCAGGTCCCCTCTGCCCCAGTCTGCTTGAGCGACCACAAGCAAATCGACTAAGCACCGGCCCAGACCCAGATGCCCCCCCCTCCCCCCCCCCTTCGGCCAAACGTCGAGACCTAGGATATTGTAAGACACGCCTACAAATGGAGTCGAGGAGGAGGAGGAATAGAAGGTAGAGGAGGAACAGGAATAGTCCGAACGAGGTAGGGGGAAATACGGATGAGGAACATCATGATGAGTGTAAACTGGGTGCGGCGGGCTAGTCGTTTCTCCATGTGTGCTCTTCGTAAGCATTCGCTCTCTTCGTCCCAATCCTATCCCGTGTACTTCTAAGCAGGGCCGCTAGTTCCCGGGTCCAACACGACGACGCTGCCTCTGTTCACCCGCCAGGCCAGGCAATGTCTGCAACCACGCGCCGCCCACTCCCTCTCCTCGTCGCCTCTTCCTCCTTTCTGTAGGTCTTCAAGGACATTCAGGTTTCACGTGGAGATTCAGGGAGTTTGCTTAGCAGGGCTCGTGCTAAACGGTGTTTGGGCTATTTCGTGGACCGTTTTCGTTTTGAGTCAGTTTTGCAGCAAAGGCGGAACGAAGACAGAACGAAGGAAAACGAAGACAAAACGGACGAAAAACACTGTTTAGCTCGAGCCCTGTTACGTAGACTCGGGACTTTTAGGGCCCAAGTTCCGGCCACGTTTTCCGGTCAGCCCTGCTGCGTTGCGCCGAGGGGGGGAGGGGAGCGCTTTGCTTCCTTTGCACAGGCCTGGGAGCGAGAACATGGCGGTGCCCAGCTCCTCCCTCGAGGAAACGCAGGCATGGACGATGGCGCGTGGAAGAGCGACGGGTCCTAGCGGACAAGACTTGTATCAACATCCGCTGCGTCTTGGAGTCTCGGGTTCCCTTCCCCAGAGGCCAGAGGCGCAGCGGATACGGACAAAGATTTGCCCCATAGCGGCTCGATTGTTGTCCACATCCAATGCGCCTCGGCCTTCTGGCGCCCCTTCCTACGATCAAGGGAAGAATGACCACCCACCAAACCACCCCAACCCAACCCGAAGGCTCAAATTTACAGTCGATTTCCAGTGGGGGGGGGGGTCGGGGAACATCGAAAAAGCAGATGTGTAACCCTTACCCCCCCCCCAACCCGAAATTCGGGTCTTCGGGTTGGGTTGGGGTGGTCTGGAAGGTAGTCATTTTGGCGCCCCTTCCCACGATCAAGGGAAGAAGAAACCACTCAGACCGGACCATTGGCGTCTACGAAGCACGGCCCTGGGCGTTCCCGAAACTTGCCTTGCCTTGTGCGATTCTTCCTTTGGGCGCGTTTACCCATCGGTCGTTGAAAGTAGGTATTTTTGGATTCCCAGATTACAATCTACTTTCAGCGCCTTCCTACTTCAAGAGTCGAGTGGTTTTCCCTTTTCCTTCCTTTTCAGGAGGCGTGCGGAAACCCAATACATTTCCAACGCCTTCCTACTTCATGTTTCTACCTACTTCTTCCGACCGATGGTTACGGAACGACTTCACGTGTCGGGGAGTTTTGTATGGGGGGGATTTGTTCAAGCAGTGGCGAAGCGTCCTGGCGTGCCTATAGCCCTACCGATCAATGTTCTAAGAACCCCGTGTGGCTCCCACGAAGTGCGCTCAGGCCAGTTCTGGCTGGGACTCTCTCTTGCCTTGTCACATCGGGCTTACGCTATCAGAACATTCACTGTGTTCTTAGAACCTGTGTGGGTTCTGGGAACATGTCGTGGCAGGACTACAGGAATGCCACCTGCTGTTTTTTGGTGCCCTTCTGTGGAACGTCCGAGGACGCGGTGGCTACTGCTGACAACCTCAGCCCGCAGAGTCTGGGCATCGCTCGGACGTGTGCTTTTTTCTCCGCCGGCGAGGGCCACCGAGGAGCTTCCTTGATCATTTGGCGAAACACCGCGCACGAAACCGAAAAAAAAACCACAGGGAATGTTCGTCCGAGCTCGCGGCCTCCCCTCCGGGCGGCGGCGCCTCCGACTCCTGCCCGGAGGGCTCCCGCCCCGCGGGCCGGGCCGCCGAGGGCCGGCGCGCGCCCCTGCGCGGCAGGTGCTGGCGCTGGGCGGCGACCCGGGCGCCGGCGCGGGAAGGTTCCAGGAGCAGCCCCTTGCCCGCCCCTGCCCCCTGCACGGGTTCGGGGGTGGACCTCCTTCTTCTCCTCCTCCACTTTCTCCTCCTCCTTCTCCTTCTCCTCCTCCTCCTCATCCACCTCATGTCTTCTTCTCCCCCCCTCATCACTCCCCCCCCTCCTCCTCCTCCTCCCCCTCCTCCTCCTTCTCCTCCTCCTCCTCCTTCTCCTCCCCCTGGGTTTGCCAGCCTCGAGCGTATCCCTATCCCCAAGATTGACACGCCGAAAGGCGACGACAACCTTAGGGAGTCTCGCCCTCGAAAAATAGGGGAATCCCTAAGATTGGCATCGTGATGAGGAGGTACCCAGCATAGGGATAGGGATATGTTCCAGGCTGGTAATGGGTGCCGCTCTCTTCGCCGGGGCCGCGGCTCGGGGAGGAAGGAGCGACATGAACGTAAAAACTTTCGGAGCTCCGCGCGGATGTCTTGGATCCGCCTGGGGCCCCACCTTCGGGGGTGGACAGAACCCCCAACAGCGACACGTCGATTGGTGGATTGTCCGTTCTCGGTTCCCGAGAGGGCGCCGTGGCCGCTGTTTCCAGGCTTGCGCCCGCCAGGTTTGGGCCTCAGGTCGCTTTCACTAGACCACGTTTAACCAAAGGGGGTCCTGTCCATCCCCGATGGGTGCCGCTCTCTTCGCCGGGGCCGCGGCTCGGGGAGGAGGAAGCGACATGAGCTTAGACACTTTCGGAGCTCCGCGCGGATGTCCTGGATCCGCCCGGGGCCCCCCCCTGGCGCACTCCGCGAGCGGGGGTTCAGCGCCAATCCAAGAGATCCGCGCGGGGATCCGAAATATCATGATTATTTCGATGCAGTTGCCAGAGTGACCTTTGGTGCGCTGCGGGGCTGAGCTTAAGTCGGGCATGTCCCTCTACAGGAGGAGAATTGAAATAATTAAAATGGTCTGGGGACGATGTTTATCGAGCATTTTTTCCCAGTTTGGGGTATGGTTTGATTTCTTATCATTTTTCGTCCAGGCTCCGCCTGCAGGAGGACATGCCCGACCGAAGGCTAAGCCAGGGTACGCGGGCCGCTGCTGTCGCACCCTGCGCCGCGGCTAGGGGGGCGTGCTCCGAAGGTCACTCTTGCCTGGGGCTAACTTTAAGTCGAGCCTGTCCCTGTAAGGGGAATCTTCAAGAATAGTAAAAAATTATCGGGGGACTTTTTTTTGTTTAGTATGTTTAGGCATCATTTGAATATTGTGAATGCCTTACGGCCGGTGCCGCCGACCCTGAAGGTTTTGACCGTCGATGGCGACGGGATGTGTGATCACAGGAAGGAGCTAAAGGACAACGTGACAGGGTAGGCGGAGGAAGTGTGCGAGGAGGAGGAGGAGGAGGAGGATAGAGCAGGAGGAGGAGATGAGAGGAAGGAGAGGAGGAGGAGGAGGAGGAGGAGAGAGGAGGAGGAGGAGAAGGGAGGAGGAGGAGGAGGAGAGAGGAGAAGGGAAAGAGAGAGGAGAGGAGGAAGTAGGAGAGGAAGGGGGAACAACGAAAAGAAGAGAAGGTGGCAAAAGACGCTCCCCTCAGAGAGGAGTGGTATTCTGACCCAGGGGTCCCAGGACCCCCCCTGGGACCCCCCCTGGGACCCCCCCCAGGACCCCCTCGCGGGACCCCCCCCCCAGGACCCCCCTTCCCCTGGGACCCCCAAGGAGAAGGGAGGTGGTATTCTGACCCAGGGACCCCCCCCGGGACCCGCCGCAGGACCCCACCGGACCCCCCCCGGGACCCCCCCGACCCCCCCCCCCCCCGGCGGAGAAGGGAACAAAGGGTCCCTTCGAGTCAATTTACTTCACGCAGGAGAAGAAGATGAGGAGGAGGAGGAAGAGAGAGGAGGAGGAGGAGGAGGAAAAGGGTAACAAGAAAAATACGACTAATGTAGATGAGAATGGCAAAAGACGCTCAAGGAGGAGGAGGAGGGAGGTGTATTCTGACCCCGGAAAACCCCCCCCCCCAGGACCCCCCCCAGGACCCCCCCCAGGATCCCCCCCGGGCTCCCCCCGGGACCCCCAGGAGGGAGGTGGGTATTCTGACCCGGGACCCCCCCCGGGACCCCCCCCGGGCTTCCCCTGCACCAGGAGGGCCCAAGTGCTCACATTTCTGTGGCCTCCTTGTCATATAAATAGAGTGCCCACAATTCGTTGTGCACACATTTTAGGTGCTCACAAAATCTTGTGCATCACAGAAAAGGAACATATTTGATATCTCCTACCCTGAACTGTTATATATATTAAGTGTTATATATATGTATACATATATATGTATACTTATATGTGTATATATACGGAAAAAAACAAACAACATCCGTTTGACAACACAGTTGGCACAACCGCGCGTGTGAGATCAAGGCGAGAGTCACGCTTGAAAAAGAACCGATTGAGGCAACTATTACAAGAATTGCATGTAGCCATTTCGGGATCGAGGGTGCATTGCAGGACGTCTTTTCGCCCTTGCCACGGGATGCCCCCCGACAAACGCCCCCAGACACAGCAACCTCCAGATCTGAAGGAGCGGTCTGAGGCCTTGGCCGCCAGGCTGGTAGATGACAAGACCCTCTACAACACCATGATCACGCAACACAAGGTTTTCGTGCATAACGAGAGCGGCGCGTTTGTCGTGAAGCCGAACCAGGTTTCGGTCGAGTTCCTGAGCACATATTGTACAGAGGGCGCTATGGTCAGTGTGAAACTCGTGAAGCTGATCGTTCGATATATCGACGCATACACTTTGAAAAAAGTGTCGGGCACAGACATCAAAGGCGCGGTCAGCTACAATGCGTGGGTGGACAGTCAGGCGAAGATTGGAAAACGGCTCGTTGGCTTATCCCGTAGGGGTGCGAGGAGGAGGTCGACCAAAAAAACATCAGGGACGAAAACCAAGTTCAGCGCGAAGGCCATTCTGAAGATCGCCAGCAAGATCAAAAACAGCGCTTGAAGACCTTGGTCATCAAGGACCGTTTCAGGGAGTGGGGGCACAGCGGGGAGGGAGGGGAGAGCTCGATAAAGAGGGAGGGGGGCAGAGAGAGAGAGAGAGAGAGAGACAGGGAAGGCAATAGACGGTCAGAGAGATTGATAGAAAAAATATGAAAATAGAAAAACAACCATAGGGGGCGTAGAGAGAGAGAGGAGAGAAAGGGAGAGAAGAAGAGAGAGAGAGAGAGAGAGAGAGAGAGAGAGAGGCAAGGACCAAGCTTGCGAAGGTGCGAAATAGCATGGGGGAAGGGGCA
Source organism: Prorocentrum cordatum (assembly GCA_963575745.1). Classification (NCBI taxonomy): domain Eukaryota; class Dinophyceae; order Prorocentrales; family Prorocentraceae; genus Prorocentrum; species Prorocentrum cordatum. The sequence goes on from CAUYUJ010001377.1 coordinate 91,711, forward strand.
GGGAGAGGAGGAGGAGGAGGAGGAGGAGCAGGAAGCGAAAGAGACAGTGGAGCAGCATGAGTGAGATTGGTGACGCCGCCACTTGGTTCTGACGTTCGAACGCCCTCCCGAGGTAGGGAGATCACCCCCTCGCGTTCTCTTCATGCGTGCTCTCTCTCTCTCTCTCTCTCTGTCTCGACGTGCCCCCCCCCACTCTCTCTATCTCTCTCTCACTCGAAACAAAGCTCTGTCTCTCTCCTCTCTCTCTCTCTCCTCTCTCCTCTATATCTCTCTCACCCTAAAACAGTCTCTCTCGCACCCCATCCCCACTCATTCCTCACGCTCTCGTACTCCTCCTCTCTCATCTCTCGTCTCGTCTCTCTCTCTCCTCTCTCTCTCTCTCTCTCTCTCTCTCTCTCTCTCTCTCTCTCTCTCTCTCTCTTTGTTTCTCTCGCTCCCTCTCTCTCTCTCTCTCTCTATGTTTCTCTCGGCCCCTCGCTGTCTGCGACGCCGCCCGCGATCCCCGCTCGAGGACGGCGGCGCCGCGGCGCAGAAGAAGAGCAAGAAGAACAAGAAGAGGAGGAAGAAGCAGATGGCGGCGAGGGGTGCGCAGGGCCACGAGGACCGTTTCTTAGTGATGGCGACGACGGCGGCATTGCAAGTGGCTCTGACGATCATGACGGCAATGGCGAGTTTGTTTCGGAGGTTGTGGCCCGCGACATTCGTAATGGTGACAGCGGCGGCAGCGGTGACGATGGTGATAGCCATTGCGATGATTAACGATGGTGATGTTGATGCAGGTGGTGGTGACGATGGTGATGGCGATGATGATAATGATACCGATGATGATGGCAATGCTGATGCCGCTGATGATGATGGTGCTGATGATGAGGATGATGGCGATGTTGATGATGCTGACGATGATGATGATGCTGATGCTGATGATGATGATGATGAGGACGCGGGTTATGTCGATGGTGACGGCGCGTGTTGGTGGCGGTGATGGTCACATGCTGACGCGGCGTTAACGATACTGATGTTGATGATGCCGATGATGCTGATGCTGATGGCGCTGATGCCCATGAGGATGATGACGACATCGATGATGATGACGAGTGCTGAGGCCAACGGCGATGGTGACAACGATGATATCGATAGCGGTTCAGACAAACACCATGATAATGATGGCTGTGGCGGTGTTGGTCGCGGGGGTGCGTCGGCGATGAAATTTGATGCATCGCTTTAACTCCTCACTCCTCCCGCCCTTCCGTTTTCTACCCTCGAACGTGGGTCGGGCTAGATTGATATTCTCCCCCGCGAGATTTGCACGCCGCGTGCCCTCGCCGCCCCTTCAATGCTCTTTACTTTCGCACGCGTCCCACGTGCACCCTCTCATCCTGCCCCGTCTCGTCCGTCTCTACCCTTCCCGCCGTCTGCCCCCCTCCCCAACGCCTTCCACCGCCCCGCAAATTTCGAGCCGCAATGCAGACCCTTATCCCGGTCCACTCCTCCCCCGCGCAATCGCCATCACCTCGACCTCGCCGCCGCCACCGCATTCGTCGCCAGGACGACGACTTCGGGAACCCTGACACGATCATCGACAAGGACGCTTGCAATCTGATCCACGATCCGCGGGAGAAGAGTGCCAAGGCCACGCGTCCGTTCCTGCCTCGAACTCCTCTCCCCGCTCTGCCCTGCCCCTGCGCGCGCTCCGCCCCAGAGGCCAACCCCGACGACGCCGAGAGCGCGCCCGCGGTCAGCGGCAGCGAGGTTGAGATCTTGGAGGACAGCGACGACCGCTGCGAGGACAGGGGGGACGTGGGGAATCTGAAGCGCCTCAGGAGAAAGTGGAGGAATGATGAGGATAATGAGGAGAGAAGGGGGGAGGGCGGGAGGGAGGGGGGGATGAGTAGGAGAGTGGTAAGGATAAGGATAAGGACAAGGCTAATGAAGAGGGATGGAGGGAGGGCTGGAGGATGAGAGAGGGGTGAGGAGGCGGAGCATGAGGAGGACGCGGAGGAGACTGAGCAGGAAGAGCAGGAGAGAGGGTGGGAGGAGGGGGAGAAGGAGGATGAGGAGGAGGAGCACGATGAGGAGGAGGACGAGGAGGAGGACCCACCGAAAACGTGTTGACTGGTTTTAGCGTCTCGAAGCTTGGTGCCGCGTGGCCACGCGTTGTTCTATCCAACACGAAATCGTTTTTGACGGGGCGGCTGTCTCGTGGTGTGTCTGGGCCTTCACTTGGCCCTCGTCGCGGTTCCCAGGCCATGCATGGCCCATGATAGCCCGACTGCACCCCGCGGCGCCAATCACGCCCAGGATAGTTCCGATTGCGCCAGCCCGCCCCCGCACACCCACCACTGTGAGGCCTATTGGCGGTGCGTGGGGGTGGGTAGGCGAAATCAGACCTACGCGCGGCAGCATCACCGCGCATCTGTTGGCCCCAGGTTGCGCCCAGCGACGCGGGCCGCATCGAAGAGCACGGATATGCCGATGATGTGGAAATCTCTGACAGCTCGATAACGGTCGTGGGATCCGAGGCCCTTGAGTTCTTCCCAGGGGTGAAGTGCAAGCACTGCGACACTACCATCGGGCCTACCGACGTCGTGAAAGTTAGGGGCAACGAGGTGGAGCATCTAGAGTGCCTGACAGCGGCCGTGGGTGCAGCAGGCCCGGCGGCAGCAAGTTCATCAGCAGCGGCGTCGGCGTCGACCCCTTCGGCATCTGACGAGTCGCGCCACGCCGACCTTCGAGCAGCAGCCGAAGCGTCCGCAGCCAAGTGTCAGCCCGTGAGGCCAGGCGCTGGCGCGGCAGTGAAGGCGTCGAGGAAGAGGCCAGCGGCAACCAGGGGGGCGTTCGCCAGCGAACACGACGACTACGAGGCAGCCGAGCAGCGGCACGCTGAGCTGGTGAAGCTTGCCGCGGCACTGCGGCCACCCAGCGCGGCAGCGTTCTCGGCGCGGTACGAACCAAGGATGAAGAAGGGGGCGTCCTGGTACCAATGCACGCACACAGTTCAGGCCAGGCTGAAACGCAACGGCTGCGCGACCAACAAGACGATCACGTTCAGTTTCCCGAAGGGCGGGGATGACGGGCGCTTCAAGGCTGAGTTGGCCTCGGCGCTTGTCAAAGCAGAGGAGTGGAGGCGGACACAGGAGCCGCCCGCTGATTAGTACACCTACATGAAGCTGGTCAAGGCAAGTGACGCACCCTCACTATATATAGTGCATGCGTTTGCAACGCATGGCTCGAGGGGTAGCGCTTGAAAACAACAAAGGACCCAACCAGTGCCATATGTTCCACCCATCGCGGCAACGCATCCGCCCCGACTCTTTTAGCCCGTCGCTCGTGCTTCCACTCTCCACCCCCCGCCCCCGCACCGCATCATCATCCCCATCGCCATTGTCATCGTCATCCTCCTCCCCAGCATCATTGTCATCATCATCATCATTATCAGTATCATCATCATCAGCATCATCATCATCATCATCATCAGCATCATCATCAGCATCACCATCATCGGTATCACCATTACCACCATCAGCATCATCATCAGCATCATCAGTATCACCATCATCATCACACTCATCAACATCAGCATCATCATCGGCTTCATCATCCTCAGCATCAACATCATCATCACCATCCGTAGCAGCAGCATCATCAGCAGCATCATCGTCACCATCCCTCGTTTGCTCATGCACGTCCCGCCTTCCCTCCATCGCTCATTCCTGCACAACGTCAATGTCCTCTCGCTGCCCATGAGCGCCGCCCTGCAACTTCGGTGTAAACACTCTGCCCCGTGCCACCACCGTTGCCGCTGAGCCGCGCAGGTCCGTTCGAAGAGAGCAGAGCTACCCAATAGACTCGAGGAGAACGAGTAGGCGGGGATTACGAGGATGAGGATGGCCAGTAGCAGGGCTGAGGGATGAGGGGAATGGAGGAGAATCATCAGTAGCATGCGGTCCCCTCCCCCCTCCTCCTCCTCCTCCTCCTACTCCTCCTCCTACTACTCCTCCTCCTACTCCTCCTCCTCCTCCTCCTCCTCCTTCTCTCCCTCCCACCTCCTCCTCCTCCTCCTCCTCCTCCTCCTCCTCCTCCTCCTCCTCCCCCCCTCCTCCTCCTCCTCCGAATTGCGGGTCGCCGCAGTCGCCCCCTTCCTGGGATTGGTTTCGACGCCTCCAGCGGCCTCGTTGGCATTCGGAGGCGTTTGTCAAACAGCACCTCCGAATTACAAGGTGCTGCGCGGGCTCCTCCTCCTGTTCCTCATCCTCCTCCCCCCCTGCTCCTCCTCCTCCTCCTTCTCCTCATCCTTCTCCTCCTCCTTCTCTTTTTTTCTACATCTGGCAAAATCGCACAAACTCCAAGCGCGCGGTTGGCAACCACTGTCGAGGCAAATCCTGGCCTCCTCCTCCTCCTCCTCCTCCTCCTCGTCCTCCTCCTGTGTGACTGTAGAAGGACAAACGGTAGCAGAAAGCTGGCGGCACGCGGAGGGGAGACAAATGGTAACAGAAAGCTGGCGGGATCATGCCGATGTTATGCAATGCGTAAAGGGGGGTGGTTTGCGCCTTCCGTCTCTTCTCTCAGGACTAAACTGACCACGTTCGTCCCAAGGTGGTCGGTTTCGGTTTTCCGTAGTTCGAGGTTTGCTCGTGATTCCCTTGCACGCTCTCTGCATTGCTCCCATTGCTGCTGCTCCTCCTCCTCCCCCCCCTCCTCCTCCTCCTCCTTTTCCGCTGTTTTCGCGTGGCCCAAGCAGGGCGTGCGGCCACAGGAAAAAAAACTGGGCCTGATGGATCATCCTTTTCTGTCTGGGCCAGCGCGGGGCCGACTCCCAGAACAAAAACCGCTGCAACCCTCGTGCTGCAGGCTGGTTCGACTCCTTTACAGCTCAAAGGCGCCGTCCATCCCCCTTCTGCTCCTCCTCCTCCTACTCCCCCCTAACTATTCCCCCGCCCTGTCTCCTCCTCCTCTCCTCCTCCAGTGCTCATCCCGTCCCCCTCTTTGCTTCAGTTCTCTCCTCCTCCTCCTTCCTCCTATCCTCTCCTCCCCTTGCCTCCTCTACTCCTAATCCTACTCCTTACTTCTATTTTCCTCCTCCTCCTCCTTCCTCTCCTCCTCCTCCTCCTCCTCTTCCTCCCCCTACTCCTACTCCTACTCCTACTCCTTCTGCTCCTCCTCCTCCTCCTCCTCTTTTTTTCCGCAGGCGGAAGCGCGGGAAGCGAAATCTGGCGGGGCATTCCTTCACATCCCTCTCGCTCTTCGCCTCCCCCTCCTCCTCCTCCTCTCGCCCTTCCTCATCCTCCCTCCTCCTCGCCTCACCCTCCCCTCCTCCTCCCCCTTCTAGTCCTCCTCTCCTTCCTCCTGTCCTCTTCCTATCCTCCCTTCCCCCTCCTCTCCCTCCCGTCAGGGCCCATTACGTTGTGGAATTCGGAGTGCCACATCATTCTATGGGCGCCCCTGTTTGACCCCCCACCCCCCCCCCCTCCCCCCCCCAGTTCCGAGGAGCAGAACGCACTGCAAAGTTTAGGTTAAATTTGTCGTGCTCCTCCGCCTCCCTTTCTCCTCTTCCTCCTCCGCCTCCTCCTCCTCTTCCTCCTCCTCCTGCCTCGCGATGCGTCACGTGGCCAGCTTCGTCGTAGAATCGGTGTGTCTATTCTATGGGAGCCCCTTTGACCTTGTCTCGCTTTCGGCCTGCGCGGGGCCGACCCAGAAAAAGCAACACGTTGCAACCCTCCTCCTGTTCCTCCTCCTGCCCCTCCTCCTCGGCCGGTGTTCACCCGAGTGCCTCTCGGAGACCTGCGGGCAAACAGCCAAGAGAGCCCAGAATGGGCTACCAGTTTAACGCGTCAGGGTTTGGACACTGTCCTGGGGCTCTTACTCTTACTCCTCCTCCTCCTCCTCCTCCTCCTCCTCCTCCCCCTCCTCCTCCTCCTCGTCCTCCCGCTTCTCCTCCTCCTCCTCCTCCTCCTCCTCCTCCTCCTCCTCCTGATCCCTCCTCCTCAATTCCTGGGAAAACCATGGTCCCTGGGCACGCCAGCCGAACGTTTTCGATGATCGTGAACCGCCCTGGCCGCAAAACACCCCAACACCCACGCCAATTTGCCCGGGTATTTGCCCGGGTAATTGCTCGTGTAATTGCTCGTGTAATTGCTCGTGTATTTGCATTTCGCATGTGTTTTTACAGTGAAAACGCTCAAACACGTGCCCGTGTAATTGGCGTGTAATTGGCGTGTAATTGGGGTGGCATGTTCGACCCCTCTGCCGAAAGATATCAGTAGCCCATTTTGGCTCAGCTGGAGTTGGTTTGCTTGTTCGCTTGCCCAGTTCCCACATCGGAGATGCAATGTCGGCGCAGATGTGCTTGCAAGAGATGCTGACCAAGAAGAAGGCTTCGAAGTCGGAGCCGCCAGTCGAGCCCACTGCGCCGAAAGAGGAAGCGGACCTGGCCCCCCCAGTAACGTCTCAGTCGGCGGAGGCCCCAGTTCCACGGGTAAAGGCGACAGCGAAGGTGGTGGCAAGGAGCATGAAGCGGCCCGCAGCTTGCGCGTCCACGGCGGCGAAGTCGCTGGCCAGGCCCCCGCCTTCGGCAGCAGAGGCTGAAGTTGAGCAGCCAGTGGGGCAGCCCGAAGCCCCGCAACCACCATCGATGGATGTCGGCGGGGGTGGCAGCTCGCAACCAGAACATCGGAAGAGCAACAGGCCTGGGTTCTACGAGCTCAGCGCCGAGGATCGCGCGGAGATTCTTGCTGCGAAGCAGCCGTCAGACGTTTCTGTGAAGACGAGGAACAAGCTTTATAGCGCCATCGGCAGGTTCGTGAAGGGCCCGCTCATCGACAAGGACACTTTAAGTAAGTGGGAGTTGGCGTGTGAGAACGGCCAATCAGGGAAGTTCTCTGTTTTACGGTCGTGGGCCAAGGATGCGTCGGGGGCGCATGTCACAACCGACGAGGCGCACGCCGGGAAGAGCGCTGACTACGACGACACCCAGTACATGCGGTGCACAAAGTACGACTTGTATGCCGCCAAGCAGGCCTACAGCAACCCAGACTTGATGAACTATTGCAACAAGCTGCTGGCGGTGGCGAAAACAAAGCCTCACATCGAGGCCAAACACAAGAAGGATCCAGAGATGACGATGTACAAACTGCTCCGCTCACACATCGAGGGGACCACCAACTCGCGGTCGTCGACCAACATCGTGACGATCGAAGGCGAAGTCGATCCCACGGCGACCGAGGCGGCCATCGAGACCATAGGAGGTTTGAAGAGGAAAGCTGCAGACGACGAGGAGCAAGAGTCCAGCGCCAAGAAGAGCAAGGGACCTAAACTTACCCAAGACGCCTTGAGGTTCAAGAAGATGCAGCACGACATCTCGCACAGCCAGGCCATCGCAGACCAGCTCGAGAAAGCCGGCCTCCGCTACACCAAGGAAATCATCGCCAACTTGCGTGGTGGCGCGGAGCAGCTGACGAAGCTCAGCCACGATATGCGCGCCAACCAGCTCCTTGACAAGCCCGACAAGGTCGACGCCATTTGGGCGAAGGCCTGCGAGATCTCGAAATCCCTGGTGGAAGACATCGACGTGGGAGCTCGTCGCATGAATGCCTCGTCCAAGCCTCACTCTACTCCGTTCGATGCTGCGATGTAGCAGCTGAGCTTCAAGGTGGGCGTTTTCGGGCTGCAGCTTGAGCCGGGCACACGTTTGTAGAGGTGCTGTCACAAGGGGTCGTGCGCACTTCGTCTTGGTTGCCACCGTGGCCAGTGGATGGGGGCAGCCGCAACGCCATCGCCCCGCGGCTTGAAATTTCGCGCTAGCCAGGCTGAGAATCATCGGGCTGCGCCTTCACTCCTCATTTCCTCCCCCACCCGCCTGTTTCTCTTCCTGTCAACCCTTCCTCCTCTCCTTGACCCTCCAACCTCATTCAATCGCCCCCCGCCCCTCCGTGCCCTACGACCTCGTTCACTCATCCCCCGTGCATCCTCTACGTATCTGTCTACGGTCACCCCGAGCTTCCTTCAGGCAATCGTGATCCTCGTTTTTTTGTTTTGCGGACTGCGGCAACATTAGGTCTCCGAATGCGACCCTAACCCAAATTCAACAGGACAAGCGTGCAAACGGAGCACAGACCACATGAGCACACTCGAGAAGAGTATGACGTTTTCCGTAGCCAGTTCGGCTCAAATAAGCAGTGTGGCAGTGAAACCCTACTTTGCCCACGCTCCGTACTTGCGAACCTGCGAGCACTTGCTGTCGCGCCCATGGACTCCCAGGAGGCGTGGGACTTAGAAGTTGAATTGTTGAGCTTGACTGCGCAAGGTGGATCAGTGAGGAAAATGCAACAGCTATCTCAGAAAATTGTTGCTGGGTGTGAGGGCGCGCCTGCTCACGTCAAGGAGCTCGTTAAGTTTCCAGACACTTCCCACAGAGAACGAGAGCTGCACAGATGGGTTCGCAAACAGCCGTGGAGATCGTTACTTCCAACCCCCTACGAGTTCGACATTCCCATCGCGCATGACGGGATCAACGAGACCGAAGGCAAACATGCTGCCATTCTGCCGCATGAAGCTTTCGCACAACTTGCCATGTGTCCTGAGTTGTTCCAGGAGATTCTGACAGGGCCAGCTGGCAATCTTGACAATTTCTGGGCGCGCTCTGCGGAAGCAAATGATAAATGGTACGAGAATCACCCTGTGACCCAAATCCACTCTGATCCGTCCCACTGTGTCCCCCTTGGGATTTTTGGCGATGACGCAGGCGTATTCGCCACACAGAAGGTCCTAGTTCTTCTGTGGGGTTCAGTCGCCGTGCAAACATTAACGTTGGATAGTCGTTTCTTGTTCAGCGCTATCACGTACAATCACATCGTGCCCGACAAAACGATCCGAGTTTTGTACGAGGTGCTCTTGTGGTCAATGGTGTGGCTTGCCCTAGGCATCTACCCAGATGTCGACCACAGAGGGGTTGAGTTTGGACCAGGCCACCATCCTGACCGAGCAGCTCTTGCAGGTCAGTCTCTCTGCGGCGGGAGCTTCATTGGAGTATTCTCAGAGTTGCGAGGGGATTGGAAATGGCAAGTTGAAGCGTTGGGTCTTGATAATTGGCATGCGACAAATTTCATGTGTCATTTATGCAGGGCGCACAATAATATTCGCAGGTTATGGTACACGAATTTTCGACGGGATGCCGCGCATCGTAACACGCTGGTCACGTGGACGCAATATCGGAATTGGTTGGGCTCGCAACGTCGTGAAGCCATCAGTCCATTGGTGAAGGTGTCAGGCTTCACGATATGGAGGTGTTGGGTGGATGCGATGCACTGTCTGGACCTCGGTGCATATCAAAGCCTATTATGCGCCTCTTGCCTGCTTGAGCTCGCGCGCGAAGGCGCGCGGGCAGGCGGGCCGATGACTGAGCGATTTTTTGCGGCCCACGCTGAATACAAAGTGTGGTGTCGAACTCGGCGTGTGCCTCCATGCCCCAGGTTTGAATTTAGAAAAATATGTCCACGCGCTGACTACCCATCGTTCAGCCAGCAAACAGCCAAAGCTGCGATGACTAGACATCTTGTGCAATGGTTGTATTCGGTTCTCTGCCAGCCTGGAATTTCGGATGGACCTCACGGTGCACTTCGCTTCGCTCTCTTTGACAGTTGGTGCCGGTTTGAACGTATTTGCGATCGGAACGGTCGATTTGTTGTCGATGCGGACATCCCGCTTCTGGACACAGCGGTCGGAGACGCCTTGCTCTATCACAATGCTCTTCACTCAATTGCACTTGAGGCAAATGAGCTCAGGTGGCGCATCCTGCTGAAGAATCACATGGCGCAACATCTCGCTTCAGATTTTGTGAGCTCGACGTCTGTGAACCCTCGCCGCGTCACGAATTATTCGGACGAGGACTTCGTCGGGAAAGTGAAAAAGGTCATGCCGTCTTGCCACGGATCGACTGCAGGCATCATGGGAATGTATAGGTACCTGATTTTAGCTGGCACGCGTTGGTGGGGCAGGCTCGCTGTTTTGCGCGGCCTGCATTGACAGATGGGCCAGTGGAAAATGACCGTTGGTGAACCATCTCGTCAGCCTGACGGCCGCCAAGATCGCCAGTGGACCCACTCCAAGATGGCCCCCAGAGGCCCCCAAGGGACCCGATGAAGGCCTTGCGAGGCCAGAAACGCTCTCACGCAGATTCACGAGGGACTCGAAGCACTCTCCCACAGGCCCGAGGAAACATACCGTCTGCACCTACACTGGCGCACACACGTGCTTGAAGGCTTTAGGGAGGAAGG